>OV884011.1:115215865-115783739 GCA_930367205.1 Acanthosoma haemorrhoidale | reverse complement strand
TCTCTCTCTCTCTCTCTCTCTCTCTTTAATTTAGGGTTCATGATTTTTTTTCCAAATCAGAAACCTTTATGTTTTCACCCGAGTACCTACACTGGTAATTTCAAGTCCCCTGCTTTGTGAACTGCATTAACACAAAATCATTAAATTCCCGTTTATAACTTTTACTCATCTTGTGTTTTACAAAAAGTAATATATTAATATTGTTTAAGTATTAACTCTTCAAATATAAGTGTGATCAAGAACTACAAATTGTTACTATATTGCCATTTGTGCTGGTGTTATTATTAGGTTTTGTATATTATAGAAGTCATTACATGCATTCCAGATTGTATATCAGTTTAATTTGTTTTTGTTTTTCTATTTTAGTGGTAATTTAAATTGAAAAGAAATGAACTCAGTCAACTGATTAATATCATTCATAACTCATTAATATGAGTTTTATAAAAAATTTCTAGAATATTCGGTTGAGTATCGAATCAAGGTCTCGACGTCCTGATAAATAACTAACGATTTGTTTTTTATTTTTATCAAACTACAATTACAAAAAGTTAGTTAAGTGTTCAGTATAATAAAGATACGGACGGGGTTTGGTAACACAGCCCATTGATAGCAACTCTACATGGGAACTTTATTTCGGGGAGGAACTGTGTTATTTAAATATAAAAAATGTCATAAATAAGATTTTGTTTCTTTATGTAATTATAGTCAACTAAACCCCGAACATATTACATAAATATTAGTAATCAGCACGATGAGATCTTTAATTTGATATTTCATTAATTTGTTTTATTTTTAGCATCATCGAGCCATTAAATGGAACTAATATGCGAAATATCATATGTTTAAAATATCACTCAATCAATCAATAGAGTTAAAAATTACTAACACTATTTTAATGAGGGTGTAGTTACAGTATTACATATATTATACACAATATTATTAGGTTGGTGTGTATGAAATGTCGGATTTTCTTTAAATGTGAACGTTTGTCTCCCTGTTTTTGTTATGCTTTTGTTTTTGACATAACCTAGTTTATAGTCGTACTGTCCATTGTCAGAGTCACATTTTAGCAAAGAAGATTTTCTCAAAAGTGTTCCCTTTTGTTATTTGCTTTGAATTTTGCACCGATATGAATTTAACCGATATTTGTGTAATTTTTTTATTAAATTTAATTTAATTAAATAATGCCAATTAATTAATTTAATTAATGATAATTTGAAATTTTTCGGTCTGGTGATTTTCCCCTGCAAAATGAACCGCGTGGAAGACCCGAAACGTCTGTGAAAAATGATGCTTTGAAAGCATTGGTGGAAACGAATCCAACTGTTTCTTCAAGGGAACTTGCTTCCAGAATGGAAGTTGACCATACAACAATATTGCGACATCTTTCTGAAATTGGCAAGGTGAAAAAAATGGATAAGTGGATACCGCACGAACTAACCGAGCGAAATAAGCTGGATCGCTTGAACGTATGCTCATCATTGCTAACCGGATTTAATCGAGATCCATTTTTCGATCGGATCATTACTTGTGATGAAAAATGGGTTCTTTACGACAATAGGAAAAGGTGTGCTCGGTGGCTTGATAGGGATGAGGCTTGTGCTCATACTCCACAGCCATCACTTCATCCACGGAAAATTTTAATCACAGTTTGGTGGAATGTGATTGGAGTAATACACTACTCATTCCTTTGAACTAGAATGACAATTACAGCCGAAAAGTATTGCCAGTACGTTGAAGAAATGCATGAAAAATTGAAAATTATACGCCCATCACTTGTTAATCGGCAAGGCCCAATACGTACTTCTCCACGACAACGCTAGGCCGCATACATCGTACAAAACAATTGCGAAATTAAATGAATTAAAATATGAAATTTTGCAGCACCCTCCTTATTCACCGGATCTTTCACCAACCGACTTTCATTTAATTAAACATTTAGAACTGTTTTTACGGGCTAAACAGTACGAAAATGAAGACAGTCTGAATAATGCCATATCAGAGTTCATTGATTCTAATGATCAGCATTTCTTCAAGACAGGCATCTATGTATTAAAATCTCGTTGAGAAAAGTGGATTGAAGTAAATGGAGCATATTTTGATTAAATAAACAGCTTTTGGAAAAAGATATGCAGTTTAATATATTCACTTAAGAATCCGACATTTCGTTCACACCAACCTAATATATTAATATATATATATATATATATATATATATTAATTACCATGTAATTAATTATGACACGTGGTAATTTACCATAAGATTGGAAACACGATTTTAATGACAATTTTATTGAATGCGTAGTGAAAAGTTCAAAAATAAAAATTACTAATTATTAATCATGGCATTGAGATATACAATTTGATACTATACACAATATGATAGACATTTTTTTTTCTTAATTACCACGTAGATAATTATTTATGATACCTGGTGATTTACGGAATGGCTGGTTTCAATTTTAGAACCGTCGGGGCAATAAATGAAACCAACATGTGAAAAATAATCTCTCCATGTAAAACCCAGAATGAGTTAAAATTGCTTTAACGATTTTAATATAATAACATATAATTTTAATTACAACTTAAAAATAAAAAGATTGTATATTGTTAATTATGGCAACGAGATCATTAATTTGATACCCTACTCAATATGATAGAAAAAAATATTTTTAATAGCCAATAATTAACTAATAATAACCCCATGATTATTTTTATGGAGTTGAAAATATTTGTCAGGTCACCGGGAAATCAAATGCAATCTTAATTTAAATGTTCGTGTTTCAGGTCTAACACACAAAAGGAGACACACAATTACCAGAAACGCAGATGCACAGGCGATAAAATATGGGTTTCTGATTATTAAAGATATTAATTATTCTAGGTCAAAAATACAAAGATTTTTTTCAGGCTTGCTGAAAAAGTTAGCACGAGAAGTTCCGCAAATTTTTCAATTATTTTCCATCAATTTCTAGGTCCTTTTCATTTATAGGTTCAAACACATTGTTATATTAGAAATTAACAAATAATTTGAATTCTAACTTTAGTAAAATTAAAGTGGTCAAATTACGCCTAAGTAATGATAATAATCATAATTAGATTTCTACAACTCAAAAAAAAAAATGTACTTATTTCTTAAACTGGGAGTCCATTGTAAGGCATGAATTTAGACATAAGTACTTATTTATTGGCATATTTATTTCCAAAACATCTTTGTTTTGTTTAACAAATTTATTAATTTGACGACGTTTTGACATACTACGTGTGTTTGCATCTGTTGCAACCTTGACAAGAAAAGAAAGGGTGATGTTAAAAATATTACGACGATTGTTACAAGAGTAAACGTAAACTTACGATTCCTACCTGTTATTTCCTGTTTTCTCGTTAATAAGAGTTTTTATGATCATGACCTCGGTCATGAGACCATGGTCTCGGAACGCCGTTCTTAAATTAATTTGATGAAAATCTCATTTCTTTCATTCATCATCTTAAGACTACAATCCAACAAATGGTCTAGTCACATTTAGTGTAGCATGCAGCATGAGCCGACATAAAAGGTAACACTAAACGCACAATAATTAAAATCATTAATTAACTATTTGAATATAAACATAAGATGTTTTTCTGTTATTCTTTGAACAATTAAAGGTGATAATTAAGATAATGGTTAAAGGTGTACATTATTGATATGTTTGTTGCGACTTATAATTACAAAAAGTAGTTACAATTGTCAATAATAACTTCTTAACAATTTTCTGAAAGCCTCTGTTCTACATGGACATTCCATTTTAATGGGAGTTCTATTTATTGCGGGGGATACGCTTACGTGAAAAAACACCTCGTAACTAGTAGTCATTTTTAATACAATAATAAGGCGATTCTCTTTAAGTAAATTATCTTGAGGTTACAATCCAAATGATGTAGAGCTCCAGACAGAATAAGTAGGTAAAATAGTAACTGAAGTGATCTTGACACAGATTAACCGATTGCCTGAAAACCTGTTTCAAGCTTCTTGTTTTACGGCGACCTTCAGAAATACCCGCAATAACAAAAAAATTTCTAGTCTATGAAACTATGTTTCCAATAATAGACTCATGCAGAGAAATGGTTCAAGTCTTTGATAAGAAAATAAACTATCATGGCAATCAAAGTAAATTGATTGGCTTAAAATATTTTTTTTTTTTCAAAATACGATTACTACACCGTGCCCTCACCATTATTCGTCATTTGAATAAATCAATATGATACGATTTGGTATCATGAATGGTTTCATAGCTCTGTATATTGGATTGAACAACTAATTGATAAAATGGGGAGACTCAAGGACACAGAATTTAAATTAAAGATACTTAATTATATCTTTCTGAAACCTCGGTTAATATGCTTTTTCGAATTATGCACCATTACTCACTTTGTCTTAGAGAGTAATGGTAAGTTATCAAGAGGATGCCTACATTTTCAACCCTGAGTAAAACTGGTGGTGAGCTAATCCTCATGGGCAGCTATGAAACTAAATTTAGCTCTGACAGGTGAAAATGAGACATAACATCTCCTATATGCAATCGCTCTCTGAAAGTGCCTCTCTTGTTTGTAGAAAGTTTCATACATAGTACAAAAGTAGGGTTTAGGGGTTAGCATTACCAATTAAAAGTTTTTAAGTAAAATATTTTGAGCAAAGTGACATTTATCTCAAATACACATGATCTTTTAGATACTCCAACCATATCCCAAATGACCTACCTAGTCTACGTTGAATGCCTACATGCAAGTTTAAATGTACAAGCAGTAATCCTTAAGAGGTGTGGCTGCCTGAATTGATTAGCCTGTATCTCTTTACTTGAAACTCATTTATAGTATATTTTGAATCAATTGTCATGTGCACTTTGGACCAGAATACAGCAATAAACGTAATATTGAATCGTGAAGGTTAGTGTTTTATTGAGGCTTATCCTATCAGGAGCCACTAAATTCAATTTATGAAAATGAAATATAATTAACTGTCTATATAGAGATTCGAACTTAGCTGATCCACATCATAAGCAATGTCAACCACTCAACATCAAGAAACAAACTTATTCAATAAACCTTTACGACTGGTTAAGAAAAAAATAATTTCAAGACCAGATTCACTACTTCACTTTTTAAGTAGTGCTCACATTTTCCCTCATTAAGCTAAGAAAAAACCCTAGAGACAATTCTGGAATCAAACCTAGGTCTGTGAATTTAGGAGTTAAACATTATAAGCACTAAATCCCACTTCTCAAAACCACTAAGAGTTAAGAGGAAAAAAAGTGTATAAAGCTAGCCCTGAAAAATTTGAAATTATAAAAATTTATTTTCATTTTTTTGTCACTTAAAGAATGAAAATGATACGTCCAAAGCATAGGCATCATAATAATCCTTCCAGGCAGCAAATAAAATATAAAACGGTTCATACTATTGTTTATTTATAAATCTAACAAGATGATTCATAAGATCCTGAGTTTCTAGATATAAAATCATGGTGAAAAATGACAACTTTATTTTGTTGCTTCCTATCAAAATAAATAAGGATGACCATCAAACAAATTGATTGCCATTCACCACGAAACTGATTTTCAAGCGGAAAACATCTGTAGGGTCATAAGAAAAAACATATAATTTTTACTAGGAATAAAGCAAGTTACAAAGTAATGAAGGCATATAAAGAAGGAATCAGCCTTTATAATAGCAAGTAGGTACAAAGAAATGTATCTAGTTTACATGAATTACAATATAAGGTAATATGTTTCTTGTGGTTAGCCTGTAACAATATTGCGCTATGTACATATATGATGGATTAAAAAGAATTTGGAGCATAATAATAAACAGAAAAACTTACATAAATGAATAAAAGTGAATAATGTTAGCTAAGAGTTGTAACAAAGGGCATAAAATAACATAAAGGGGTTATTACAGGGGGGGGGGGGTTAAAATGTGCCTGGATGAATTTAGTAAATAAAGGCCTATAACACTAATGTGTTTTCTGTACTAAGACAATGGATTTTTCTATCATTGAAAAGTATTTTAATTCTAATTGAAGGACTCTTAATAAGCCAAAAACTGAATAAATTGAACCATTATATAAAATAATGACAGATTGAATTTTTCCTAAAAATTCAATTACTATTTTGATTCCATTCGCGTAATAACAATGACTGTATATGAATAAGAATGGTCATTATAAATGCAAAATATAGTCTAATAGACCAATCACTGGTCTGACTAATTAGTAGAAAATATTCGTAAATACTATTGTATTAAACACATTATATTTGCTCATAACATTTTTTTATTTCTAAATAATCACATGAATAATATAATAGCTCACCTTTGGGGAACTGAAGATCAGCTGCGTCTTCGTCAACGATTTCATTTGTATTGCTCATAATTAAAATCGAATCATTTACATCTAAGGATAAATATAAACGTAAAAAAAAACACTTAAATTAGTCAAATACGAGAGAGGCGAGAAAAACCAACTTCATGAAACCAACCGGGTACTAGATCAACCTAACCTTATAAGTTTGATACAGTACTTTCTTTACACCCAAACCTGCCCAACTGACTAATTATATTTACATTGAGTTTATTAATAATTTATACGTATATGTATACTTATAGATAAAATTTTTACAAATTTGATTAATATTATTTTTAGATTGTTCTTAGTAATAGTTTAAAAATGATTGACAATGGAGTACATTATTTGCATCTGGCCCAACTTTAGACGGCTGTGGCTCAGAAATTCAAATACAACGGTCTGTCTCAAATCTGTGATCCGAAATAATGTTCAACAGTTTAAAGCCTTTCTCAAATGTCAGTTTATTATTTTTCTTCTTATATTAGCTATTTATCAAATATTTTTTTATTACTCGGAACTCGTATTTGTATTATTGTGTTAGAATGATTATAGTATGCTTGTAGATCCATTTGTTCACTGGATATATTTAATTTATAAAACTTAAATTTCAGTTGGCTTTGGCAGAATACAGAGAGAAAACGTTTGTAGAATGGCCATACAAAGAAGGAAAATGCACAGCTAAAGCGGTTAGAAATATATTTTTTGTAGTGTAATATTAACTAAGTAAATGGGTTCTTTTTAAGTTTTCATGGAAATAATGGCAATAATCTAAAATTTATCATTGATGCTTGATCATTCTATTGGAGCTAACTGAATAATGTTAACTATTATATCTATCTGATAAAATTAATAACATTAATTTAATTATCGGACTAACTCTAACCAGAAGGTCTAGTCAGGACAGAATAGCATACCTTGACCTCAGTTATTGCTTTTTCGGTTGAACCTTGTGTGATAGAATAGAGTGCATGAGCCATGCCATATTTCCTGTCCAAGCTGTGTCAGATTAATAGTCCTTGGTTGTCATTAAGTTAGGTGTTTATGACATTTCTCACTACCCTCACTTTACAGTGGGCCAGAGACAAAATGCTACCATGATTTTGTATACAAACAAGTCAGATCATGTGTGAATGTACAGCCTTGAATGTTTTATATAAATGTATGTGGTGTCTAAAAACAGCATGAACAGTGTAGAGAAAAATCAAAGTACACCGCTTTAGATGTACTGTGTTTAAATCAAGTTAGTACCGGCTTCACCTGTTTTCTGTATTACATACATTATATAAAAATAAATAGGTTAAAATCAAGTACTGAATCGATTCACAGTTCAAGATTCATTCTAACTAAAGAATACCATTGGTAATGCTGTCTTAGCAATTTATTTATTATCACATCAACTGTTGTGGTTATTGATGACAACATTGATCTTTTAGGTATTGGGTGGTTTTTGTTGCTAGGCTTGCCTGAGTAAGTGAGGAATTACACTTTTGATGTTGTTACTCGTCCATTTCTTTTGTATTTTTGGCTTGTAAACTCATTTTTCTTATTATTCAGAAATATTCAATTGTGAGTAGGGTATTCCTGCACGATTTACATGTAGGTAGGCCAGTGGAGTCCTTCAAAGAGACGTAGACCTACCAATCTCCTTAATAAGTAGCTGTCTCTTGAAAGTCATGATGGAAGGGTCCTTGGTGTGTAGTACCTTGAAGTTCCTCAAATGATTTAAGCTCATTGTTTCCCTTTCTTCATTCCAGTTTATCCTTCAGCTTTGTACTCTTGTTATAAATTTCTTTTTTATATTCTAGGTAGATAAAGTTTTATTAAAATTAATTAATTTGACTTACAAACATCATGATAAAATTCTAAAAATTATGATAATAAGCAACACCCAGTGTCCAAGGACCTCCTGGCTGGTCGGTTTTCACAGCACCTTTAAATTAGACCATAAGATGACAATTGAAACAACTTCACGATGACTAGGAAACCAGTGATGATTTGGAAACTAACACAGTTACCTCTCTGTTGATTCCACTGGCATGACAGTAACATTACAGAAGTATTGAAGAAGATAAACAGGTGAATTGGGGTTGTTAGCTGGTAGTCCTACACTAAATTTGTGGACTCTTACCTAAAGAGGAGTCCTGTTTATATGAGCTTTTCATTTCTCCCAAATCCAGTACTTAAGAGAAATCATATCCCAAACTTTGATACTTTCATCCTCTTATTGCACAAGATATCCCATTGTATGCCCATTTTATTAGAAAACTTACTTATAGTATTTATTTACGAATTACACAAAAACCAAATTTTTATAAATGTAAAAAGTATAGAACCATTCTGATTCTTGATTAATATAATTGAAAAAGTTAAAAATCCTATGTATAAGTTAATTCATTGAGCTCTTGATTGACACTTCAGTTGATAGTGGTAACAATGAAATGATCATTTGGCGTTATAATGAGTAAATTTATTTATTAATATTAAATATAGACTGCTGGTACCATAGCTTATTGTGGCTAAAGGTCTATCCTATCCAATTGTTTGTTATCAACTAAGTAATGTATTCGATAGAAATATATACATGTTAATAACCATGGATTTTTATAAATTCTGCTGTCCCCTTTAATAAAAACTTGAATGAAATTGAGCTTTAGTAAAGTATATGTTAATTCTTAAGACTTGATAATAAATATTAAAATTAATGAAATAAAACAGAAGCATAAGTTGTACATTAAAAAGTCATAATTTGAATATGGGTAGGGTGTATATGCTGAGTGTTGAATCAAATTGAGAGGGCTGATAATCTATTAAAACAGATTTTTTGAATGTTGTTGCTTGGTGAGCCGGATTATACAGATCCGAAAAGCATGAAAGAGTAGAAAGGGAGCAAATAGATGATGAATAAGAGGAGTTTGATAATGTATGAAGTAAGTGGGGATGCTATAGCTTCTGGGTGGAAAGGTGCTAGGAAATATTGATGACGGCAAATAGAATGGAGCCACTTCAATTTAGTTGCTAGTTGGTTTATGGTTAACTCTACTGTGCTTCAATATTGATATTACGGTATCTTGCCCAGGATATGTGAGCTACACTTCTATATAATTGTATGAAAAAAATGTTGTTAGATAGTAATGGTAATATAGCATTTCCAAGTCAAATTCAGAATTTCCCAAATCAAATTAAGAATTTTTTCTGAAGTCAAATTATTTTGGGCTGTAACAATTGCACTGTAAATAAATTTTAATAAACTTGAACACAATAATAAAAATTAATTATTTAAAGATAACTAAAAGAGACAGATAGGTATAATTCTATGTTAGCCAAGTCAAAATAAATCACACTATTTTGTTTACATTACACGTCTTAAAGTTAATCTATTTTTTTTTCTCACAATATTAATTTTGTTAACTCTCATCAGTGCAATTTACATTTAGATATTTATTGAGAAATAATACATGTGTAAAATCTTTTTTTTTTTTTTTTTTTTTTCAAAACCTCAACAAAACAATGCAATGTACAAAAAAGAAAAATAACAAAATATTTGGATTACATGTTTCTCCTCTTTCTGCATTTACATGCATTTGGCGGAGTGCCTAAATATAATAAATTTTTATTGTGTAAAATCAAACTACCAGCCAGTTTATTTATAATGCCAGTTGTTCTCTTTGTCCCTGTGAATGATAAGTGACTTGAGTACAACTACAGTGAGGAGATTTATATGTGTATTCATCAATAACATGTCAACCTGTTTTCGAGTACAAAAACAGTAACTCTAAACCTGTTTACTCATAAAGAGGTATGTACTGTAAATAGTCAAAGGATAAAAAGAGCATGTTTCTGAGGCTAGAGGAAGGTCATTCTCTAAGATGCTTTGTCAATATCAGGTATAAAATTTGAAAACAGCATACTACATTGCTAAAAAATACAGGTCTGATGGTTAATTTATTGAAGATAGGAGAGGGTCGTGCTGGATATTATTAACTCAGGATGTTATTGATTCCATTGAACATGTACAATAGGGCAGTAGAAGAAGCTTATTTGAAGATTAAAACAAATGAAATAAGTTCTTTTGTCAAAAAACATCAAATTAAGAATTTTTTTAAGTTTAATAAAACTGAAACTGTTGTTATTATTAATACACATAGGGCTGTGCTATCCCTACCCCACAATGGCTCACTATATAGTGGAGGCCAGTAAAAGGGAGAATGAATGAGTGAAGGAGAGGTCTCGACCTCTATGGCAGTCACCATATCTTCTTCAAAAATAGTTCTTCTTAATCTGGGTCTTTAGTAGATATTGATCCTTCCAAGTTTCAACTTCAACTCTGTCCGTGCTGGCTGGGCGAGGGAAAAAAAAAAAGAAAGCTAAATGAATTCATTTACTGCTCCCTTCTATTACACAAAAATTCAGTTATATGCAGTTTTATTTATTCAACCCATCTCTGATCTGTGTTTTCCCTAAACATCAGCATACATTTATTAGTATTAATAGCTGCCTCAAGGAATTTTTATTGATTGACCCTCTCACTAAAGCAGCTTCATCATATTTATGGCAGACCAGTCAAGTGAGAGATCAAAAACACATCTTATTTGGGAATTGTATTTATAGGATATACAAAACCAGAAAAACAGCATATGATATAGTAAATTTTCATTTCACCTATTTTCTATCGGTTTTAATGAGAAGATTATAAAATAAATCCTCATATACTTTTATTTTTAGCTGATAATTATTCGACTAATTTATTTAATTTGGCTTTACAGATGGCAAATGCTGGATTTTATGTCCCCTCAAACTGTGAAGGTGCTGTCACTTGTTATTTTTGTTTCAAAGAATTAGAAGGATGGGAAAAAAATGATGATCCTTTGTAAGTGATTAGTACTTCAATTGATTTTTTTTTTTTTTTTTTTTTAAATTTGTCATGATAATTATTTTTAAGTTGTTTTATGTCTAAGCCAAGAGCACAAGAAACATGCAGCAACTTGCCTTTACATAAACATGTTTGATGAAGCGCCAAAATCCATTACATTTTCACAACTTTTACAGTTGGAAAGGGCAAGAGCAAAAAGATTATGTGTAAGTTGTTTTTAACTTATGATTTAATTAACTGTGCTTCCAACTTTATAAAGTATAATTTATTATAATTTTTTCAGGAACTACTAAAAAATAAGGAAACTGAAGAAGTACAGAAACTTGTAGAATCAACCGTAAAGAATAGTAATAATAGTACCAATACTAACAAACGAAATAAGCGAAGAAAATAAAATCATTTGTTATCATTTATAATAGCCAGTTTTATACAATTGACCTGATATATTGAAAAAATAATTTTAAAAATGTTGATACTAAACTGAAATAGACTGCCAAACAAAAAAAGTGGCACGCTTAGAAAAATTTTTATATTTGCTTCCTAATATAGTAGAGCTCGTTTGTAATTCTCGGGAACACTTTATAACGAATGGAGCAACATATTGCTATTCCCCGAGTTGTATAAAGAAGTTGAGCAGCCTCAGAAATAGTTGAAACCCAATTCCGAAGCGTATGTAGTGCAATAAACCAGTCAGTCATCTCTTGGCTCCGTTAGTCGCGGCCAACCTGATCCAGGTCTGTGATTGCACAAGCCAACAGTTACGTGTAATTTCTCTCCAAACAACGTAAACCCTATGCGCAGGCTGCATATCTTTGGCTTAAACCGCCTTCCACTAAAGCAACAAC
Source organism: Acanthosoma haemorrhoidale (assembly GCA_930367205.1). NCBI lineage: Eukaryota > Metazoa > Arthropoda > Insecta > Hemiptera > Acanthosomatidae > Acanthosoma > Acanthosoma haemorrhoidale. Next base: position 115,771,642 of record OV884011.1, on the reverse strand, counting down.
ACAGGCTGCTTGCTCGACCGTCCAAACCATTTCAGAGTCAGTTATACAAGAAATCAAAATAGAAATTTCTGCATAATTTTTGAATATTTATTATGGGTTTCTTTCATATTTGTACCTCCTTCACTGAAAACGTTTCATATTATTTTTTTTTTAAATTGAAAACCAAAATAATTCTATTTGGAAGCTTTGAATTTTTCTGGGTGTGCTACTTTTTTTGTGGGCAGAATTTATGAAAAAATATTACTCAGTACACCACTTACAAATAGTGTAAACATGTATATATATTATTTGTAGTATTAGTAGTTTTTTTATAACAAAGTAATGTTCTCACGACTGTATTTTTTATCTTCTTATAAAATATGATTTGGACCTACTAAAAAATAATTTAAGAACGTTCAGATGAGAATCACACTTGTATTTATTCAGTCTAAGTAGTCTTGGCCCTACAATCTGATCATCTTAATTTGTATATAATAGATTCAACTTTGCATGCATCTAATTGTGGTTAACTAGATTCTATTTGAATATCTTATTGTGTAATCATTTATTTTTATAGCATACATATGATATTTAATTTTCCATTTTGTTAAAATTATATTCTGAAAAATGATAATTTCAAATCAGCAGTTATTTTTTTTTTTAATCAAATATAACTTGGGACATCCTTTTGTAATGGCTTTTATCTTCAATAATATAAATCTATTTCAATTATAATGTCTATTGGTGAATTACATTATACTTTTTAATATTGCACTGTTGTATAACCCCTTTCGGTGTTAAACCCAGACTTTAGTAGGGCCCACAAAGTGTCCTTTGCTTGGTGCTTTACTTAAGTTAGACCATATGATTATTTATTTATTTTAAAGTTTTTAGTTAATTTTGGCCATTTTGACTTAAGGCATGCCATGATATGCAACCCCCCTCGGAAATTTCTCTTATTTCTGTAAAAAATTTTAATGGCTTAGGTTTTTTTTCAAATAATGAAATCGGAGATGAGCTGCAGATTAAATAAATGTTGTAGGAAGATTTGGCTGTTTTTTTCCTAAAGACAAAGAAATCATTGAGAGATAAATGTACTTTGGGTTAGAAATATACCAGATGTGGAATCTTGATTGAAAATCTAGACCAAAATTCAGTATGGTAAGTGGTATAATATGCTTGGAGCAATATCCCAAGCTCACATCTACCTGCCTGGTTTTAGAAGCCGGAGGATTAAGGGATTGAAACTAACAGGACCAGAAAAAGTGGTTGTCGGGAATTAAGAATTTAACCTGAGTTTAAAAAAAACTCAAATATGCATTATAGTGATATTTTAAATTCTTATTAAATTAGATTTCACTTAAATGGATAAACTGATTTACATCACATATCAGATGAATCACATATACAACAAATCTAAGAAACAATGACATTAGACAGTACTTAGTGTGCAGAAATAACTAAATACAAAGTAATTGGGTTTCATTGATGTACCGATAATATTTAATTGTTACCAGTTTGATAAATGTAACATGAGCAAATCGGTGAAGGTGATAATAGTTCAAAAACCATGAGTGATTTGGTGAATGCACAATTATTGACCTAAAGTATAAAGACAAAACTGTAAATATATTTCATTTATAATAATTTTCAATTGAGAGCAAAGAACCAACCTGAGAAAAGCTTTTAAATACATATATAAATTGATTGTTTTTAAATGCTCAAAAAAATTTAAAACAATATATAGTTTTTAATTTGATTTATGTTTGCAAGAAATGTTCACATAATTCTAAAATTTTACACTTCCATATTGGCAAATTGTCTGTATAGGTATATTTTTTGTTATTATTGTAATTTGCACTTGTTCAGTCTTAGAATTTAGTTCAGGTGAAGTTTTTTATAGTGCACATTATGTTTAAGGTTTCATTAGCATTAAAAACTAGTGATTGTGTAAAGGGCCATGAATTCAAACAATTTAATGGTAATTCCATGCCCTTATGCACACTCTGTAAGGTAAAGTCAGCCATTTATACTAATGTATCTGCAAGTAAAAAAATTCACTCTTGGAAATATCTTTCATGCTTTTTGTTACAGTTGATTATTTATGTTGAGGGCACTTAGATACTCCCTTATCCCTAGCCAGAGTGGGAATGCTGAGTTTCTTCTGTGAGACCACACTAAAATTTCTTGTTATGTATCTTTATAATTCGAACAAATGATAACATTTGGTTTTTGTAATCTCAGAAGAGCAATATTAAATGCAAGAAAAAACTTCAATGCCTGAAAATCAATAGTTAAAAATAGCTCTAAGCTATCTCATAAAACTGCTGTCCCTGAAATCTTTACTTGAGCGTATGCTAAGTTTTATAAGTGATATACGACAAATATTTTATTGTTTTTTTTTCGTTCATGTTTTACACAATCCATACTAATAGTTAAGGTAACGGAACAGATTCTAATATTTCATAATATTTTTCTCCATTAGAAAATGTTGTTACTCTAATTCGAGCAATAAAATTCATCGATACTCTATGTGTTATTAACTCTTCATTGTTGTTGCTTTTTGCAGTTTCTGAAAAAAAAAAAAAAAAACTTACTTTTGCAGAAGTTGTGTTTTATATTGAAATTATATTTTCATAAAAACAATGAAACCTACTAACTTTGTCTTGTTCCTTCATCTTTCAAACCTTGTGATTTTCTTTGGGTGTCTGTGGGTGACAATTGGAGGGTTTCGACTTTATCTTCTACTGATGAAATAGACATATGCCTTTGTTTAACCAACTTTGATATAGGCCTTCCTTCTTGGTCACATTGAGGAAAACCATTCTCGTCATATAACGGTCTTCCATAAGCATCTATTAGCGGTTTCCCTTTTTGATTGTACAAAGGATAGCCTAACAAATCAAAAAGAGGCCCTCCATTAAGGTCTGTAAACTTTGGAAGATTCTTCGGTTCTTGAGGAGTCAGACAAGAAACTTTGAAACCTAGGTTGATTCCAGATAACTCGTCTAGTCCATTATCTAATCGTTTGGCATCAGCTGTAGCTATTGGCCGTCCTTTTGAGTCATAAATAGCTCTTCCGAATAGATCATAAAATGGCCTGCCATATTTATCAAATAATGGACGATTTAAAGAATCATTCAAAGGTCTTCCAAATAAATCTGTCTCTGTCTGAAAACTGATTATATCTTCTGAGATATCTTGTTTTATTTTTAGAATTTTTGCATTCCTTGAATGGATTGATGCAAATGCATCATCTGATATACAAATTGTGCTTGCACTTGTGTCATTATTAATTTCAAGAAAATAAGCCTTAATATTCAAGAATATTTTTTTGCCATTTTTATCAAAAACATCATCTTTAAACCTATCACTCAAAGGATGGCCAGCAAAATCTAGAATTATTTTTCTTTTTTCTTTTATTTCATCTTGATTATTAATATTGTGTGCATTGCCAGATTCTAGTTTTGTATCTGGTAAATAAAGACATATTTCAGTTAATGGAACTGGTCCATTCAGTCTAAAAACCAATTGTTCAAAGTCTATAATCTCACTTGGATGCACTTTTTTAAGCATAAGAAGACAACAACCGCTAGAATCATTCATAACTTCACCATGCTTTTCTGTCAATGGCCATCCTCTCTTATCAAATAATTGTGCTGGTTTATTTTCTAATATAGCAATTAATAGAATACCACTGTTAGTAGGTTTTATTGATGGATTAAATTTTGATTCTGTCAAAGAATTCCCTAACGCATCAAACACAGGATTATTGTCTTGATCTATAAGAGGACGACCATGTTCATCACATTTCAATAATTCCCTGCACTTATTATCATGCAATGGTTCACCCTGTTTATTTGTCAGTGGGTGTTTTGTTTTGTCAAAAATTCTGGCTGGAGTCCCTGTTGGTAATAGCCAAAGTCCTTTTTGTTTAGTGACTGGAATACCATTTTTATCAAAAATAGGATGGTTGTTAATATCATATAAAATTTGTCCAGCTTCATCAACTTGTATCAAATCTTTACCGTCTGCATTTTTTAAAATAGATCCATCATCATTTAAAAGGCAGTACCCTCGAAAATCGAACAGTTGAATTCCTGATATGATGTTTTTATTTTTTGGTATTTTTGAAAATGGTTTAAAATTTGGATTAGAAGAAGAATTGCCTCTTGAGTCAAAAACTGGTCTCCCAAAAGAATCGTATGGTTTTCCATTTCTGTACTTAACAAGATGTTTTCCTTCTGCTGTTTTTAAAATTTTGCCGCAACTGTCAGTTAGTGGATATTTGTTGCAATCAAACAGAAGAAGTGTTGTTTGTATTTTTGCATTTGAGTTTTTGCAATATTCATTAGTAGGTTGCTTAGATATTTTAATTCTTCCCTGTTTGACATTTCCTTCTTTTCTTCCACATGCTGTAGGCATTGTATTTTTTTTAAACTGATTTTCATTTTGTATATACTGACTATCAGTTTCACTACATTGTACAGATTTATCAATGAATGGACCATCAAGTGCTTTTTCTTGATGTCTTTTGAACTCAGTTATTGAAGATGTCATTGGCGATATGTCTGATAAAAAATTGTTGATTTTTTGCCTTGCAGAAGATACTGATTTAGTTGCTTTAGATCCAGTGATTGTTTGTGATGATTTGACATTTTTGATTATTTTTTTAGAGTATGATTCTTCCACTGAAGTTCTTACTTGGATATGGTCATTTGGTGTGCAGTTTAAATGTTGTAAATTAAAGTTTGTTGCATGACTGTAATCTTCTGAATCAGTTAAAGCATCCCTTGTCTGTTTACAATTCTGTACATTTTCTGACAAATTCTCCTCCATTATTACATATCTAATATTATCTTTGTCTTGAGTTAGCTTTAGGTTTCCTTTCTTATATTTTTGAAACGATTTATTTAATCCCTTGTTATTTGACTTAACTAGTGAAGTTGTTTCTGAGGAAGAAGTACGTGGTAAGGACTTCATACTTGGAATATAAGGCATATCACATCGTGATTCTTTGTCTCCTTCATTGCCGATTCCATATGGAGTGCATGCATGAACTCCCAATGAATTATGTTTAAATTTCTTTTTAATTAACACAGGATTCTGTAATAACAAACTTTTATCAGTCTAACAATGGTAATAATTTTTCTGCTAGTTTATTTATTTATGAATTATTATAGATGTAAGATTGGATCAACTAGTAGAAGCTAGCTTTAAATGTGAAATCACACCACAAAAATGCTGTTGTTTTATTGCCGAGCTCAAAGGAAGAGATTCTGTTGAATAGGTAAGGGAAATCCAATCGTGTTTGTTCTGCCTCCCTGTTTGTATGTGTCTACAATAGAAGCTGTAAAAAATGTTCAATCAATCTGAAATCTTAGAGATACATTCAGATAGCTTGGATTATGCTAATTATGTGTTGGTTAGAATTAAATAATGGAAAATATGAAAAATAATTAAACCTGAAAAAGTTTTAGTCATTAAAAATTAAACAAAAACCCTTGATATGATGAAAGAAAAATGGTGTTGCCACTATCCTTGAACTAGTTAGGTTACATTAAATAGTAGAATTCATTGGAATAGGTTATTTGGAGGGGAAGGAGGAAAGGGTGCAGTGCAGAAAAGTTTATTTTATGCTTATAATGATTTACTTAATACTATATAAGGTAAACGTTTTTAACTTACTTAATAATGGGTATTTAAAAATATGTAATTGTTTTTATTTATCCTTCATATCAATAATAGAAGAAAAAAAACTATTAGAACACCAACGTCATGTTTAAATAGTATAAATTTACCCATCTCCAAGTTGGGTCACAGTCCCTGTGCAAGACAGGCCATTCATTAGACCAGAATAGTATGAATTTCATTTTCATCTGAGAAAACTAGATGTTACTTCTTCATAGGCTCAATGAATAGCTTCAAGCCCTTTTTAGCTTGACAAGGGTTGAAACCTGCAGATAGCTCACCCTTTCTACTTAATTAAAAATACATTAAATAATTGAACCTCAACCAACCACCAACCCTAATGGAAAAAATAATTACTTTTTTTTAAGTTTCATTCTTTTTTTAGTGAAGATGAATTTACTTAAGAACCTTTTTGAGATTTGTTGGAACAGTACTTTTTTCATCAATATCTTTATTTTGTTCAGCTCTTGTTTTTGTTATTCTTTTTTCTTTATTATTGTATTTGTCCCTAGATATCTTGGCTGGGTTCATATTTATGAAATGAAAAAAGAAATAAAATCTTTTACAATTTCCTTATTGTGTACACCATGAATGAAATAAAGTGACGTTGAGAGAGACTGTTTGAAATATGTGTTCATTTTTTTTTTAATGCATAATTTTGCTTTAGCAGATAAATACAAAAAAGTGTTAATTTCATTATTGAATAAACAATAACAGTTATTCTTTTGAATTATATATATATCAAATATTGTGTTTTACATATGATATATATATATATACAACAATCAATAATTGAATTAAGCAACTAAAAATAAGAGTTTTTTTTTTTTTTTTTTATTATTATAACCATTGTTGTTTTCTCTCACAACCATTTTAGAGTACCTAGATACTCTAAGACTCTATGTGTTGAAATTTTCAAAAGAAAACATGAATTAAATAAACAAAATCAATTCCTTTAAACATATGCTTCATACTATTGTGCTATAAATGATAAATATTCAATATTTAAGAACAATTGTAATCTAATATTAACAATGATCAGAGTAATTTGTTGAGATTTAATGTCTGTCCTAAGGTCTTTTATTGAGAAGAGCTACAATAATCTTAAAATTACATGCTCCTCTTTCAAGTGTGAATAGACTATTTTAAAAAATCTTATAGAAATTTATTGTTATTGTTTAGTAATTAAGTCTGATTTCCTATTAATAAATCCTCAATTAAAAAGATTGAGTAGTTATCCTGAGTTTAGAAAAATGAATATCCTATCAGGACAACATTCTTCAAAGAGAAACATTTTTTGTAAAACAGTTTTTTTTTTTTTTTTTAAACCTTCACCCATGTGTTATTTTAATGTTTCCCTATTTGAACATGAAACATTAAATTTTATATAGCAGTTCCCAATGATTACAGCCTCAAATCCACACAATTAATTAGGCAATTATTTATAATTAATAGCTCTAATTATAATGAGGAAGGCACCAAATCGGCATTCTGAATAATACTATGTAATATTTGTTGATGTTTTAGTGCGTTATTATTACAAAGTAGTTAATGCTTGCTGTCAATAACATCAATTTAAAATGTTTCATGCCGTCCCTGCATGTATGACCTAGATGATTTTTTGCTAGGAAGTTTCATTTGATTTATCAACAAAGTTAAAAGGCTCCATGGAAAATAATTAAGGCTCATTTATTGATAAATTATTCAGAAAGTGAAACATTTTGGAGTATGTGAACTTGTATGATGGGTTCTCAGCAAGGCCTACTTATTGAAATGTATTATCTTATATATAACTTGTAAGGCAGCTCAATGTGAATAAAATATTGTTTACATACAAACATTTATAGAATAGCTGTTATTTCAGTGAAATTTAGAACTATTATCTTATATTATACTAGTAGTCAGATAGGTAAAATGTTTATTGATTAGCATGACCAGTCAGAAAATACAAATGACAAATTTTCATATGACAGTTTTCATATATTTCACAAATATTAAAGAGAATAGTTATTGACTGTCTGTTGATGAAAGCTTTTTAAAATTATTAAGCTTTCTCAAACAAAAATGATTCCAATAATTTACACCAAAAAATATCTGCTTATTAAATGCTTACATTATACTGCTTATTTAATTAAAAACTTAAAATGTATTAGACTGATATATGGAATTATTGTAGGTTCTAAATATAATATGCCTTAAACTTTTTATTATTATATAAATACAAATAAATAAATAGTTAATTCAACTTCAACAATGAAGTACTACATTTTTAAAATAATTATTTCTCCTATAAGTTTATTAAATTTATAACTTTTATAGTTTATTAGATTTTTTTGGGGGGTATTTCTGCTACAATAAATATACATGCAAAATATAACCAATTTTTTAATATTACTACAACCATAAAATTGCAGGTGTTAATATAGATAATTTTAAAACAAAAATGTAGTAATTTTTTTCGAAAATAAAACCAAACCACCAAAAATTAATATATGAATTAATGAAGAAAACTAATTAAACATATAGAAACAGAAATCTAACTGTTAAAATTATTCTATAATGGGATAAAGCACAAAAATTCGGGAGTTGGCCCATCAGTGCTCCTACTGAAATCTGAACTCCTCTTACAATAAAACTGAATTCAGGTTCATCTCGAGGCCATTTGGGGTCATGAATGCTTTTTTTTGCTTGCTTACCTGCTTAACTAATTTTAATCTTAAAATAGTCCATTTTTTAAGCAATACATTTTATTTACATTGATGATTGCTTAATTATTTGATATTAGATTTTTTATGGTGAAATGTTAATGAAAAAAAAAAATTACTACATACTTACTTGTACTCTGCCATTCTGCCATTCTCAAGTGCTACTAAAAAAGTTATAACAGGCTTTGAAAAAATATTTTAAATACATAATCGATATTAAAATTCATAGATAAAAAAAATTTAAGCAATTAGGAATTAGCATTATCAATTTTTTTTATTTATATGAATTTTAAAATAATTTAATGGCATGTTTTTAAGAAGAACGTACACAGCAGCTCATAGCTTGTAAAAAAATATTTTTATTGGAATTGAGTCGTGACAAGAAAAATTTATCTATCGATGAATAACCCACAGCCAGCCAACATAATAACATCCTTTTAAATTAAATTTATTTAATTATATGTATATTGGTTTAACACTCTCCAGCACTCCAGGGAAAGAAAAGAGGAAGAAGGTTTGTATGAATCTTAGGTTACACAGATGATATTGCAACATATCCCTAATAAAAACTCCATTGAGACAAGCAGTTACAATCGCCTAGCAATAAAAATAGCTTCACTTACAAATTCCTATACTTTGTGTGCCTATTCCCAGCCCTTCCTGTCCAAATATCAAGAAATTAACTATACCTATTATTCAATAATTAACTGTATGTAATATTCAATAATTAGCATAATTAATATTCAATATTAACTTCATTAATAATTAAGACCTCCAATGAAATTAATTAACAATGAACAGACACTGTCTTGTTGGTTATTCTTGTAATACCAGGCATTTACTAACAAAATGAATTATAATTTAAGGAAACTTAAGTTGCACAAACTATATATAGCTTTGATTTATTTCTGTTTTTAAAATATTAAATCACAGAATTGCCTCCTTTTATGTATCATTTTTAATCAGATTAATTTTTAAACACATATAGGTATATTAAATTTTGATTACTTTATGGACAATTAAATTATTAAACTATATTCATTTAAATTTTCCTTTCTTTTAAACATGACATATTAACAGATAGGATTTTACTAAGAAATATCAACCTCTCCAAAGTTCAAACACTTTGTTCTCAATATCTTCCCTACACCAAAATTAATATTTGTTAGAAGAGTGAGTAAGTAATTTATCGTTACTTTTTTGGATTATTTCGATATTAAATTTAAAGTGAAACCGTACATTGGTTTGATTTCAATTTTTAGGTTCAGAATGTAATTAATTTCCTGATTTTTTAAACTGTAATATATACTTAAAACCTCAGATTTAAAATAAAAATTATGTGTAATCATTTGAGATAATGAGTTCAAAATATCAAATTCATTACTTATTGTAGAAATTTATTTTCTTAAAATTGCTGTATTAAACATTAAAGTAAAAGATAACCATTAATTTAATTTTACAGGTGTATCTATTGTATTATTAAAATACTAGAATAAAATGTATTATGGTCAGCCTTATAATTTCTTAAACGGTTTCAGAGCTTTCCAATGAAAAATATTTTCTTGAATCACATAAAAAAATTGTTTGAAAGCTATCTAGGAAATATTTCTCAACTGGGAACTTAAACTGAGAGCTATCCTGCACACTAGAAGAAGGAGAACTAACATTATTTCTTGAAACATTCAAATTCCACACAACTTCTTATTATTATGCTAAATTAATTTTAAATGGTTACTAATTTCAAATACAGATGATTATATTTAAGAAATGCCACTGTTTTGAAAAATTACAAGACTGAATCCCTCCCTCCCAACTATAGTACCCCGTAGAAAATAAAATGAAAATATTTCCCATATACTCTACTCCTGGCCAATTTATAACTAATTCTGTAACAAAATTTTCCATTGCCCCACACTGCTAGAGTGTTACAAGATCTTACATCCTAAATCAAAGAAATAGATCAAAACTATATTCTTCTACAATACAAAAGCGCTAAACCTAAGGAGAATTGTTCCAAATAAATGCAAACAAATTGATAATTATTATGTCCGTTAAAAACATTCAGGTATAAATTAATAAAGCTTGTGGAGATACGGAAGGTTCATTTTTTTTTGTAATATAACTCACCACACTGGCGCCTTACCCATAATAATATGAAGTCAAGGAACCTCCATAATGAGACTAAACTTTCATGAGATCAATGGGAATACCTGCCAGCTCGAAGCCTGGAAGATGACGGCCTAGCACGTTTAAGCAATCAGGTATAAATTAATAAAGTTGTGGAGAGAAGGAAGGTTGTTTCATCTCATAGTTATTGTGAAGGATATGTTATAAATCTATACACACAAAGTAGATTGTCTCTGTCCCATTTCAACACATCTTAGTCGCTTTAAACTCAACAGAATTTTTTCAAATTTTGCAGAGTGAACCCTAAAGGTTAAATACAGGCTTTTTGTATTCAGCCAAATCAGGTCACTCGATCATGCATGACCTGTGTCCCTAAAATCTGATTTATTTGGTCCCAAAACATTTTTTTGTAGCTTGGCACTTCGGGCAATGAGCATTTGGTTTGAATTGGTCTTAAGAAGTCCAGCAATGATCAAACCCAAGAAATAGATCAGATCACGCAGTCATGAAAGTTTTGAAGAATCGTATCCGTACTAATATATTCCATATAAGTGGTCTTCTAGAGACATCTATAGTAGTAATTGATAAATTAGTATTTAATCATGTAAAACTCATGTTTATCATTCAGGCTCTGCAAAATACATTTTGATGTATGTTTTTATATATTATTATCCATTTCTTCTGAAATGTATTATTACTATTTTGGTTTCTTATTCTTAAATTTTAGTTATTCTGTATTTTAATATTTCATAATTAAAACAATATTTACTAAAATATTTCATTTATTACATTGTGTCTATTTATTTTTCAAATTGGTTTGTAAATTCACAACCTTAGAACTATTATAGACCCATGACCAGAGGCTTATACATTTTACTTTATAAACCCAGGTTATATATCTGCTCACTTCATATTTAGTAAACCATCTCTTAGTAGCATTAATGTTAACTTTTTATTTGTATTTATATCCTGCTAAGCTCTAAACTAAGAGTACAGTTACTGTATATAAATTTATAACTAAGCACTTACTGAAATTCATAATTATAATTAATATTTATATGCTAAAGACGTATATTGTTTGCGAAATCCATAGCCCATGCTTAATGAAGTATTATTATTCAAGCTGTCCAGGAATCGACACAAGAATTCCATGCTAACCACACCAGGACTCTTTTACAGAGCCTGGCTCGATTCAAAATTCCCGCCAGGGGAGTTAAGGAATGCAGTGAGCTCCTGTTGAATTAGGTTATCCTGCTCCCAAGGATCTTTGTCCTAGTTCATGAGAGTGGTTTGAATTTTTGACATTCCCCCGTTTATCACTGGCATTATTTTTAAGGTCACTGTCGTCACCTACGCCGCATTTAAAAATTACTAATTATGTATCTCTGGATTAATGGAATTTTAGAAGTGAAAAACATTTTTGATGTTCATCAAAAATAAACTTTGTTGATATTATATTTTCCATAATATAGGCCAGGCAACAAAAGCCAACAAAAAGGCTGGCTGTAGGCTAATTAATCTTTAAAATAAAAACGGGTTTAATCTTTTTAATTGGAAGTAAAAAGAGTTTAGTGAAGTTACCAATTTTGTTACTGGTGCTTATTATATGAGGGGTGTCCCAAAAACCTAGAAATTTTCGGGGTTTTCTCAGTTTTTCACTAATAGCTCCTAAAAGATGCATTTCTAAGAAAATTTGTTGTTTAATAAAATAAAGTGCATAAAATTCTGCGTCGAGTGAGTGTCATGTATTTGAAATTACGTCAAGTTGTTAGGATATGTGAGTTAAAGAACGACCATTTCTCCCATTTAAAAAAATCATGTTTTGTATATATAAATCATACTTTCCCAATATAAAATGTATTATATGAAATAAATAACATATTTGTATATCCTATAGAATTAAATCTTGTACCAGACCGTTTATGCGAAAATAGTACCAGAAATTTTCAACTAACTTCGCTCTTTCATTCGTTTTATCGAAAAGTACTTGTGCGCCGTTGTAGTTTATATGAGGCTAAATTGTGGTTAGAAGTGTTTTTTTTTCTTCCAAAATTTTTTTTTTAAGTTTTAGTACTCCAAGCGTTAAAGTAACGTTTTGTGATTAAGTGATGGCGCATTATCAGTGTTCATCTATGGCGATAATTTACAAGGACAGGTGACGACAGTAAAAAAAAAAAGGCATCCTAACTTTCATTGCTAGAGGTGAAAAATGAAAGGATAGGATGCACGTTTTGTTGAATGATAAAAGTTCTGTAACTGGTCATGAAAATTGCAGAAAAATCGACAGCAAGCAGTCCTACATTGATGCTGCACTAGCTAAGCAGTCTTCTAGGCATACCATCTCTAGACGATCGAATTGTTTTGTGGAAAAGATGCCTAAAATTTTGAGTGCGAAAAATTTCATGTAACTTTGTTTCAACCAAATTATTATCGATGCAGCTAAAAACAATAAGGATAAAATTCGGAAGAGAACAAAAAGACGGCTTCTCTCAATGCTAATTCAGAAATTTTCAGAGGAAAACATCACTTAATTACAAGACGTAATTTGAAATGAATGATGCTCATTTGAAGCAGATTTTTTTGTACTTTAATTTAAAAATAATAAAAATTTTCTAGAAATCCATCGTTTAGGAGTTATTAGTGAAAAACTAAAAAAAATTTAAATTAGTTTTTGGGACACCCATCTTACAGCACATGCAAAAAATTGGTGCAGACTTCAGTAAACTCTTTTTACTTGCAAATTAAAATTCTTTATAGCTTTCCGGGAATTAATTAAAGTACAAACCCTGCTGGCCTTTTAGCATTCTTTCTCACTGAGGACACTTTGGAAAAAAGTTTATTAACAGGTATAGGCAATATTTGAATCAGAAGAATTTAATCTCATGTTATTCGTTGTATTTAATAAATAAATGCTATTATATAAATATTGCTTTGGTGTTGCGATGGCTAGAATAGTAAAGACCAGCCTTTGTCGATCAGTTGCTTAAAGAAAAAAACAACTAAGCATGGTATATACTCTAAACATTTTCCCAGACTTGGAAGTTTCATTGAACTTTAACTAAGTCTTTAAGGTTTAGTCTTGTTTAAACTTAATCCACTTAAATACATTTCAAACCCGTTTCTTTAAAGAATCACTTGAAACAAACCATTATAAGATTAAATGATATAATGGTTAGATTATATTAATGAACATGAATCATTATTATGCAAGTAAGTACATTTAAAAGAAAAAGGGCAAATGTGAGGATTAGGCTGTATTTATGGTAAACTAAAACCTCAAATCTATTTAATTTAAGTGTACAGAAATAAAATTTGTGGTAATTTATCTTGTATGGAAGTATGTATTTACATTTGCCTAAGGATCCATCTCCCTCTCAGAACTGCACTTCTTGTAGGTTGTCAAGACTGAGCTTAAAAGTACAGATAAAATTTACTGATGAATATTATGTGAAATATATATATATTTGTTTAACTTCAATAAACTTTTTATATTTTCAATTGGTATCAATGAATTAGGCAACCTTCAGTTTAATTTGTTATTTTCATCTTTTGAAGAGTTTATTTTATTTTTGGAAAATAAGCAATATCTTCAGCACAGTACCTTAGTCTAATGGGATCCCTGTTATTCCTAAAACTTTGCATTACTAATATTTTACCTACTTAGTTATGTAAATAAGTATAACCTATCAAAACCTCTCGAACGGCTCTCCCATACACAAATATTGGCTTTTTTTTTAGAAATTCATCTAAATCCTTTCCAATCTGGCTTTTAATACTTCAGCCTATCCGTTCTCATAAATATCTCTCAAATCATTTAATCTGACACTGATCATCTAGATCATTATTGTTTTTATTCTTTGGGACTTCAGCAAAGCTCCTTTTTCCAATAATCCGTAATACTCCACTAAAATCAAAGCATCCGTATTATTCCCTGATAGCTCTGCTTCAAATTTTTCATCTCAATTAGTCTCATACTTGATCAAGGTCCTTTCAGTAAAATTTCCTTATAATTAGGGGTAGTACAAGTCTCATCTATCTCCCCTATACTCTTTAACGCTTAGATCAATGGCCATCAACTATCAGTCGAACACTGCTCCTCCCACCTATATGTTGATGACATGCAGATTCAGCAATAATTTCTCCTATCTGAGCTCCAATCTGGCTCACTGAAGATGTCCTAAAGAAAACTGACATTCGGATCTCATGCTTTAAACTCATATAAATACAGAGAAATTTACAGAAACTTTCATTAGCTGACATTTCCTCCATTTTCTTATCTCTGTATCTGATATTCTTATCCTCATGATCATTTCCTTCTGCAGCAAACCCACCATCTTCTGATCTCCTCTCTTGTCTTTCCCAGTTTTTCTATGATTGTATGGTTCACACTCTGAGAATCTTAAGACTCAACTGGAACATCTTATGAATTGCTCTCTGAGATTTCTCCATCAGAATGTCTAGAGACTGTCTTCTTCCCAGACAGTCTCTAAGTGGTAATCATATTTTTTGCAGTAGGTAGTCTTCAGTGAAGAAAGAATTCTATCAATCACAGGTTGAATGATTATGCTCCGAGCCATTCATTCTTGTTCATAAATATACTATATCTCATATATTGAGATTCCACTTGATAAATAACACACTGTTTTATACAACATTTTATTAACCAACATAAGACAATAACAACTAGCAGTGTCAAAAAGTTGGTATAGGGTGGCAACAACATGGAACAATGTGCTAGCAGTGGTGAAGTATCCAAAGAGGTAAGAATTGGATACTAACAATCTGTATTTTGAAAAAGTCATACTAAATACTTAATTATAATTATAATATTACCTGAAGACTAAATATTTAATTATAATTTGCACTTTTTGTCTTCCCTGATGTTTCTTTCTTTGGTTAATGTAAATCTTTAGATTTGTTTGGTATCTGCAATATTAATATCTACCCCGCCACATTTGCGCATATATATATGGATAATATTTTACTAACATAATTGCTGGAATTTTTCTTCTGAACCTGACTGTTCTCTCTTGGACAACTCAGCTGCATTTACTCAAGATAGGCCAGTTGTTTTCCATAGACTAAGAATTGCTCTGGTGAAACAATGAGGCTAAGTACCTAAACAAATATGATTAATCTGTATCTTTACTTTTCTGAAGTTTCTTATCTTTCTGAAATTTTTACCCTAGATCACCAGGGGTTTAATGTTCAACAGTATCACTAGCAAACCTGAAGCTGAAAGAGAAACAGACCTTCTGTTTACCCTACCATTTTTTGTTGTGCTATCCATTAAAGTAGTTTTTCTTCATACGTTTTTACTTTTCAAATAGTTAGATTTCTTATTATTAATAACATTAAATTGGAAATATCTAATAATATGGAAATAAACTAAACTATAGACCATCATGAAAAATTTAATGCACAACTTGTTTCTATATTCATATCATTACAAAAAAAACAAATACATATCTCAATATTGCAGTTTAACAAAATAGATAACTATATAAAATAAAGAAAATATACAAACAAATTAAAATACAACATTTTATAACATCTATACAAGGCAATTAATTATAACAAAAATAATACAGAGTATTAAAAATATATCAGTCCCATTGGACAATATCTACAACATTAAACATTTTTACATACATTTAGTGTAAAAGATAAAAGCTATTTAAATAATTATAAAGGTTTATAGTACAGAAAGAGTATTTCAAAAGCTTTTATAATATTAATAGGTCAAATTTGTAAGTAATTATTTTTTATTATATGTTCATTTAAATGTAGTATGTTACTTTTAAAAATGTAAAAAAATTGATTGTTTATAGGTACAAATTCAGATTTATCTGGGATGATGTTACTCAAACAATGATAATGATGTAAGATTAATCAGACTAAGTATTCGTTGTCATTTTTCTCAAACAAACAGCATTAAATTTTGAAACAATGTATTGCACAGTGCAATTAGTATAGTTTGGCTAGTTGATATGTCTTATTTTTTTGAGAATGGCTCCATGTGTGTTTGGCAGATAAGTCAAAGTGCTTACTCTTTACTTCAAACCAAAAATATGTAGCCACCCAGCAGCATTGTGGGAAAGTATCCTTTAAAAGTGAGGCATACCCATAAACTTATTGTCAACTAGCCAAACAGCACACATTTTATGCAAACTAAAAGTAAAAATATTCTAGCCCTTCTTTTTATTTAAAAAAAAAAATGACCTCTTGGTTTGACTCGTGGCTGTGACAATATTTGTCTCTTACCTTATACTTATTAATAAAGATAATGGGGTCATAAAGCACAACAAACAAAAACCCTACAATCACATTTTTCAAGATGCAACAGTTTTCAGGAATTCATGCTGAACATTCTCTAGTGTGCAATTATAAGACAAACATCAAATTTCACTGTCATATAGAAATAGTTCCATTAAAAACTGAATCAAACAATTGAAGTTTGGTTTCCCGAGAATCAGATTTACTTTTGATTAAGTGGCTTAAGATTTTTGATATAGGTAAATGAATCTGCTTCATGGCAAAACTTACTCCCAAGTATGGATAGCTCTTGACAAATTGGATTTTTTTTTTTCAATATTTCACTTGAAATATTAGTGACATTATACTCTCATATATAACAATATATTAATTCAATGATGTTGTTTTGTACTTATTTTTGTACGTATTATATAGGAACAAATTTACAATGTTTCTACCTCTTCTTAAAAACTACATAAATCTTTGTGTAATATTTACAAAAACTAAAATAAATATATTACCACCAAAATGTTTATTCTTAAAAAAAAGTAAAGCTACTTAACGAATCTAATAACAATAAATATTATTATAACATAACATTAGTCCTAAATCTGATATAATAATTAGGCTTATTTTATATAAATTATTACTAAAAATATAATTTTTTAAATAAATAATTTTACATTAATTTTAAATATAGGCCAAAGATACCCAGGTGTGGACACATATTAATATGTTTTAAAAGAGTGTGTCTGCTTATTCACATCTATTTGACAGGGGTTCCTAAGAGCTTTTTAACTTCTTCCACGATTCATATAAACATTAAAGGTGAATGTAACATTTAATCAAGTAATTCAAATATGATAGTGAATTTCCAGAGAGAATTCCCGCACTGTTGTACAAGTGATGCCTTCTTTCAAAAACTGTAGAACTCTTTTTTTATGTGTGTTTAAAATTTAAGTATTTCAATTTAAAAAAAGAAAAAAAAAAAACTTTTTGTAATTTTTATAACTGAAAGCCAATTCATCAAACTTTTTCTCAGCAAAATTAAAACAAATAATTAAAGCTGCAAATGACTAGCACTGACTTATATATTTAATTTAATACAATATTTTTAGAGTCAATGGGTGCTTATTAAGGTAAATAATATAAAAATAACATAGTAAACAGCTTAATCAAAACGTTTATACGGGGAAAAATATGTATGATGGTAAATTTACATCAAGTCAACTAAACTTATAATACACTTACAGGTGGTATACTTGACCCATGATAATATAAACAGTTTAGCAGGTGGATTAATTGAAACAGTACATGCAAGTATTCACATTCGATGAATGGTAATGCAGATCTTTCTTAATATTTCTTATTTTTTTTTTAAGATCCTACTTTTTTCTCTATTAACAGTATTTTCCTTTAAGTTTATTTATTTATGTAGGTATGGTTCTCAGCAAGTTCTCCTGTCCCATCTATTTATAATAATCATTATTATTAAATTACTATTTCAATTACACATAATTACTACATATCACAGGTTTTTTCCTACAATTTTAAGGTTTTTATTTAGATTATATTCTATTTTCTTAAATCAATCTGCAATTGATTTATTAATATCAGTCTAAGCTTTGGACTATTTATATTTATTGATTTTTTTTCTTAAAAATTTCACTTATTTTTTGTGTCTACATAGAAAGTTATTAGTTATATAAATATATCTGATTTTTTAGAAGTTTTATATGTATTTTCTAAAATAGGTAGTTAATGACCCTTTGGTATTGTCCAAGTAGCATTATCTTATATTATTAGTAGCAAGATCGGGGCATTAATTGACACTACCATGAAAAACACATATTGATTTGAAGTTATGAACATGATGTTAACAACATGAGATGTATTGACTTTTTTTTATTATAAATCACACAAGTCGCAATAGATAATTCATATTATTAATAAGGAAGTTAATACCCTTAATTTGAGACCCTATTCAGTGTGATTAAAACTTAATTATAATGACAGTTTTAATGATTTTGCTTAATTATAGTTAACTAAAGTCCTTTAAAATAAAACATATGGGCCTGATTGGGGCTTGTTGTAATGATAAGTAGTTTTGATAATGTGAAACAGAATAAATATGTAACATTATGATTGCTATAGATAGATGGCTTTATGATCGAGTAGTTTACAAAAATCGCCACCAATATAAATAAATAAGCTTGAAGGTAAAAATTGTTGTCAACCTTTAATGCCTTAATTTAACTTTTATTACTATTGTTCATTTTTTTAAATCTTCTATGTACACAAATTCATACCTCGGAAAGCAATTTGATTAGATTTGCAATCAATTTTTCTTTAAGTCAATGTATGCCAAGGGTTTATTAAAATATATTTATTATCATAGAATAATAAAACACCTTTATTTCTCTGCATGGTGATTTAATTGTGAATACTCAAAAGAAATTCTATTTGCAAACACTTATTTTATCGATTGTGATCTACTCAAATTTAGTTTAATGCTTCTATATTTGTACCATTCTATAATTCTTACATTGCCAACTTTTTATTGGTATAATAATGATGAATTTTAAAAATTTCTAAATATTATTTAGATATAAGAAACATTCATTACCCATTACCCCTAAATATAGTGCATTAATAAAGTTTTATTCTAACTAATAAATACCATTCTACATTTACAAAACTAGAGTTGAAATTGGAATGATCTTAAAATTAATCCCTAATTATAAAGTTGACTACTAAGGAAAGACAAAATATTTAGATCCGTCAAGGTAACAAATTTAGGATGATTTCGAAATCATACAAAAAATAAAATTAATCCAATCCTAACTGTCAACATTGGACTAATTTCTTTTAATGTCAATGAATTTGTTTATTTATAAATAAAATAGTTGATTGTAAAGACATTCACCATGGACGCCAAACTTCTTCTTCTTCTTTTTCTTCTTCTTCTGATTTTTTGACACTGAAATCGATTGGCATTTCCTGTGCTTTCTCAGTTTCTTCCTCCTTTGAAAGCTGTACATAATGACTAGGGAGGAGAAATACTACTTGTCCATCTGGTAGCCTTGAAGGTATTACCTGAAAATAATTTGACTTTAATAGAGCTGTTGACTTGACATCAATAGATATTAAAGAAATCGGAATAATGAATCAATAAGAGCCATCAAGTTTAGGGGTAACATTGCATACGTGGTATTCTATTTATCTAAAAGTATTCACAAGTTTGACAAATAACTATGAGAATTGATCAAGTGTTAAAAGTTTGCTATTATAACATGGTTAGACTCTTGGTTGGTTTTGTCTATAATAAAGAACATATCAATAGTTTTGTAATACTATGTATTAAGTGTATTACTGTCCTCAAAACTGGAAATATATGGACATCAAGGTAAACTAAAAATTTTTCAGGGAGAAGAACAAAACTGGATGTTTATAAACAATTTTGAGCTTGACTTAATAGAATTTAAATGAATGATACTCAGTCAAAATCAAATTTATTTAAAAAAATAAGATTTTTGACATATTGTGATCACATAGATATGATTGTAACCTGCTTAATAAATGTGGGTGTATAAGCAGATTATGTAATAATGACAAATTGAAATCTATTTCACATTTAATTGTTATTTTGCTCTAGCGCACATGGCTCTCTAGTTAGTGATAATTAAAACAGATTTTCAATCAATAATACCAGCTTTAGAATATTTTTCTATCTTCATCCAGAAAATATTAACATTTCAAACTAGCGAATATCTACAACCGATACTAAATGTTTCACTAATAGTTTAAGTAAAAATTCTCATCTCCATAAGAAAAGTGATGCCAAAACATAAAATTTATGAAACCTAATCCTTTTATTGGTCAGTCAGCAACATTTTTTTTTTTAGATTTTATCATAGTATCCTCTGGTCATGTGAGCTGTGATAATTTATTGAATGAGATCTCTTAGCCAGCTCCTTTTCAATCTTTTTTGTGTTAAGTCTGGTATGTGAGCCATAATATAGATTAGATGTGTTATAATGATTACATATTTTTTAGTCTTTTGTATGCTATCCATACATGTTCATGTATTGTAAGTGTGTGTATTGTGAAAGCCTTCGAATTTCAAGAGTGTCCTGTTGTTGACTTAAGATAGTGTATGAGCAATAAGACGTTTTGATTAAGATTGATATCATTCTATCATCTCTAAGTTGTTTTTTGGTTAAGCTGTAGATTAGTAAGACGTAAGTCCATATTGGTTTCAGTAAGTCGTTGAATTTGTGTTTAAGTGGTAATTAGTCCTCTGTGAACCAGTGAGTAAAGCAGTTGGAGCATTTTAAATTTTACTTTTGGTAACAGTGGTGATCTTATAGGAGGAATACAATTGCTGCATATAATACCAAATTAAATTTTTGCATGAGGCACTTTTCTTTTGGGTTTTGATGGTATTTATAATTTACTGTTGTGCAGTCTTAGAACTTTTTTTAAATTTTTACTATCTGATATTGATGATGTACGCTAGAGCACTGTTTAGTAGATTCTAACCTGTACCAGAGAGATGGGGTTGCTGGTTCCAGGGGTGGTTGTGGTAGTGGTTGACGAATCCGCTGCTCTTCCTTTTTTCTTCCTCTTCCTGGAATTGTTGTTCTCATCGCCTGGTGCTGTAGAACTGTCCGGGCGAGCTTCATCATCAATAAGAAATTCTTCCAGCTGCTCCAGTCGCCTTTCAGTCTCTGGATCGATGGGTTTAAGGGGTTCTACCCGAGAATCAGCAAAGTCTAATGATATCTCAGCCGCTGTTGTTTCAAGATGCCTCAACAGCCGCTGCCGAACTGATGGGTCCAAGCCAGGTTTTGGCCCTTGCAATTCAGGGCTGTCTAAGAATCGGGTAACCTGTTAAAAATCAACTTTTAAATCTTGATTTTAAGAGAAAATTGTATATATGTTTTTTTTTTAATTGTTTTGAAATATGATTAGAAATGTTGAGGAATTCTTTAGTAATAATAATAGATTATTGTTATTAGCTATGTTTCCAAACTTTACTCTTTTATAATTTAGTTCTCCTGTTAACTGCATACTTTAGATTTTAAATTAAATCTGAAGCATAACACCTCTGAAAATGACAAGGCCAGCATGAGTACTGCAGCTGATAGGTGGGCAGTAGTGAGGTATAGAAGGACTAATAACCTAACACCTAAGTTGTAATAATTAATGGTTAATGATAAACAAGTGAAAATCGAGATTCAAACCTGGAACCTTCTGATGACAGCTCTGCAAAAATATTTCTATTTATTATGTTTTCAGTGCATTGATGAGATACATTATGATAGTTCCAGGCTTAAGATTTTCGTATCATGGCGGTGATACGTTAGTGTTTCATGGCTACGTAAAATCATGGCTGTACCACTATTATTTATCTTTAGCCAATAATTATTGAACTTTATCACAGTGATATTACGTAACACTGCTAATAATTATTAAATTACTCACTTACACAAAGTTTTCTAAAACTATTTCCCTCTTTCTATGAACACACAGTTATGATTTAAAAAAAATAATAAAATAAATAAAAATACTGCCAACTTGTGGAATGGAATAATTATAAAACAGCTTTATTGTCTTTCCACAACTGATAATTTCTTCTTTATTGAAACAGCGCCTTTGTCAGCTTTAACCTGTTATCTTCAGTGTAATAAAATTCAATTTCCAGTATAATAAAGTTCAAATGATAAAAAACTTTTACTTGCACATATGAACACAAACTAAATTCTATTATTACAAGTAACAATGGGCACAGTCATTAAGTAAAATATATATCAACTAATAGTGCTGAACTGTACTTAGTTTGAAATTGTCCGTCTCTTCTACTACCATTAAAAATTCAAAAATACAACACATATATAGCATTATTCAAATTCAAATTAAAAAACTATAAAATAACCATTAAAAACAAATAAAATTATTAAAAAATTGGATTGTTTTTGTTTCAGAGGTTCTTTGCCTCTAATTGATAATTTTCTATTTGTTCTACCAACATACAATTTATTGCATTCTCCACACTCCATTGATACATGCCCAATCTATCTTTTAATTGAATTGGGTCTTTAGTTTAGAAAATTATCAGTTGTGGAAAGACAATAAAGCTGTTTTATAGTTCATAGTTTGCTTCAACCAAATCATCCTGAGAGACTCCATTCTCACGGGTACAGTCAAATTAAGGGAAGTTGAAAGAGGGTTTCAAGTTTAGGATAAGTGAGGAGAAGTCAAAAGCAATGGAATAGTTTAAGGGCACCTAGTGACCATAATTTGGAAATATGTTGGTTCCTTAAGAAGGTGACCCCCAAATTTAAAACAGTGGAGCAGGAAGTGATAGTTTGGTCACCGAGAGTAAAAGTAGGAAGATTAGCAAAGGATCTGAGTAGATAACTGTAATTTAACAAGGCCTAAGGTTTTGTAACATTTACCCTTAATTTGCTCTTGCTCGCCAAGACACTGATTTAACTTAGGTCTTCTTGAATCTTGGCAAATGGTGATAATAATTAAGAGGGGGAAAAGGATAAATAATTTGGGAGTCTTCAGGTTAAAGGTAATGAGAACAATGATGAATGGATTTATGAAGATGTCAACTAAAGGAGCTAAAAAGAAGAAGAGAAATGCTCAATCCCGGGCCAACCCCAGGATAGGACAGAGTAAGGGAACAGATAGGGTTGAATAGGGATATCAACTACTTGAGTATGGTTTGAAAGAAATGATTGAAATCAGGGGATAGAACTATTTATTGGAAAAGGTTAATGATTTTAATTTGGGATGAAGGATTGAGTGGTCTATAGTATCAAAAGCTTTGGAGACATCTAGGAGATTAAGGACTATTAGTTTATGTTGATCAAGAGTTTATGAATGTCACTAGTGATATGAACTAAGGCAGGTTGCATGTAGTAGCCGAGACAAAAACCAGATTGGAAAGGATTGAGAAGTTTGCACTCTTCTAGAAAATTGGATATTTGGAATTGGACTAATCTTTCAAGAGGCAATTGCGTTTCGGTGATGTATGGTTAAGATTTTTTTTAAGTGCCGAACTGCGGTTTTTTTTTCAACAACTTGAGAACAACACTAAATAATATCAGAATCACAATTAACTAAACAAGTTTTGACTGAGCTCATGAACATAAGCAGTAATTGTATGTCATACCTGAAGTAGTTTTTGTTTAAATCATGGGTCATTATAAAACAATGATTTACCCTTATACTAGTGGCCATGGCCCAAATTTTAATTTCCTCAATAATATTTTTGTGATAGCTGACTGTTTAGAAAATGAGTTTGAATTCTGTACATCTAACCTACTTCATTATACCTATGGTTCTTGGGAATAAGTGGGTAAGGTGAATTAATAGTACAAATGAGATAAGG
The DNA here is from genome assembly GCA_930367205.1 of Acanthosoma haemorrhoidale. NCBI lineage: Eukaryota > Metazoa > Arthropoda > Insecta > Hemiptera > Acanthosomatidae > Acanthosoma > Acanthosoma haemorrhoidale. Next base: position 115,747,480 of record OV884011.1, on the reverse strand, counting down.
GAACAAACATGGTTTGCTGAGCTTTGTTCGCTTCGGGAAGAAATGAAAATTTTTTATTTTGAGGTGCATTTGGTCATCAATAGTGTAAAAATATTTAATTTTTACCTAACACATACTTTTCTGGTATGTTGCAAAGTTAAAAAATGTGGTTGTGAAAATATGTATTTTTATAATTACCCATTTATTCTCCAACAGATACCAGGTATTCTGTTCTAACAACTGGGAGACAATGTGGTATAATGAACACTTGTCAGATAATTTATAGAATTGTACTGAAAATACATAAAAATATATTTACCTCTCTGGCACATTCGATAAATCCAGCCCTGTATTTATCAACTGAGCTTGAATTGAGAGTCTTTTGCCTTTGAAGGTGGCGTACAGTTAGTTCTAATATATCTGCCTTCTCTAGTTTTGAGTGTTTAGTGTTCTATAAATAAAATTAAAGGTATTATATTAAGTATATTGTGCAGGAGATTTATTTGTTCACAGGTTTGTCTGATTTTCGTACAAGAATACAAAAATACTATTAATGCGACATTCTACACACTATAATTAGATGTATCTGTTTCAAAATCAGCTTTTTAAAATAGCTATTGGCTTGTTATGATTGAGGAATTACACTGCCTCAAAAACAAAAACAAACAATTTTACTAGGAAAGAAAAGTAAGATTTGACCCAGCTTAGTATTTTTAAGTAGAGATTGCTGGTTTTGAAACTAACACATTTAGGTGTCAATGATATATTAATAAATCTTAATGCCTATAAATAAATAAATGTGCCTGATAGACATGGGCTGTTGAAAGTGGTTCCTTTAAATATAAAATCTAGATGAGGCTTCATTCAAATCTAAGTAAAGTTAATTTAGTTTTATTATTATTTTCTATATCTAAAAATAATTGGCTCTTTCTCATATTTTTTTACATTACTAATAAGTTGGCCAATTGAAAGCTGTATACAGGAATCTCTTCTCTAGTTTGAATTGAAACATTTTATAGTTATAAAATCGATTAATTAAATAAAAAATATATAAATAAAGACGTTATACAACATCTTTAACCTTAATAAGGGAGACTATTTCTCTTTTCTAAACCAAATCCGCTAATGTTCTATTTAAGAACCTTCTCATTTTCCGTCGCGAACCTGACCAGACTGGGTTAGGGGGTGGCCCCCTCCGAAAAAAAATTCTTACGAAACCAGAAAGAGTCGCCTCCTCAGTTATTGGTTAGGCGTGCTCTAGGCCACGTCTACGTGAGGTCTAAAATTACACTGTGAGCTCAAAAATGTTAAGTAGTGAGAAATATTCTAAATATTTGAAAATTTTTCGACTTTTCCGCAGAACTTTTTTGAGAAACTGATTCCTCCTTCAGCTATTCGTTCCGTCTTCGATTCGAAATTTTCCTGAGGAAGAAAAGAAATTGATTTACTCCAAAATGGAAAGAAACCTAACAGTTTGAAAAATTTAGAGGCATTGGAGTTACCAACAGCCCATCGAAAGATGTTAGATCTCTAATATTAAGTAGTTGGTCCATGGGTCAGTAGCCTCACCATTTTTTTGTGTTGCGTTACATCAAAGATTTTTCTATTTAATAAATTGTGGGATAGAAATAATTTTTATACATTTATGGATAGATCAAATCATTGATGTGTAAACTTATAAAAACAGAAACAGCATCTAAAATATAAATTTTATTGTTTTTAATATCGATATATATATATATATATTTAAACGGAATACAGGACGCAGAAAGTGAGGAAATAATATCAAAAGATACGCGAGAGTTTCTTAAACGCTTATTACATGATAAAAAGTGCTATATATTTTAAACGTTTCAATGGAAATGTCAACAAATATAAGAAAAAAATTACTTAAAATGGCACAAATACAATAACTACAGCTACTTTATTTCTGGATCCAAAAACTTGATTTTTTGGAACGTTTGAAATTCATCATGCGCTACCGTCTACGTATTTTTAACCACAAATAAAACACTACAGAACTTCTAAATCTGTAACAGATGTGACTTGAGGTTGTTAAGACTACCGACCAAAACAAACATTAGCATGTATCTTTAAAATTTTACGATTATAGAATTCGGTTATAGCATGTACACATACAGACAGACGAACGACGATTAGCCCTGGGCCAGTTTGAGAAAGAGCCTCTCCCTTCGAACTGGGCAATAACTCGCAGGGTTCCTGGTTTCAAAAATCCAGACCAATCACACACGGAGACACAATATTGGCTGTTGTAATGGGGAGGGGGCCCAGACTGAAATAAATCCCTTTTCAGTTGAATTGCCACTGTTTGTATCCCCCCTCAAAGTGTAAAGTCACAACACCTGTTGAGCTGCTATGATTACATTAGATCGAGCTCTTTTTATCTCACTTTAGCTGGTTCTAACTTCAAAACTAAAGAGGCTCTAGACATTGGTGATTTGTACGAGATCCTCCGAGACACTTCCTCCTGTGTATAGAGTAGCAAAGAGCATCGAGCGGAAGTCATCATTACTGGATTCATCCATGGAAAATAATGAACATATTTTCGTACATGTATATAAAGTACACTTTAAATGGGCTGATTTGTGAATAGGCGTTCAAAGCTGGCCTGCACGTCAAATTGTATGGCCCTCGGGACGATTTCATACTTCTAAAAAACACTTTGGTTCATCATTGCATGGATACAAAAAATATCAAATAAATGAAAATTTGCGTGTGCAATTGTTACAAGTACAACTCTAGTTCTATATTTGATATCCACGAACGCTAAATAAATTTTACTGAAAGAATCGGTTTCATTTGGCAACCATCGGTAACGTTCATCTATAATTTGAATGCACTTATCCAATAAAGAACCAATCCATAAATTTTTGCTCTTAGTAATGTGGAATCCTTTTATCCTTGTCTCAAGAAGTCGAGAACGAACGAATTCTTTAGTCCTCATGAACAGCGAATTAGGAGTTAATGGATCCGACAGTTCGTTATTCATTGCTCTACATACACCCAAAAAAAAAAAAAAACACTACACACCCGATTGCGTCCGTTATCCACTGCACGAACGAAGTTATTATTATTTCAAGTGTCAAGTGATCACTATTTCCATTAAGTTTAAAAAAATTATTAAATAGCGAATTTCGTTGCTCTGTGTAATATACCAATGTTCTCCAACTAACATTTATTTGCATTTTTTTAAACATTTCAGGATAAATTCAAAGAAAAGGAAAGTTGCTGATGAAAACTGGAAATTTAATGATCGTTGGGAAAAACATTATTTTTTCACAATGCAGAACTCAAAACTAATGCGTTTATTTTGTAGAGAGACAGTTGCTGTATTTAAGGAAGATAACTTTAAAAGACATCATGAGACAAAACATACTGAATATGTAAATTTCAGTAAAGAAGTAAAAAGTTAATTGCGGTTAAATCGCATGTATAGTAGAGTATCGCATGAAAAATGTATAGCCGGAAATAGCTTAAATTTTGAGGCTCCTTCCAGACTAACAACTTATGGAGCATCTGCTTTGGTAAGTAAAAATAAGGGAACTGTAAAATTACACGCAAGATACGCTAGATCGCAGAGGCATTAAAATCAATGATATTTGTATTATTCACTGTTTGATACATCAACAAAAGTTATGTGCTCGAGTATTGTCGATGAACGTAGTTATAAAGATAGTAAATTACATTTCTTCACATGCTCTTCAACATCGGCAATTCAAAGAACTCCTTTGCAAATTATCTTCTGAATATGGCGATGTCGTGTATTTTACCAAAGTTAGATGACTAAGTCGTGGAAAATGTTCAAAAAGATTTTCTGATTTACAGGACGAAATATACATGTCTATGAACGAGAAACAAGAACCTGTTCCTGATCTAAGTGATGATGATTGGCTGTCAGACCTATGTTTTTTAGTATATATAACAGAAACACTTAATCAGCTAAATAAGGACTGGCAAGGGATGGAGAATTTAATAACCGATGTTTATAATTTCATCAAAGCTTTCAAAAATAAATTATTGTTATTTGGGGTGCCAACTTAGAAATAATAATGCTCAACATTTTTTGCTATTAAATAACACCCCCAAAAGCCAACCTCAGAATTTCTCGAAATATGTTAATGAAGAAATAAAGATACTTAGAACTGCATTTGATAGTAATTTCTCAGAATTAGCAAACTATGATAACATGTTTGAAATATTTTCATGCTCATTTCACGTTGACTTGAACATTCTTCATTAAGTTTTCCTGAAAACCTACAACTGGAGGTAATTGAGTTACTGTGCTACAATGAAATGAAACAAATTTTTGCGTCCACTTCAAAAATTAATTTTTACAGTATTTATATTACATACGAGAGACATTCCAACTTAAGATATTATTCATAACGAGTTGTGTTATGTAAGTGTTTATGTCCCCACATATGTTCGTGAAACATAATTTACTAAGAGTTCATCACGTGCTTCATTGACTGGTGTCAATTTAGAAAATTAGCTAAGATGTTCAACGTGGAACAAAAATATAGATTTACAAGCATTAAGTAAAAGAAAGGATGAAGAAATATCTCATTAATTAAGACTCGAGAGTTAATTACAATGAATCATAGTATAACAATAATTTACTATTCATTTTGTATTTGTATTACATTTTTTATCAGCATGTTTACCTAAAGTGTGGCACACTGTAACATTACGCGTCATCGAAGTGGCCCGTATAAAACACGATTTGAGTTGGCCATGCCTGGTCTAAGCCATGGGTGTTTCTCCCAAACATGCATTTTATGGGCCCGTATAATACAATAATTTGATACTATACTCCCTGTATGTTGAATTATGTTAACTAGTGGATACAATGATACTTTTCCCCATTATATACAATTTTTCTGAGTAAAATAATATTATTAACTAAATCGTATTTTTTGAACTAAAATAAGCGATGTATAAAATGGCCACTGAGCATAGACTTTTATAGAAGCATAAAGCACGGACGATATCAAATACGCGGTTTTTATTTCAGCTCTCAAAATTCTAATTTTTTAAAAAACTTTGAAATACATTTTGTGTTGCCGTCTCTAATATGTTTTTCATCATCAAAACTTTAAATCGTAAATAGCTCCTGAGCAGTGACTTCAGAATTCTTCTAAGTTTTCCAAGTTCTAAGTTATTTTTTTTTTACTTAATTTCTGTTTTTATGTCTTAAACAATACACACATTTATAATTTCAGATGGATTGGATAATTTACGAGTGCTATCTTAGACTCTCGATCTGTAGCCGCTTGATCCAATTCACATACATACCCTATAAAAATGATCGCGTATTTTAAATCATTTATGTCTACGTCTTTCTAATTTTTTTTTACTTTATTTATTAATTTACGACTGTAACTAGCGTCATAATCACCGTATGTGTGTAGATGTGATAAAAATGGCTTGTCTGAAATGAAGGCAGATGACATCCAATGATAGCTCCCCTGTATTGTTGTAGTAATTTTGAAGATATCATATTGTTATTAATTTAGAAGATCTGTATTCCAACGTCTCATCAGTCATCCTTGAATGTTACCAGATAAGTCAGATATTGACAGTCCTTGCTCAGTGGGTTCTGGTTTTGCAGTTTGTGGTGAAATTTTGGTATAATATATATAATATTCTAATGCAGTCGTGAAGGTAATTTTTCTAAATATTTTACAAAATATAATACATTTTAGAGTTTTATAGGAATTAATTTTATTGTATCAAATGACCACCCTCATTGACTTTTGTCCAGATAATGTCGAAGCGGTGTGGTTTATTTTCAATTTGGATACAACCAAATTATCAGGGGCTGGCCATCAACTGGTTGATACACTTTCCTAACATTAATCCATGACATGGTAATTTTATCGCTTGATAAATTTACTCCCAAGGGTGGGTGCCAGACAATTTGAATCCCAGTTAGTTAGTAGAAAAATAAAAAACACTTTACTAATTAATATATACTATTCATTGAAATTAAATAAAAATATAATACGTAGGGTTGCATAGGCAAACCTACCTCCATCTTAGCAGAATCCAGTATGAGGGCTTTAAGGACAGCCAGCGATTGATTAATTCTTGCTCTTCTCCTTTTTTCCATGAGCGGCTTGTTCGCCTGTAGACAAAACATAATTAATGAAACTGTGTAACAAAACTACCCTTCCTCAATAACATATACAATCAAGTCATCATGAGAAGTTTCAATTTAGCACATTGTAATGGCCACCATCACAAATCTACAACTGTTTTCAAATGAATCCAAACATCATCTCTTAGAAAGTAATGAGTATTAAAAAAACAAAAAATGTCTTTGCGTTTTGCCACACTTCATAGTCCCCCATACCGAAAAAAAGTGACTTATCTGAAACAGTATTTGTTATTTATGGCCAAGCACACACGCATATTCTAACAAATTTAACCTTGCAAACAAGACAAGAGTTCGACTACAGGGTGTCGTCTGAGACAATGAATGGGGTTTATTAATTAATAAAGTAATGATAGGAAACAAGTGAGCCCACCAATATTCGTCAGTAAAAATATTAAAGTACCGTAGCCATAGTCGATGAAAGTAATTTCAAATGATATTTAATCCGTTTTTAGATAAATGTTGTCAAATTTTCAATTTTTTCTGACTTATTTTATAACTTATGCAACTTGAGGATATTTAGAGTATCAGCGTAGGAGCATATGCTTAAATCATGCATATATTGTCTATTGCTCGTTCATAGGTGTAAATATCAAGATTGAGGCCGAGTCTTACGTAAAACAGGTAAGACAGTTTTAATGACTTATTAAAGTTAAAAAAATACATATTATTTATCAGGGTGCACAAATTAGGTGGACAAAAATAAAGTTTTCAATGCGGCCTAAACATTACATTTTATTATTGATAGAGAGTTTTGGAGAAAATAAAATCTTCATTCAACGGCTCGTGTTTACCTGAGGTGGTCTAAAGAGCTGCTGAATGTTCTTTAATCTAGCGTGTACATGCAGAGAGATAACGATATTATTGTTTCGCATTCGTCATTTTAGTCGTCAGTTGAATGCGCAATGTGCGAAGTGGGCTATTATTATGGATCATTCAAGTTTAGGTAAGTGCGCATCTGTTCATGAAGTTCCAGAGAAATATTACATTGTTAAATTTTTTTTTTTTAATGCCGAAATATTTAATGTTTCCTTTAATTATCAATATTCAAATTCATTACACTCGAAATTATACCATGGAATACGATGACTATTTTTTCCTCTGAAGCGGTGAGTTATGTAGTTTTATGGTATACCATGCTTTTTTGCGCTAAGGCATTAAATTTTAGTTCTCGGCTACCAAAATCACGGTCAGTATGGCTGATTTCTTTGAGGTGTGGACTAACTACGCCACAAAAACAAGTAGGGGCACAGCAGTCAGAATCGCACTTGAAGGAATTTAAGCGTACTATTAGTTATTAGAACCAACAAATTAAAGAAAAATGGGAAAAGTCACAGCGAAAAAAAGATGCATTTTTTTTTAATTATTAAGACTGGCTGGGATAGATGACATTGTATTTAACTTCAAGTAGTTGCTTAAACCCCAACAACTTCGAGCATCCGAAGAAGACCGTCAAAGCCTTTTGCGGAGTGCAGCAACAAGAAAAGGTAAAGTGCAGGCTCAATTAAGTGCCACCAGCGATAAGTTGTCTTACGCGGCAGGACTTAAGTAAGAATATTCTTCGGGTAATAGGTCAGGCGCATTCCTGATAAAATTTGTTACAAATAGTGGATATGGACATTAATTATAGACACTTTTATTGATAGCAAAGCTCACAACAAGGCGTAACCAAAGAAATTATTTATTGTAACATCGCCAATAATGTAATATTTTTAGGAGTATCATCGAGTGTTACGATTAAAAACGTATTGCCCTATAATAATTCCAATTTGATTAGTATTCTTTTCCCTTATCCGTATCCCAGCACAGTTTGAAGTCGTTCAAAGTTTGTTTTGAATACATTATGTTCAGCAGTATTTTGGGAGAAAACAAATGCTGAAATTCGTCTTTTTTTTTTCCATTTTTTCTAAATATAGCTCTTAAGAATTTCATTTTCGACCCCAGAAAGTAATTTACTAGAAGATACCCAACTTTTACAATGTTGTCCACCTAAAATGGTCATCCATCCCACTGTGGGGTGACAAGGTGTTTAATTTAATAACCTTCTGAATATGAAAGGAAAATATTGGTGTTTTAATTACCAAGTAGTTTTTTCATGGCATCGGGTGATCAAATGGAATCTCGATATAAAATTTGAGATTCGCATGTTATGTATAGGTCTGTAAGCTGTAACGATACATTTCTCTTAAAAAAACCAAGAATAAATACAACAATTAACTTACACGCCTATTGTTGGATGACTTATCAATGGCTGTGCTGGAATCGGGGGCGTGAGACCTAGCCGTCATTTCGCGGCCATCCCGCACATACACCTGTGGACACAAAATAAACCCAAAATTTAAATTTCAGTATCATATATTGGTAAAGAAAAAAAAATCAAAATGAGGTTATTATATATTATTAAGAGTTGGCAATACTGTGGGCAAATTGGGGAGAGGGATCCCTGGGCTATGTATACATATCTATAATGTTTGAATGTACATTGCAAATACAGAATGAATGAAAGAGTAAATGTAAATTCTTAAATATGGTATGAATGTGATTTTTTATTTCAATTATCTACTCTAGTGCAGATTTTAATATACTTAAAAGAAAGATTTATTATTAAAACATTATTAAGAGTACCGCTAATCACTAAATTGTATGTTAGCGGTACTCCCATCGGATTGAAAAAAAAAAATGTAGTGCATACTGCGAAACAGGTCTATTCTGATGAAATGTTAAAAAAAAAAATATCTACTACGTAAATAAAATACGTAACTGGATACTATTTTAATGTTTAATTTGTTAAAATTAGAAGTGAAGGGCATTTTGGGAAAACATAACTTTTAAATGCGTCAACAGGTCAGAAAATTACTCAACAGAGAAAATTAATTAGTAAACAAATTAATTTAGAAATTTGTTTTATCGTTATTTCAGCTGATTATATCCCATTATTAGTGTGTTTAAATAAATCAGCAGGATACACATCAATAATAAAGTGAAACAATTGGTTGGCGGGGTACTGACTGGTATTGAATAGAGCCGAATTTGATCTTGACGACGAGCAGAGGCCGGATTGTGGTCAAACCCCTATGCCGGTCTACGTCAGTGGTTCCCAAACGTACAATGCTCATGAAACCTCCCCCCTGCTTATAGGAAAAAACCTGATCCTGAAACTCCAAGTGAAATAACTGCGGAATAGAAAAATTGTAAGTTTAACTTTGATGTCTTGAATCGTAAATGATGACTAATTAAAATATTATTAAAATAAAATGTAAATAAAACATTTCTGATATTTGAAGTAGTATTTATTGAAATTACAACTTTGGTTTTCAAAATACAAAAACATGTTATTATTTTTTTCAATGAGGTACATGAGAAACTGAATCAGGTCAGAAAAACAAAATGAATTTAGTAATTGGCTTTATCGTTATTTCAGCTGATTATATCTAATTTCAAGCGTGTTAAAATGAAACGCTTATGGCATGAGATGGTTTCTGTTCGACTCTGCGTTCGTAACATTTGTAAGTCTCCACGAGCACTATTTTTCAGTCGGGTTTTTTTTTTTTTTTTATCGTTTTGAGGCTCTTATGTACAGAGACCCATAATGCAGGACTATAAATTGGTGTCTGCTTTCATAACCGGAATTTGTGATCCTTATTTAAACATTTGTCTCAGCTTTTGTGGATTATTCAATAAATTGCAACTGCATTAGTATTGTTTGGTTTTGTGGGTTTACTTGCGAAAGGGTCCAATACCCAATCGGATATAATCAAGTGAAAAATATCTGTAAATCTTTGGCAGAGGTTAGGATAACGAGTCGTTGAAAAGTTTCAAAAATAATAATAAATAAAACCTTTATCATGCTTTCTCTCTTGTAAAAGATTTGGAAACTGGGCGCTTTCTCCTCTCTCCTAAGTTTTGTTTGTATACAAAATGTTTTGAAACTGTTAATGATAAAAGTATGCCATGTCAACACTGTCGATTATGCTTATCTTTGGTGGCAACACTGTCTGTAACCTCACCTTGTTGTTATCTACTTTTCAATATGACCACATGTATTTTGTACAGTTTATTATTAAATATGGGTTTATATTCAAGCTGTGATTATATTGAGTATTCCTAAGGCCACCTTCCTGATTCTTTAACAGAAACAAACGTAGATCCTACAGTTTACTTGTAGTTTTAAATTGGGTAGGTTAAATTCGGCAAATAAGTCAGTCATGTCATTTTTTGCATTAATTGAATTGAGTCACAAATCATAGTCTTCACTTTCCAGGAATTCAAACACTAAATAAAAGAGTTCATACAGGAATTCATACAACATGTGCTTATAGATAATCAACGAACTTCCGTGTTAAGAAGTAAACGATTATAATCTTCATAATTTGTTGAGCAAATAATCTCTCATTTAAGGCATCCCTATTGATTTTACTAACTGATCTGAACACATTGATGCAAGCGTTTACTACTTAGCGGCTAAATGTTGTCGATGTATGACACAATTTATGGATAGCACATTGGGTATAGCTTCTTTTAAGAATGCCAGGAAGCCTCGGTTTCATCCCATCTTTCCGAAGGAACGTCAGTAAGAACGGAGAGGGTTGTACTCATGACTCCCTTCCCCGTCTCCACTCCCACCGTGCGATATTTGTCGTTAATTGTATTTATGTAGCTTTAATTTTAACTTTCATAATAATGAAAATGAGTAACAATTAGTTTACTTCATATTGAAACTGTCGTGAACCCCCCTCCCCCCGCGTTATCCAAGCACCCCCAAATTCAGTTTGAGTTTCCTCAGGCCCCTGCAAGTGGTCATAAGGACACACGGGCGCCCATAGGAACCACGATGGTGCCCTATGATCTACGTGATACTGGTGAAGATTCGGAGTTCATACCATGCATTCCTATGTGACATGGGAGAACATATCCGCTTTCAGTGACTCATTATCATTACATGCCAGTGTACCTAGCTTCATATTAGGCGTGTCACCACAATTCCTGAAGCGCCCAACACGGCGCTTCAGGATATACCATTCTGCACAACTCTTTTATGTAAGCGGTTGCTAAGAAGTTGGAAATTGGCAAAAAAACATTTAATCCTGGTTAAATGATTCTCGGTGTATTTAATCTCATATATTGGAACTTGTTAAAATTATTTGTTTTTATTTATTGCAATTTTTTTTCAGCAAATACTCAGTCATCCTTAGTTAGGGTATTTTCTCACCAATCCCACTTTATTCTGTTTCTCAAAGTGCTACAGGTTCCAGAAACCGATTCAATAGTCTCTATCTAGATATCCAGCAGATGCGGTGGATTGCGGCGTGCTCAAAGTTGACCCGACTAACATTACATATTCAACTCATTATAACGAAATTCATTATTTTTTTGGTTAAAATGTTTTATAGACGATTCCTACTCAAAATTGCCATTTTTGACTACCAAGCCCCTACTACTTGCCACTTTTTACTCTAAGCAAATAGTGAAATGGTGGTCGTGATGCTATTGCTGTGTTTAGCTTGTCGTTACTCGGCCACATTGAACAAATGTTGAGAAAAAGAACACGAAAATATCTTGGTTATTTCACTCACAGGTACATTGCCACCCCATCGTAAAAATTTAAATTGTGGATTCTTCATCCATTCGTTACACTATCACAGTCATTTATAGAGCCTGTGATACGTGATACACTACTGAGTGAAGCATTGGAACCTGATTGTACACAATACAAAACAGCACGAGAGGCTTCAACCCGAGGAAGTCATTAAAGAACTTGATGGGAAATAAAGAAAACGCCATTAAGAATGTCATTCCCTTCGTCAGAAAAGGCGAGCATTAGTTTAATTCATTTGAGTTGTTAGTTGACAGCTAACAACCATCAAGTTGAAGCTGCAAACAAAATAAATATTTAAATGTCGATGCCTTAACAATAGTTCGAGACACATTCGAGCCGATTTCAATCAGATTTTTTTCGGTTAATATAAATACTACAGAAACCCTATAGCTACAGAAATGTAAAAACAAATTGAGCTATCTCAAGGCAAAGTTTCTTTTTATAAGAGTGCTTTTTTCTTCATTCTTCAACAAAAACTGTGATGTTCGCGACGAACGAAACAATAAGCTCTCTATTATGAACCTATATACTAGTATAGATACATCTGTTAATGTTCGTGAATTAATAACGACTGTACGTTCACTTTTGTCAATGGTGGTGAGATCAGCGAGAATATTTTATATTCGAAGGTTCTGGCTCCGAATCCCTAGACGAAAAGTGGATTTTTTTTATTCCATTGTTAAGAAGTGAGTGCCTCCTGCTAGGTTAGGTATCTCTTGATATAAACGGGAGTGCACAAGGGCTTTAAACCATTTTTGAATTAGTGAATTCGTAATAGTTATAATCAATAGTCAAAGGTTTGATTCAAAGTATTTGTCAAAAAAGGCCGGTCGCTAGTACAAGTTAACGGCGAATTTGAGGGTACCAAAAATACCTGGAAAAACAGTGAGTGAAAGCTCTGAAAAAAGTATTTTTTTTGTTTTATACTGATATTGGAACATTTCATATGCTATATGATTCGATGATGTAAATTAACATTTTACTATTTATTAATAATAATGTTCTAACTTTGTTACAACTAAAAGGAATAATAAATTGCTCAAAACACCTTTGAAAATATTATGAGGACAATTTTTCTGCTATTTACTATAGAGCAGAAAGATGAATTCAAATCCGTTTGTTATAGATCATAATAATATTGTTTGTTTATAGCATTTGATTTATAGTGAATCAGCAAGCAGCTCTTGTCCTCGTTATGCTTGCCTGTTTCAAAGTTGTTACTGGTTGCTAAGGAGGGGGGGCAATTAATGGTACAATTACTATTAGGGAGAACTAAAAAAAATAGCCTGTAGTTTTTATTGAGGATTAAATATTTTATCCCTCAGGCGTGCCTGGGTTTTTTTTCACTATCTCTGGAATCTATAACATCTACAGTTGATGTGTTTAATAATATTAAAACGCCAAAATACATGGATTGGTTTCCATGCACTGTAAAATAATGTCTGTTGCAAAACCAAAATCAAGAAAATGATCATATATATGCGGGCATCAATGACTCTTGTGGTTGACATGCCCTAAAACTAACAAAAAAAAAGATATTTTAAGAAGAATTTTGAGGTGTGAAGTTAAAAAAAGAGTACTTCCGTATTGTCAAAATCATAGGTATAATACGATGATTAGGAACAGCATTTCACTGGTTCGGTTAATTACAATGTTTATTAATTTGTTTTGCCTAGATTCAACATCCTTCTGTCAAAAGAAATTTGCATAAAATTATTACAACGTGTCTTAAATTTTTTTCTATTCTTCCAAAAACAACATTCTAGCTTGTCAGAAATAAAATAATTTGTTTGTTGGTCAAGAAGAAAACATCGTACGGTCTCTTATGTTTTCCTAGTCCATGACCTCCGAATCTAGTCAAAAGTTAAAGAAAAATTTCGATTTCTTTATTTTTTCAAAACATTTATTTGGATATAAAAGAACTAGAATTTGTAAGCAGTTAAATAAACTAAAACTGCTCCTGGTACTTTTATATTTTCTGCAGCTATGATACATTTTATATAGTTTAAGAAGTTATATAACTGCCTAACTTATTTAATGCATTTATATAATGCAAGCTGTATGAATTTTGAAGGTGAAGGATCATCAGAAAGATTCCAGAATGAAACTAACTAAACATAAGTTTCGCCGAACAGTGTGTTTCTATGGATGTGGGGAAGGTGGTGGAGTTGTGTTGTTAAACACCCGGTTTTAAGGTGCTTCGATGAGTTCAACCAAACCCTTTTCAAAAAATTGTGCCCGTAGACAACCATTCGCAGCGAGAAGATGTACTCCAATTTTGGTTGGATAGCCTGATATTGTCACTTGTATTCCGAGAACCATGTAGGCGGTGTTACACGGTACGATAATTATATGGAAAGATGGACTAGCGGACGGACGCATCTGCACCCAATCCTAATATGCTCACATTTTTTTTTTTGATCTCTGAAACACCCTCAGTGGTGAAACGGTAGCTAACATAAGATTTCATTCCCCTTTGATCCCCCCTCCCCTCCGAGACTAATAAAACTAAAGCTAGCACTAACTGCTCCTCTTCCAACGACCAGTTTACAAATAATGTCAAAAGAAATATGTCGCATTTTTGACTACGTCATGGTATCAGAGGCATCGTGGACAAATTTATTGTTGGTCAGTTTCCAACTCTGAGTTGTTATGGAATTCATGTTAATTATAGAAGAGCTGCTAGCTGATTCAAGAAACAGTAACTTCGATATTATTTTTCTAATTATTTTAATGGGATTTGAGAAAAAAACATATAAACGAATGAATGGAGTAATAATAGAATAACAATATTGTGAGTCGCTTAAAAGTATCTTAAATTTTGAAGTATTTTTTCTCGAAAATAGTTATTTTATTTTTTAAACCATCTGGGGCAGCGAAAATCACATATTTTAATAGTAACAATAAATAAATTAAATAGCTAAAATATTTACAAAAAATTACAATTTATATTGGTTATGCTATTGTAGGCTAGTTCAATGGCCAGGACATACATATTAAATGTCATTTGAGCAGTGAATTGAGACATCCTAAAAGTTAGCCTAAGAGAAACCAATTGGATAATATATACAGATTGTTGGTTTTTACCTTCAATGTTTTTTTTTAACACACTTCCATAGTCAATAATAGTCAACAGTAACCAAAACATTTTTAGCTTAACTGAGAGTTTCATTAAATTTGCCCTAAAGGTAGATATATGATTTTTACGGCTGACATTATAGAACACACGGACAGACTCCCTGACAGATAATAGATCCTATAGGCAGACAGAAAAATACATCCTTAGAAGACCTTGGTCGGTATTAGATTATATATGCAGTATTTATTTTGGTAATTTTGAACGGCCTCACTATTCCTATACTCAAACAACTTGCTCACATTCCCTCAATAGGCTGAATAATGTTATTGTGTATTATATAGTATGTAATATATCGACCCAGTAATATATCTTTCGAAAGAATTCTTTAGTGAGTCGGAAATCATTACAGCTTTAGTTCAGGAAAACAATTAAAATGCATAAGACAGAAAAAAAAAGTACATAACAGTGCATGCGGAATGATATTTCATTAATTTAAATGTAAATTTTGAGGATTTTTTTTCTGTTATATGAAATTTTCCTTGCTGATTCGGAAAAATATTTCTTCTCAAAAATTAATACTCTTTTTAAAACACTTGATATACTCTTCACAATTACAAACCGAATAAATTGCCATCGAATAAATTATATAAAAATTATCTTGCCTAAATTAAGTTAATGAACCCACCAGCTACAATTACAAATATGTTTCTAAAATGTCCACACTAGCAGATATAACAGGTGATCCATGGTAACAATATAGGATTTCAGAAGTAATTTGAAAGATTAACGATTTTATGGCATTAAAATATTCTTGTTTCATTTTTTACAGGCTATAATTTAAAGAATTTAATAGAAATATATAACCAAATAATTTTGTATTACTGCAAGTACTTCTGTAGCTAATGAAATTGAGGAGAGATTTTCGAGGAAATATATTTTCTTATAGGAAATGGTCCCTCATCGTTAAGTATATAAACCACGCTTTAATCATTTCTAATGGCTAGTTAAAGTTTGTTTTTTTTTACCTCTTATTATGAATATGTAAATGAACACCACGTAAAAATCAAAAAATCACTATTATGACGGGGAAAAAAGAATCGAAAGCTGGAAATAATAAAAAGTTTAAATTTAGCTTATATTCAATAAAGTTATATTGTGATAATTGAGAACTTTAATGAATTCGCGAATTAACAACAAATAATATAATATGAGCCAGAGAAAAAGAATAACGGCGATCATGAAATTAAAAAAAATTTTCTTCTACTTTCTCCGTAAAAATTAAGCAAAAATGTGGCAAGTACTGTTTAAATATACCTACAAAATCAGGTTATATTACATCCCATTTTTGTTTTTGAAGAAACATTAGCGTAAACTGTTTATATATGCGTGATTTCATTTCGGTTAACTGAGGGTTATAATTGTAATACCGATTTTGATGCACAAAACTTAAAGTAGCATTTGGTGATAGTGCAAAAAAACGCATCGTTTCGCAACTTTTTTGGTGGCCTTAGTTAGCTGCAACGTTGCAGCTATCGTTTCCCGACCTATTAATGTCGAAGGAACGCTGCCTTGAGCTCGTCAGTGTAAAATAAATAAAAATATCAAACAATAACTGGTGAGTCAGCTGTTTTACCTTGGTGGGTATTAACTCCAGACAACAGAAAATTCGTTGCAACGAAATCGAGCTAAAGCCCATTTTATCGTAAAAGGTATTTGATGAAGTACCTGTGCTTGGCATCCAGCATAGATAAAATACTACATATAACCGATATATTACTTGGTATAATTATAAAAAGTGGGAGGAAAAAACAACTTCACAACATGGGCCATAGCCCCTGAATTCATTAAATTCTTGGTATCTAAAGAATTAGTAGTAAAATTAATTTTAGACTAGCACGCAGTTTATTTGTGTTAGTATGACGTATGAACAATAAAACTAATTCAAAAGTTTCAATCAACTTTGCAAAATAATAACTTTTAGTTTAATTGCACACATACTGTTAGATTTGTATTTTTCCCCATTTTAAACAGCGTATAACAATTATTTTCAAGCCACATTCATATTTATCCACGGGATCCTATTGGGAAAAAAAGTATTTTGAGACCAAATGGTCGGATTTCAAATTAACTCAATTCGTTTTTACATTTCTATTTGTCACTGTCGGTTGACAACTCTCTCATTTTGATAAAAATTTACTAAATTATAGACCTAACATCAAAAAGTGTCACGCAACCTTGCGCCAGATCCCTTTTTATATCTGTGTATGAAAGGATAAATTGTCATAAAAAATTGCATTAAATGTCTGTATCAGAATTAATTTAAATACTATAGATGTTTCAAATTTATCATGTGTATATGGTGAGCATAATACTATTATTAGTACTGTTGTGGCAATAACAGAAACTATTTTCATATTCTTATGCGAATTTGGAGTTAAAAATCTACAAAATTATTTAAAAAAAAAAAAAAATAATCAAATTTTCATTCTACACTAAAAATATCATGGACTTACTTGAATAAGACGGACTCACTAATCCATATTCACAATTATTATAAATACAATATATAAATCACTAGTTAAGAGTTGGGAAAACGATGACGTAATGATAAGCCACAAAATAACCCCGAAAAACAGTTCGAAATATACAATTATATACTAACGCACAATATAGATAGAAGTTTAAACAAAATATTATTAATAATAGTGCTAAAGAGAGAAAAAAATAGAGAGTGAGAGAGAGAGAGAGAGAGAGAGAGAGAGAGAGAGAGAGAGAGAGTGAGAGAGAGAGTGAGAGAGAGGGAGACAGAGAGTGGTATAAGAGAAGAGGACTTTGGTGTACGTGCCTGTAGGGTACGGGACCTGGGGTTCTCCTGTCGGCTCTGGGAGGGTACTACGGGGGGCCTAGACGCGTGCCGCTCCTCTGGTAGTGGGGGGTGTCTAGACCTCTTCCACGCGATCCCGTCTGCCCGCTCCTCTCGCTCCCTCTGCCAGGCCCCGCCCATTCGTCACCTCCGGTACAGGTTATGTTCACCGGCTGTACTCCAAGCCTTCCAGTTCATTGTCTTCGTCAAATATCCTCTTCCGTAATGGTGAATAATGATATTTTAACTGGACGAATGGTCTGATCGTCAGTTTTTCAACATTCTTTCATTTTATTAGATTAAAGATTTTGTTTTTTATGGCGAACAAAATTATGTTTGTACACTATATAGCACTATTCGTATTAATAAACGAACACCTCTCTCTGGTCCTCTCACAGTATATTTCTTACTGATAAGTGCTCTTTCGGCCAACATTCTCAATGATGTTATAGATCAAATGAAAGAATAAGACATAAAAGGGTAAAAATTAAATTAAAATGAAAAGTTAAATCATGTGCTACAGATCTGATTGCCTTAGAATATAAGAGCATCATTTTTATTGTGTACCTTTAAGACCTATTCTGTCATTTAAATTATAAGAGATACTTTACAATGGTGGTATAACCACCGAAAGCGCTAGTATCATTATAAAATAATTTGTGGTTAGAACAGCGATGCGCGCTGACGTTTCTAGAGAGAGGGCGACATGGCCTACTTTAACGGGTTTCAGTAGTTGATGAGCATTCATTTTGGCAATAACAGTGGGTGCATTTTTACATTTAAATTAATATGCCGTCAGATAAGAATGATCGTAAAAGAAAAGGGGCCGGAGACAACGAAATATATATTTTGTAAATATACTTTGTTATTGCTAAAGAACGTTACAACTTTTCGTTACTCACTCAAATAAAAATTATATTCCATTATTCTTACTTTACAATATTCCTCAAATTACATAGCAAATAAAATTTTAAAAAATATAACGTATTCTAAGCTACACGTTAATATCCATAGAAGCGCCCGAGTTTTTTGTTGAACCATTTCGTTCAATGAAATTCGCTTAAGAATATTTAAAATGTTGATGTGAAAAATCGGGTTAGAACATATTATATGTGCGAATTTCATTGTTGGCACTATCAAACCCCTTTTTTGATGTGTGATGGGGAAATCAGAATGTAGTTAGCAAAATATGCACAAATATTTCTACGTTTAATTTTTTTTTGTATATACTTCCCAGTATTTGAACTGATAATAATATTTCTAAATGCCAAATAAGTGTCTATTTTCTGGTATCATTTTTATGTCTCCTTCTATCGCACACGTCAGAATGAATATTGTGCTTTCTTCTTATATCATCTTCTAATATTTTGGAGTTGTCAATATTCGTCTTTTCTCATGTGGCTGTCCACTCGAATTCCTTTTTTTGTAATGCGATCCATTTTGTTAATTTATTAATTTTGTTAATAACATCATTGAGTTGGACCACATTATTCGCTGGTTAGCTATTTACAGGTTGCCATTTTTTTTTCTGCCATCCAAGGAATTGGGAAGTAATTTACTTTTAACAAAAAAAAAAATGCAACCTTCCGTGGTGGGATTTTAACGTACATTACCGTCGTGGGAGCAGTGCACACTATGTCCCACTACGTGGAGGTCGCAATGGCTCAGGCTTTCCTGCAGTTTTTATACAATCCCAGTAGGACTTTTTCTTTTAATTTAGAATTTTCTTTTTAAATGGAGTGGTTTAACTGCTCACTGAGGTCTAGGGTATTCCCTTTATCTAAGGAATCGCCTGGAAGGTTAACGGGCACTAGATTTCAATGGTCACAACTTGGTTGTTTTTCACGTGGATCTGAAACTGTTGAGGTTGTAGCTAGAAAAATCATGGCTAATTCGTTATTGAGGGGGTGTTTGTGGAATCCAACCGGCTCTTGATACATTCTAGTTTATTTATTCCATTCGCTCTTCCTTTGTTGCCTACTTCCTAACTGCACTCTTGAAAATCGGTTTACAAGTATAGTAGATTAAGCCTAGGCCTCTGGGGACCTATAAACTATATTATCTACAACTTTTTTGATAAATATAACGGTTTCGATGAAAACTTTGGGGCAGTTTGACGGCATATCAGACAACGCCCTGTTTGCAGTGGATAGGCCAGACCCGCCCAGCGCAGCAATAGCCATTAGAATTTGGATCGGTTCGGAGATTTTTAGTGACCCACATTCCAACTAACGAATAAAATACGATTATATTGCAAATGTTGCACATTATAAATAGGGATTACGCTGATCAATTGAAATTTTATTTTCAATAACGAGTTCATGGCAATATTTAAATTATATACGTTTTTCTAGAGATTATAATACAAGAGAATATAATAGAGTCCGCAAGGAAGATTTTTTAAAATTAATTAATTTAAATATCTAACAATCTTGCTCAGAAATACACATTAAAATTATTAGATCCATTAATGCCCGTACATTATAAGATGAATTATTAACCAGCAACAAACCCATTCATAATTTTTAAATCACACTTACTACGCACAATATTATAAAACTCCTTCACGAGTATTTTTTAAAACTCAATATCTTATACAGTGTATTTTGAAAATTATAGCTACTAACGAAGCTTTCAATGACATGCAACAGATACCACCAAAAAAGTAACTGCTGCTCACAATTGTCAAACGAAGGTATGCATGTTACGATCGGCAAACCTTTGCTACGGATCCCAGGTTTGACCAATTGGACCAAGATCTGTAGAGGGCGAAGATAGAGGCATAATATGTATCCAATATTTTTCTAGGTTTGGTGAAAAAGAACTCTGCCTAAAGGTCGTGTTGCACTCAAATTAAGGAGCTGCTAAGGAATGCGGCCTTAATTTACGCAGTGTAAAAATTTATATTCTAATCAGAAATTTACGTCAATGATTGCTGTGCTCATTTAGCACGTAACAACAACAATACAACAAAATTGTGAGACATCTACTGGTGAGATAAATGAACAAATAAGTACCAGAAAAGCTGTATATAGTGGTTTGGACCAGCAAAGTCCTGTGGTAGACACGAAATAATGATATAGTCTATAGTAAAGTCGTGCTGAGTATACAGCCAGCCGAGAGAACTTTGGGAACAGTGCGACTGTTACGGAAATGATACGGAGGTAGAACGTCTAAAATAGAGTATGTGAAATAAAATTTACTACTTGTTAAGAGATTTAACAGTATAGTTGCGTATACCCGAAACTGGAAGGCAGTTTGTTTCTATCTATTTAAGGGAGTAAAAGTATTACTCAGTCGAATTAGGGATCCAAACCAGGAAGTTCAATATCATAAGGCAGCTATCCTTAGTGTGCCTAGCCAGGGGGTAAGGTAGGAAGAATCCCCTCCTCGAAATTCAAGGAAACAAATATACAATACGAAAGAAAACAGGTTTTGCCAACTATTACACCTTATGAATGCATTAAAAAATGTTAATTTTAATCCTAGGAATGGATAAGTTTATTGTCGAATAAGAAAAAAAATCCAGTGATGGAAAAGGTTAAAAACCTTTGCGTTTAGTGAACAGATATAAAAGATGACAAAAGGAAGCAAGTTACGTCCTATATTTTTTCTAGCCTAGTGGATGTTGAGTTTGGCCCACCCAGGTTAAGATGGAGAGGGCGTAACGAGAAGGGCCTCGCATCATATAGACGCTTGTTATTATCCTACCTTAAGGAGCTCGTATTACAGGATCTGTTCAATTCAAACGTAACCGGGATGTTCTTTGAATATTCCCACAACATAATAACTCTAACATTTCAATCACTAAGTCTTAGTGGCATATCTATTTAAAGTTGTTAATATAGATTTTAAACTTAATTTACCCACATACTTCCTTAATTTGGTTTCTCGACAATCTAAGTCAAGAGTGGTCATTAACAATTACTAAACATAAAAAAATATATTTGTTTTGTTTAAACAGATTATACACTTAATGTTAAAATGTAACCGTGTTTATATATTTATTTTCCTTGCTCTTTTATTAGAAAAATCTCGAATGACATTATCGAAATTCATATCATTTGTTAGTTATTTTTTTTTTTCTATTAAAAATATTACTAAATCACAATTATACCACCAGGTGACGTCTGTTCGACCGTCACCAATTTAAAATTCATGGCGCACAGGTTTTCTTTTTTTACTGATTGAGCGTTAAAATGTCCAAATCGAGACAGGCCGTTGTGGCCAACACACATTGTTAAATTTCCTGTTTATTATAATAATGTATTCAGTTCATCGCCACATTATTATATTGTTTATTTTTCTTTGTATGTATAACAATGACAAAAATATTAGTATTTCTTACGTGTAGACATGAAATCATAAAAATTCTATGATGAATGATTCGTATCAGTCGAGTGGTGTAGATTTTTTCTAGTAGGCTAAGATATTTTTCTGTATAAAATATTTTTTGCATGAAGTGGTTTGGAAGTTTTAGTATAAATTGAAACTACAATCATTGTAATTTATTAATTCAAAATGATTAGTGAATTAAAACATGATACTAATTCAAATGTAGCTATATGTTGTAACACGTGCAGAAGAAAACATTCAATAATTGTTTATTTATATCAAATTAGGTTGTAGCACAAGGTGGGCCTGAGCCCACTTCTGTATACAGTACATACCCTCCAGACGTTCGCCTGGCGTATAAACGATTCGAGTTCTCCGATTTTCAATCACATTAACAACTAATCGAATTGTATTCGAAATATACTGATCCAATCCAAGAACTCATCACGGAGTTTACATTATGAGTCATTGCGCATAATAATAATAATAATAAATTATCAGGATTCATGAAGGAAATAAAAATAAAATATTATTGATTTCTACAGTG
This sequence comes from Acanthosoma haemorrhoidale, assembly GCA_930367205.1. Classification (NCBI taxonomy): domain Eukaryota; kingdom Metazoa; phylum Arthropoda; class Insecta; order Hemiptera; family Acanthosomatidae; genus Acanthosoma; species Acanthosoma haemorrhoidale. Next base: position 115,724,903 of record OV884011.1, on the reverse strand, counting down.
ATAATATTGATAACCTGAAAAAAAAAAACCTGGGTTGAAAATAAAAAGTGAATTTCATTGCTTTGAGAAAAAGTTTTTTTTTAAGGATGCATAAGCATAAACCATACCTGGTGTCATGTGCGACTCGTTGCTATTGACATCCAAGGAAATCTATGTCCTCTCCCAATCTTGAGCTTTGTCTTCCTCTCTTCCTTGCTGTAAATAGGGTAGCGGTCTTCTTCCTAAGTGCAAACTGATACAAACCCCCCCCCCCATGCCGGTTTCATTAAGGGTAATTATAAATTTATTATTGTTTTAATTTACTACCTAAAATTTGTCACACCAATAATATATATATTATTAGTACAAATAAGCATAAAAATAAATAGGAAGACGAAGAAAGTGAAAACACAATCTAGGGGCTACATTGCGGACATCCACGTATTTTTCTCAAATATTAATTAAATTACCGTTAATAAACTAATCGCTATGAATTATATTTAGTGAAACTATGGGTCTCTGAAAATTGATAAATAAATCAATTGTCAATAACAAAAATATAAACGAAACGAAACGAAATCCCACTAAATTCTACTCAGACCAGCGATTGAGGTTGAAACTTTACGGAGGTTATGTACTAACATCCATGCAGCTTAATTGTGAAATATGCTCTTCAAATTTGAGGTAGATCGGATAGTTTTTACGCCTGACATTGTAGAACAAACATACAAGTCAGACAGACGAAAAACATTTTTTCCGTTCACAAAAAAGGATCCGGAAGTAGGTTGCCCCGATTTGCTTGCAGACTATCTTGCAAGATTCTATTCTGGCGTAATGGAAATAAGTTGAAGGTGACCAAGGCGACCTACCTGCAGCAGCAGCTACCGAACACTTTGACTAATGGTTGCCTTCGTTTGTCAAAATAATTCGTGGCAATAGACCCGTCATAATGGCCCTCCAAAAGCAATTTTTCAAACCTTCATGGAGCTTTTTTGGCTTCGGAGTCTATTCAGGAGCTGCTACCTGAAGACCTTTTGGACGAACAACCTGTCGATGGATGACCTGTCTGATGGGTTGACCGCAGGTTGTTTTTTCCCCCGATCCCCCAAGTGCGATTGGACCAGAACACCTGGTTAAGCTTTGTGGGTCGGCGCATCCTATTTTCAGGAGTTATTTTGGCTTAAGGTTTACTTGGGTGGGTTCAGTGTTATGTGTACTGCTTAAATTGAAGTAGTGCGCAGAAGACGGACCCGCGTAGAAGTCTCAGAGAGAGCACGAAGCGCAGCAGGCCGTTGGGAGGAAGGAGAGATCGCGCGGAACTACTATAGACCGTTTGGGGGGGGGGCAGGCTGGGTGACCTACCCCGCTCCCGGCCCCCGCCCATCCACCCACACCCCGTCATTAGTGAAGCTTCCCCCCACCACCCACCTAGGGTTATATGCCCGGCGCCTCCGTTTTTTCCCTCTCCCTCTGGCTCCCTCTCTATCGCTGCCTCCATCTCTCTCTGCTGGCGGCTCTCTCTCCAGCCCGCCCACGGCCGGAATTTCGATCCCATCGGTCGAGGGCCGACCCGCTCCTGTAAACAATAACTTTAACTGGGCCACCGTAGGTCCCCTAAAACAAGGCCCCCTAATAAACAGTATTAGTTTAAAAGTCAAATGCACCTGTCATGTGCACTTGCCGACCGCCACCCAGCCACCCCTTCAGCTTTTGTTAGGGGTGCTGCCGTCTAAAAGGGGTAGACACATGCGCCCTCTTTTACGCCTCACATCCGAAATCGTATGATTAGTCATTAGGCTATTACAATGTCTCATTTAACACTCTTTTATGGGATTGACCTATTTTATTTAGACTGTGAAACCAAAGTAAAAGTCGAAATTGGGGATTTTCACGAATATAAATAATGCTCATGTGAGCTTACAGGATAAGCTTGCATCTTTGAAAAAAAATACATGTGACGAAGAATTCATTATTCACATAACTTACAATTTTACAATTAAACTAATAAATGCTTTGGCCACCAATACCGTATGAATGTGTACACTGCATTTTTTTTAGCTGGTAATGGAATGAGTGATGGATTTAACAGTAAGAAGAATGTAACAAAGGCCTAGATAATAAAAAAATAATGATAATAGTAAATAAAATAATAAAGATACAAGTAAACAAAATTAATTAATTAGATATAATTTAATTAATTGAATGTTATTTTAACAAGTTATGTTTTGTGATTTTATGCCTACTTTAATTGTTTATTTCTATTGTTCATGGTTTTTCGGACATGGAAGTTAGAAATAGAAAAAAGCTCTGTCTGGGTGTGAACATACCCATTGATTGCGGGTAATTTTAGGTATGTTGACATGGTTTGTCATCTTGGTGTGTTGAGGGTGGTCTTTAATTATGCGCATCATAATGTTTTATACTACTTCCAATTTTTTTGCCGGTGCAGCATATCGTATTGTGGGGCGGATGTGTACTGCTTTCTGGAGTATTAATTTATTTTAGGCTGTCAATTTATATTTCCTGTGGAAGTAGGGTTGAAATTTTACTAATGAGCGTTTTGGTTTTGTCCCATTGATTATTTACGCGTTTTGCGCTCGAGATATTTCTTGGCTACCAACCATTCTGGATTTTTAATATATCGAAATGGGCAAGGTGTTATTCAAAAGAGAAGCTTTAAATCAGTTTAACCGCCGTTAAAACCGTAACATTAGTTCTCAAAATACATTTCAAAATTCACCTTAAATGTTTCCAAAGACAATCATCAGATGAATCATGCGGACATGACTCTAATGTTGAAATATGCTCGAAAAGGGCAAGAAGTTACCGTGTCCAATGATCTCTAAACCATTTTAGTTGGATAATTCTATCGGATGTTAAGTTGCGAATTCAATTGAAGTTTTTATATGTCATCTAATTATTTTAGACTGAAATATTATCATTTACGTAAGTTACTGCAATTGCCATATAGTACCTCTTAGATATTGGTATGCACATCGTTCCATGCGTCGTTTCTTGCCTTATCAGCAATGCATAATATTGCAAGGTAGCAATCTTACTTTCCAGTCCAGTTAAAATTTAATGAATTATTTATTTATATATATATTCATAGTATTTTAAGGAAAAATGGTGATTTTAATTCCACTCGAACTGTGTTAACATTTGTATCTACCTCTAGCAAACGCAACCACAATTTTTCGATTAGTTAAAAATTGAGGAACTTTCGTGGTCGTTCAGTCCGATAAACTTCCAAACTTGGCCATTTGTTTCAGAGCAAGACAGTTGGATAAAACTGGCATTACTGGCCGATTAGACAGCACGGTCCGACATTTTCTAATCGAATTTATTAAACGAAGCAAATAGCTTCTATGAACAAAATAAGGCCATAGATCTATGACTTTACGCAGAATCGATTTTATCTTTTTTTTATTTTGTGGTGCTCGCACTCAAATTTACATAAAGGATACCGTTATTTGTCATCAACAGTTATCAAACCGTGTTTGTATAATGAAAATATCCTACAATCCCTTTTTAACGTAAAAATTTAGTATAATGACCAATTCAGTAAACTGCGAGCTAATTCTAAAGCAAAGTGTTTTTGGAATTTTCAGCATTTGGATTTATAATGTTGGCACGAATTTTCTGAGTTCTTGGACCTTAGCTTACCTCTTTGACCAAGCTTCAGTCATTGTTAAATTTTGTTCAAATTTATTGGGTGGGTTCGAATGGGTTTGTATTTTAATTATCTGGGATAGTCTGAAATGTTTTCTGCTACTCACACAAACTGGGACATGCAGCATAGAGATACAAATCGGCTTTGAATCGAAATGAAGCTAGTAGGTCTTTTATATTATTTCTGGCTTCTCTACAATGATCCCAAACGCAGCCAACACATCTCACCCAAAAGAGTAACACACTGGTTGAAAGAAATATCAGCCTTTCCCTTTTTTTTAAGTCAAATAGAAAGTTTTATTTTCTTCCCTTGGTCAACAACAGCAGAGGCATACTAACGAAGACAAAATTTTAAACATATTATAGTTTTGGGCGCTGACAATAAAAACAACTCATTAAATTTTTGGAAGTTATGTCTTTGCTGAAGATTTGTTTTGAACAGTATTTTATCTTGTAATTTACTATTAAAAAAAAAAATATTTGGTTCTATTTATAAATAGAATATCTTCACCGAATAATTTTGTTATTTAAAATATTTGAATTGAATGACATCAAAAATGAAGATGCCTTTCGAATGATACCTGCGCGTATCTTAGTAAATAAAAAATAAAGAAAAAAAAATATCTTTGTTTGGTATTAAATCATCTTGGCCACGAAATATTGCCTTTTAACCAAGTAAAAAAAAATGTTATTACCTAATAGATCGTATATTAAAAATCCCAATGTATATAGATGGAATGTATTAAATACATGATTTAAACTATTTTTCATGTTATCAAATATATATTTGAAATTTCTTTTTATGTTACTGTCTTTGATGTTCTCAGAAAATTTAATGTAACAGTAACAGTATGTAATGACAGTAATGTAACAGAAAATGTAAATCAGAAAATTAAATCCTATGTCTTCTATTAGCTGTGACTTGATTAAAACCGTGTTACTAAAACGGGCACGTCTTTTTTCCCCGTTGATTATTTTTTTCCACCGTTGTATTTTAACCAACATATAATAAGCGGATTTTTAGGTGTTATCACTTATACCATCAAATTTTCGGTTCGAGTGAATCGTTTTTACGAGAGCTATTGTTGGTGGATTGATCATACATGCATACAGACGAGAAACGACCGACCCTTACCTGCATGAAAATAGATCCACTCTTTTAGGTATCGGCAATAAAACGAAACTAACGGATATAAAAGAGGAGTTCAGAGTTTTATATCGTTATATTTGATGAAATAGTGGACCGGAGCTGAGGGCCAGTGGTGAGCCGTAGCCATGGCAACCGTAGCGGCTAAACCGCCGAGCACATATCAAGAGAGAAAAGCTTTCTCGGAACCTCGGTAGAAAACCGATGGTGGATTCTGGGGATTTTCTAACACACAACTGGTTTCCTGCTGGACTTCCGCAATTTAACAAATTAACAGATATTCCTAAAAATTAATTGATATGCAATGTGCTGGTACTTAAGTCGCATCAGTTTATTTGAACGACACATTTGACATTTACTTCCATATGTCTTCTAGGAAGGAATTACTATGCTATTATGAAACGTATTTTATTGCAAGGACATCTGTGCTGGCAAAACCTAGGACGGCTTTTATGGAGTATTTAAAAATGAACTGGCTTCCTGTTTGACTCAAACAATTTATCAAAACAACAGATATTTTGAAAAGCATTTACGGCCAACGTTAGGATTAACTATTGTAAAAACAACGATCATTGGTGTCACGATTACATCAAAGTTTTTTTGTTTTGTTTTTTCATGTTTTCCAACTACAAAAGTTTATTGATCCGTCAATTATAAACTAAATCCAATTATTTTAAAGCATAAATTAACGATTGATGAAAATATATCACAAGGGATTCTTGCGTGTTTCTCAATGATGAATGATTCAGAAATAATGCTTGGTATTTTTGGCAAAAAACGCTTCATTTTATTTGTTAAGTCGTCTCAACTAAAAAGACAAATGTGTGAATAGCAAAAATATTGCTTCGCAATAATATGTTCATAGAGGGTTAGTTACATGGTATCGACTTTTTGAACTGATGTTTTTTGTCATAGTTTATTAAATCTAGGCCAAAATCTACTCGTGCGTAAGCCTGGGTGTTATTAATTGAAGGTAGACTTGCTTAAGGCGACTATCGAAAACTAGACAGTCAGACAGGACGAATGCTTTTGATTGAATCTAGCGTCCTTTATCGTATTTGGTCAGGTTTGTCCCGACTGGTAGATATTAGGGCATCGTTGGTGTAATGAAAAAAACATCCATGCATTCCAATCAGAGCTCTCTCATATTTGAGACAGAAACAAGACATTTTACATTCTTGTGACAGACAAAATGTAAAAAATATTTGGGCGGTTCCAGGGGAAGCAAATGACTTCATATGAATAACTTTATTTTTTAAATTGTATTTGTTTAAACGAGGCTTTGGACCACTAAAATCTTTGATCAGATGACGATTGAACTTACCTCTTGCAAACAAACTGGCTCTATATAAATATACCATTCAACCAATTTGGACGTTCTGACTTGAACTATGTGGATCGACCACCAAAATGTAACATTAACAAAATACAGATGATATAATTCATTGTACACAGACGCATAACTAACTCACCTTGGTGCATATCTAACAAAACATTGCACAGAGACTTGAACTTAACACCCGTACAAGAAATTATTCGTAGGTGATACCGTACATTTCACGAAAGATTACAAGGGCATGCAGGCGTACACATTTACATTTTATTCTCACAGACACTTCCTGAAACCCCTTCTCGAAATAAACCTCCTAAAGAGAAGCTGGCAACATCAAATCAATGTTCAGGGAGTAAGTAGCCTGACAACTTCAAGTCACCAGAATTGCAGTGAACATCAACAACTCATCTACTATATATAATATAATATTCTTTATTGTGCTAAAATTACAATCTGCCTTATTAGGCAATAAGTAATTGAGATAAAAAAACAAACAGCCCAGAGGCCTCCCAAATCCACATGTTTGTCACCTCCCTCTCATGCAAAACAGGAAGTGGAGTCTTGGGAAGTCCCCCACGCTCGTCCATCAGTCCGGATATGAGACAGTGGAGGTTGACGAAGAGCGCGAGAGCCACAGACGCTCAGGACGATTGGAGAAACTGGCCATTGCCAGGGCTCCCACTGTCACGCATTTATAGCAGGTCACGAGGCCACTGCCGTTTCAGTCTCCGAGGAGGATTATAGGGATGAGTGGCGCAGTGCGATGACTGTGGGACTACGGGAAAAAGAAGAAAGATTTTAGAGCTTCATCAAGCTTATTAATGAACGAAGTTTCAATATACATGGATCAGATATCTATTTCAAGTTCAACCTAAGCTTTTCATTTAATACTAGGGCTTACAACAAACATTTTAAGAGAATATACTTTCCGTAATTGTCCTTTCCAACACTCCCCCATTCTACTTAAATGTCTGTAAATACCGCAGTGGTTTCCTCGCAGATGTCACATACTACCATCGAACGAAACAAATTTTAGTCAGCGTATTACGTGAAATCAAAGCGAAGACTGGACTAGATGCAGTATGCCCGAAAAGTTGTCCATTAATACAATTGTCGAAAAAGTCTCATCAACCGAATACTGGACTCTCCAGTCTCCCAAATCAGGTTTCTTTCTCCTGGATTCATGATCACAGATTTGTATTCATTCTTCGTCAATACGTTTACATATATTTCTCTTTGCTTTAGAGATTAACAAGGATGACAACCTAGCATCGAAAGTAGCAGCTAGATGGTGAGTATTGCCCTTCTTTTTTCCTTATTCAATATTGATGACTTGCTTTTAGAACCGAGAGTAATCCAAGTGAAATACTCTTCAAAATGAAAAGTGGAAAAATCTGACAAAGTGATGAACACTGTTATTTTAAAATATACTCCTTCCCCATAATGAACATAAAACTAACATTATACTGACAGTTCATTGTTAGCCATAATGTATACGCATAAATGAGTATAAGAGTTTGTTGGAGAATCGGGTTAGGTTAATGGAACAGAGTTGTTAGGATTTCATTAAATTTATCAACGGGCAAAAATTAATTAATGAATCATTAATACATTCTATGATAGTCTTTCATTAACCGTAAGCCTATTTTTTAACAAACTCTTCTACTCATCGTATCTAACAGTTTCACAATTTTACAAGAGTCATAAAAAAAAATATTAAGAAGTAGAACTAAGAACCTTCATTCAACGTTTTTCTCAAATATTTCTCATAACTTGGTTAATGGATTGGTCCCTTCCAATCCAAGAATATTTAAAATAAATAATATTTATAACCATTATTATAAAGCCATGATTCAAGTAAGAATGGAAGGATAGGTCACTCATTGTGGAGCGATAATATGTACATTTTAAAAAGCGAATTATTCATAATACTACATAGACTCATACTGCTTTATTATCGTGTAATTATTATAATACTTAAAGAAAAGTTCATTCAAATAGGAAGTACAATTTTTTTTCCTTTTCACTTATAACTATGTACTTGAGTACTAAAATTTTGTTTCTTAAAGACTGGCAACAAATGTTTGTGCTTGTACATTTTGATTATTATGGATAATTTTATTTAAATTTATGATATTTATTTTTTAAAACATTTAAATTCATTTCAAAACATATTTTTAACAAAAATCGTAGAGGATATAATTCAGTGCCACAACATATATGCCAGCGAATCCGTTTATTCCAATTGTGACGGGGGGGGGGGGGGGCTATGAAGTGAAAAGTGAGAGAGCAGAAGGCTGGCTGGAGACGGAATCAGTGAGTTACATACGGTAGTACGTGTAATTTATAATTTGCTTATTTATTTGTATGTGATGAATAAATAAATTTGAAGTTGAATAAATAAATTTTATTCTAATATTAGTGTTTTCAGTTACTCCTGACATCCCCCGCACACCAATATCCTTACTGATTGTCTTTAGTTTGCCCAAGAATAGAAAATCTCCAACTAGCAGTGTAAATTTCAATAAAGCCTTATTTAATTTAAAGACATATGTTTAATAAATGCTTCAAAAAAAACCGTATGAATTCCAATCCATCAATTCAAGCAAACGTCAATTTTAATAACATAAGCAATTTTGGCTTTAACGAAAACCATTTGCCCAATTCTGTTGAGAAAAAAAACCGTTCACATTCAGAAAAAATTCACTCATTTTCCGCCTCAACCTAAAATCCCAGCAACACCCACCTGCATTGTACTACATACGGCGAATGATGACGTTTTTTAATTTAGTCTAACACTTACTGGCGTATCAATGCGCTAATGGATCTGATATACCAACTGTATCCTTGTAAAAAAAATGTAAGGAATCTATCATTACTATGCATACATACGAGGTTTGATCAAAAACTAACGAGAATTTTATAATATTCCTTTTTCGATTTCGATGGTGTAGTGAAGCATGAGTTCCTGCCAGAAGGTCGTATAATTTATTTTAATAAATTAACTTGTTTGTTTATGAAAGGAATTTCAATTTTATAAAATAGAATTTTGTATAAAGTATGTTTTATTAAAAATATTTCAATTAAAAATGATTAAGTTTAGTATAAATCAAAATGATGAAAACGACTTCTTATTGGCCATCTATTACAACTATTTCTTACTAATATACACCGAGGTCTTCTAAAGATGTGAAGTGCAGATCAAGATCAGCAGAAGTGCCGACATAGCATCTCAGAGGTACGTCCGTTTTTCCAGTCCTGGGAGTTGGCCCTGTTATTTTTTAAAATTTCCTATCCAAAATCCAGTCATTTCATAATTCATTATAGATTCTCCAATAACTCTATTTACTATTAAGGTAAGTCGAGCACTTTTCGCATGATCATATTCTGGAAATGTTGGAGACATTTGGCTGTATTGTCAGTCAAGTGGGTAAATAGCGGGGCACCGTACAGCAGAGCTGGCCGGAGGACACATTTATAGATCATCAGTTTGAGACGAAGCTACAGGTTGGGTGAAGTTAGCAAGTGCGATAGCCGGTAAGACCTGTGATTACTTTTTCTTTTTTATTACTAAAATGAGAAGAGAACTGGAGATGCCTACCCAGATAGTGCATTGAGAAAGCTAGTGAGTTCTCTTGCCCTCCTATGCTATACGAGTTTGGCAAGGATTTTTCCCCTTTTGGATGGAGAAGATAACGCAGTCGGTCTTCCCTGCGTTTACGCTGATGTTCAACATGCCCAGTCTGTCACTGATAACGTTACAAACTGACTCGGCCTGTGTAAGAGCTCTTTGTGCACTCATGCTGCTGCTGTAAACCACAATGTCGTCGGCGAAAGCGATTACATTAGCTTTCTTATAGTTTGTCTCAACGATTTCAGATGTGTACATGCTGAAAAGAACCGGAGACAGAACCGCTCCGTGAGGAATTCCACAAGTCAGAGGGAATGGGTTAGAGAGGCAATCACCCACCCGTACCCTCACCGATCTGTTCTTCAAGAAGGAAACCAACATGGTATATAGCTGCTCTGGGCATTCCCAGTCGCAAAACTGTCGGCACAGCATCCCGTGGGACACTGAGTCAAAAACCTGCGTGCAGGCCAGCGAGATCATAGCAGTTGCTGTGCTCTTGTTGATACGGAGGGTGGCTTTCGTCTTTGCCTTCACAAGCGGATGTTCTGTATTCAGCTGAGCCTGGAAACCTGTCTTCTCATACGGAATGATAGCATTTTCTGGACAGAACTCCTTCAGGTAGTTCAGTATTATCTTTTCGAGAATCTTCCTGTGAGAATGCGAGGGAGGAGACTGATCGGGCGTTAGTGGGCAGGGTGGTCACCTCTCTTTGTGGGCTTGCGCAGCGGGAACAAGATAGCTTGTTTCCACGCTGTCGGGAAGTATCGCAACTTGATACATGAATTGTACAGGTTGACGAGTTGGGCAATCCCTCTCCTCGGCAGCTGTTTCAGCAATACCGTTTGCACCCGGTCACCCCCAGGTACTCGGTTTCCCTGACACAGGCGAAGAATTGCCTTGAGCTGCTTCGGGGAGACAAACATATGGTTCTGACCTGTCCTCAGCTGCTGAGGATCGTGGTAGTTACCCTTACATTAGACTCCTTATTGGATAACTCCAAGTGCAAAAAAAAAAAATACAGGAAGATAATTATAACGACCAGTTGATGTTGATAGCAATGAGCTACATATTACTTGTAGGTCCCGATTTTGAAACCAAATAGTCTTTCGTTTTTTTATGCATACTACATGGAATATTTTCAACCGTTCATATTGCAAATCCTTTGTATTACGTGTTATACAGGCAGCCACCTCCATTAGTGTTATTTAAACTTCAAAACCCACAATGTTTGAAATAAAGTCCCCAGTAATAAATATTTGTTAAATCACTCAATAAATCATCATGGCTATAATATAATGAAGCTCCAATGTAATAGAAATACAATACTGTAATGTCTTAACAAATGACAGTATATATAATGAGACACAGCTATAAGAAACTGATAAGTTTTATTAGACAAAATGAACATTTCAATATCATCAACAAGCATCATAACCTCCAGCTCGGTTTTCTCCAACTCCATCTCACATAGAATCAATACCTCTTTTCCAATAACAAATATCGATATTCCACAAAAACTATAATCTATTAATGAAGAAAGAACACTATGTATGTCCGAATGCTACAATGCTCCTCCAAACCTTGAAATAAAATGTGGAAAACTTAGAAACTTATGTACTAACATAAGCTGCACTAACTAAATATTAACTAAGACTACACGAATAACTAAAAGTGATAAAAATTGGGAACGAGGGCACAAATAAATAATATCATATCAAACAAAACTAACTTTTTATTTATTTATTCCTATGAACTTATCCTAGTCCTATTGAATGAAAAATTCCTTGATAACAGAAATTTAATTAATTTTCAAAGTGTTCATAATACTATTTCAAAATATTAGTCAGACCAATAAAGCACCCAAAACACGGAATGGACTCGCCAATAGAAGATACTTTAAAACAACAATTGTATCAATCAAGATTCCGGAAAGATCTACTTATAGATATTATAGTGGAGTAATCCAACGCCCAACAACTACTGGTAGTTGTATTTTTCGATATGGCCAAGGCGTTTGACAACATAATCAAGAGAAAATTCCCCTGTAAGCTGACATAATACAGGGTTGAGATTGCTATTGTTCGGCGAACGTGGGGTTTTTACTCGGGATATGTGTGTGAATACCGATATATTAGTGTATGATAATGCACCCAACTGTATCCAAATACATAAAATGTATACAGGGGGAAGGTATACAAATGTCAATATATCATCTACTAATATCAAACGCACACTGAGTCATAAAATATCTATGGCTTGCTTTTAAGTGACAATACTAAACTACACTAAATCAATTATATTTATAAAAAACTTCCTAGTGATGGAGTAGATTGTTTTGATATTGACTGATTTTGTAAAAAACAAACCTAGCCCTAATAAATTCTTCGAAGAAGACGTTAGGCTGATGAAGTATAAAAAATACTTTTCTTATATTAAATAATACAATTATCAGGTCTATTTATGTTTAGCTGATATTTGCAGACTATAGTGCATGGAGAGTTCCTGTGCTGTAATAGTGGTGGATATGTGCAGTGTGGAATTCCGGCTGTGTTTGACCTGGTGCCGAGTAGGTCGCTAAGTGGTGCTATGTCAGTAGGCGTTCCTCGGGCATCTATTTAGCCCATTGATGTTCAATATAGCTCCCCTCAATATTGCAGTTCCCCATAACCTGTCAGGATTGATAGATGCCAATACATCTTGTATATACTTGGCAGTACTGTTATATAACTAACCAGCCACATAAATATAATATAGAAAATAATATAATTAAGAAATATAAAAAAATCGACTGTATAAGCGCCGGTAAATGTAAGGATTTTGGTTGGGGGGCACCAAAAAGGGTTTAGGTGGTTTGGTGATAAACATCCCTTGTAAAAGTGGAAATCAGGTCAAGGCCAGATGGCCCGAAGCACAGGGCGATATCCAGGGAAGCAAGTACTGGACGGTGTGAAAGTCATAAACACGCAAGATTAAAAGGGTGTGAGAATTGCAGTTTCTCAAACTCGCTTGGTTAAAAGAGAGAATGAAAAAACCCACTTTTGAAGCAGAGTTGATAAAATAGATGAAAGCAGAGATTGCAGACCACTAGCTTAAGCCGGAAATCAGTAAAGATTTCCATTTAAAAAAAAGCAGCAACTAGCTAAATTACCTTTGGGTTAGAATTATTTAGGACTATATAAATTCAAGTCAATTTTATTTTATTATCACTATACGCTAATGCAGAACGCTTAGTTTGATAGAACGATCAAATCTATTAGTTTGAATAATTAAATGGCATCCCAAATAAATTCAAGTTAACTAAGTAAATAAAATATTTTAATATAGGTGTGGAAAGGTAGCCTCCTAATATATTATAATTTTTATTAGATTTATTAATAATTAACAGTAATAATTTTAATAAGACCGTTTCTAATTGGGATGCTAATTGGTTTTCTAAAAGAAATCTTTTTTAAGTTCTTGAAAATGAAGATAAATGAAATGTGTGTTGAAATTTATACTGTTATTATTACATATGTAATCACTAGTTGTTTAGCTAGGTACACATTTGAACAAAAAAAATTGATAGAAAATGCTTGATCCCAAGAAATTTATCATACGGTAAGTTTAGACAGCAACTTCAATTACCCCGATTGTTTTGGTGTATTCGATAAATCGAACGGTGTAGTTTTATTAGTGAACTCCAATAAAATATTTTTTTTAATTTTACGTAATTTTAAAAACGAACTGCACAAATCACTCAAACGACTTACAAATATAAAAGGTTAAAGTTATTAAATTATTTTTAATCAAAACTACCAGTTGTGGCTTTTGATCCTACTGGTTTTAAGATTATTAGCGAAAGAAAAAAAAGATATTGACGGGGTTGGGATTCGAACCCCGGAACTTCCTGATTTAGGGAGGCGTTTTATCCCTATAATCCCTTTAACAGATCTATCACTTAACCTCTGAAAAATCAGCACAGCCAGTAACCATCTTTGAAAAGTAAGATATTCATAAATTGACAGCGCTAAGAATTCGCTCGGACGGAACAGTGGGAACAGCACCTGGCCTTAGAGCAAAAGATCCAAATAAAATCTATTTACAATTAATTGATTGAAACATATGTCATAGTGTCAAATATCAGCAAAAAATAGGAGCTATAAAACTCAATACAATTGAAAATCAATAAATAAATAACTCGCAGTGCACTGTGCTATTGTTTGTATATCTCTTAAAAATTTATTCAGCATATTTTGCAAATTTGTTTTATGAGCGTCGTTAATAATTAATAACACATAATCTTCTTAGATAAAATCTCAACTCTTTGTATGTATATACTTATGAAAAATATTAAATTATATTCAGCTTTCCAAAAAGATAATTGTTTAAAAAATAAGTCAATTTGCTTCCTAATATGTTATAGTTTTTATCAGTATTTCTTCATAATTAACAGTAATAATTTTAATAAGACAGTTTCTTATTGGGATGCTAATTGCTTTTCTAAAAGAAATCTTTTTTAAGTTCTTGAAAATGAAGATAAATGAAATATGTGTTGAAATTTATACTGTTATTATTACATATGTAATCACTAGTTGTTTAGCTAGGTACACATTTGAACAAAAAAAATTGATAGAAAATGCTTTATCCCAAGAAATTTACCATACGGTAAGTTTAGACAGCAACTTCAATTACCCCGATTGTTTTGGTGTATTCGATAAATCGAACGGTGTAGTTTTATTAGTGAACTCCAATAAAATATTTTTTTTAATTTTACGTAGTTTTAAAAACGAACTGCACAAACGACTTACAAATATAAAAGGTTAAAGTTATTAAATTATTTTTAATCAAAACTACCAGGTGTGGCTTTTAATCCTACTTATTTTAAGATTATTAGCGAAGCAAAAAAAAGATATTGACAGGGTCGGGATTCGAACCCCAACCCCGGAACATCCTGATTTAGGTTCCCGGCCCTGTCGTTATCTTTTTTCTTGGGCTAATAATCAAAACTACCATTTAAACATTCCAATTAAATTTTACATGTTTTGTATTGTCTATTACATATTTGATTATTTTTTTATGCATACGTTCCGTATTTTTTAGTACACACGAATTCACCGACAGACTGAATTTTGATAAACTAAACTGATTAATATTTAGCCGTTTAAATCAGCTTACTAAGCATGTAATTAATTATTGCACTGCAACACATGTAATATAATAGGTGATCTACTTACTATTTCTCCCTCTCTCTATTATATATATATATATATAAATATAAACAAAAATGTGCCTTTATTATATGGATTATACCGGGTGTATTTTTAATTCTTCATATATGTGTCAGGTCAGAATTTATCTAACTTCAATTCAATGTTTCAATTTCAAAGTCCGAATGTGTTTTAAAATTTTAAAACTTAAAACATCACTTTATTAAATTATACCATTTTTATTTTGAATCTGTTATATATGTACCAACCACATCATTCTAGTCAGAATTTAACGAACCTTATACAGGTCGAGTCACAAAAATATTTATTGCGTTTTTAAAGAGAATATTGATAATAACACCGAAACGTAACTAGTAATTTTATATTTTTAGTTTTATTACGACATTCAACAGAGGTTGTCGTGGTCCTTTCAAAAACTAAGCTTCTTTAAAGGAATTATATTTAACAAGGAACATTTCTGGCCAAATCAATTTTTTTATGGCTTCTTTTTTATCAAAGTCAGAACCTCTAAAACATAATAACTCCTTCGTATTTCTGTTTAATAGCTCACATCATGTCCTAACAAATTTGAGAAGGCATCTCCTCTATGAAACCTTGGATGAGTCGTGAACCTTAGTTTTCCCATATTGTTCACGCTTATTCATATTAATGTCTCATCATCCAAGTAGCAGATAAGGAACTAGAAGCTTCAAAATGATCGAAGGTAAGATTCGAGTTTTTATTATTAATGGAGGATATCTAATAAATCATTTTTACTATCCCAATCAAACATATTCTCTTAAGTGATGCTTATCGTTTAATAAATAATAGAACTCTCAATTTAATTAGAGAGGGAGCTCATACCAATTTGTGTAGAGATATAGAAACTTGATCAAAGGGGTGAAAACTACAATATCAAATTTAATATTTGAGTTCATTAAACTTTCAAAGATGTAAACAAATTAAAATCGAAAGCAGGATCAGTTGTCATGCTAATTCGAACCTGGAGTATCATGTCATTACAAAATTGTTAAATTGCATGCAATGTGATGTTGGAGATAAGGTTTTCACTTTTAGCCAGCCAGAGAAGTAGGTGGATTTTTAAATCATTGTATTCTGAACTAATTTTTTTTAAACATGTGCATTCCGTTTTTTTGTATTATAATTATTTACCAAAAATGACCGGTTTTGACGGCTTCTATTGTACTAAGTAACAGTGGTTAAATATTTTATTTTTCACTGAATTACTTATATGATATGAGATTTCAAAAGTAATTTTTTGTTCCAGCGTAGTTAAACAAATTTGAATAGATAAAAAAAAACACCCTACTTAATGTTCCATCCAGATTGTGAAAGTAATTTTATTGACAATAAGTGACTCTAAGCCCCGATACTAAATATTGTTAATCAGGACATTCTGCATAAAATGATTTGAAATGAATAGTGTTTATTTACAAATAAATGATTAATAATTTTGTTCCCTGCATCATTTTTCCAAATCTTTCATGCAATATATCATGCCTTGTCATAGGTGAAACCACCAGATAAATGTAATACGGGAAATGGTAAAATTTAGCAACATGAATCGTCGCGAGGGACTAGATTTGGAGGCTTGGTGACTTGAGATGGTTGCAGACAACCTATAAATCGTTGTCTTGGCCATGGTAACGGTTAAAAACAGGACGGAGGTGGCTCAGGCTTGAAGAACAGGTCATATAACTCTCAATGTCTTGGGAGACAGAATAAGAATTAAAAGAAGGGAAAATGACCAGATGGGCTTAAGAGGAAAGTGGTCTCAAAACAAGTGATTACTGTCGTCTAAAGAATTCCAAAGAAAAACCCACCCCAATGGTCAGATGAAAGGGCCAGATTCAAAGCTAGCGGAGATCCTCCTGTGTTGAGGTAAAGGAGTGTTGAGGGTGGTTAAATAGGGAGCCAATAGAATCCTCGCCCTCTATACCCGGACTGTCTTATGTGGAGGCTGCGTTTTGGGGAACGAGGAGACAAAATGCATTCATGAGGCTGATAAGGAGGACACGACATCTAGCGTCCTCCTTAACATGCATACTAGAGTTGTTAGCTAACTAGAGTTGAAGACGCAATGAGTTTTAATTATTAATGTACCGTAGCCATTGCCAGTTAATTTTAAATATCATACCATAGTTTTAGCTAATTCAATATCCAACTTTTGCAAATTTCCGTGGTACGTATCATAATCTAGTCATGTTATTGACTGATGTTACTGAAACATGGTATTTGTTATATCATATCCTCTGTTAGACGAGAGTAACGATCAAATCTATCACACATTTTCTTAATTGTTATTTTGCTCATTTATCATATATAAAATCTCATTGTCATGGTACTTCACATTTTGCACGAATTATTTCTCAAGCACGCTTATTCATATTAATGTCTCATCATCCAAATTGCTAGAACCTTCAAAATTACAGAAGGTAAGATTAGAGTTTTTATTATTAATGGAGGATATCTAATAAATCATTTTTATTATCCCAATCAAACATATTTCCTTCTTGAATATATATATATATATATATATATATATATATATATATATATATATATATATATATATATTGATATATCTTTCTATTAAATTCTAAAGTATGGTGGTGGCTAAGTAATGGTTAACCGACATTATAATACCCTTAGTAGGTACTTTTACGACGGTATAGCCTAGGCCCCGACTTGCAACTGCAAAATAATGCTATTACACAGTTTCAATGACTTTAAGTAATATAAATAATCAGTTTGGGCTCAACACATATTCCATATTATTAATCACAATGTTGAGATATTTAATTTGATACCCAACTCATAACCCTTAATTAAACGATCTAACGAAAAATAGCAAGATCTTTGATCTGAAACCCTACGAAATACAATCGAAATAGGGGGCATAGACAGCCCCCTAGTATAAATATAAGAATGAAGGAGAAAAAAATCGTAATTAATTACGTGAAAGTTAAATTGCTTTGAAAAACAATAACACTGCAATGATTATTTTTTCTTAAATAAAGAGATTGTTTCCAATTTGTTACTACTTAAAATTTTTATGGTTTTATCTGTTTATTTAATTTTTTTGAACAAAAATTGCCTGAATTCCAAATTTGTTCGAAAGCATGATCGAATAACAGAATTTTTTTCTATTTCATTGTTTATGGTACTTTCATTGTTCTACCTTCTTGTTTTCGCGTCTCCATCCCGTACCATTCCAGCGGTTGTAATTATCCTGGATTTAATTCAATTAAAATAAATTATAATTGACATAGAGGGCGTTTGATTATTTGTAAGCTTTCAGCCAAATTGTGCCATAGTGGTACAGTGGTTTTTTAATTTCTGTAACAAAACTACGATCAGTTAAAGCGTTCCTATTTGGAAAAATAATAGATTTAATTAAATAATTGCTTGTATATTAATTAATCTTAACTTAATAATTTGTTTAAATTAAAACAATATTTTTGAAAATAAATTTTAATGATATACCGATCCTATTCAGGAACTAATATTTAAGATCAGAACACTGTTGCTGTACTGTGTTACTAATATTATGGGAGTTTCAGTAACATCCAATACGAACCATTCACAAAATATTTATGTTTTGTATTAACAGTATACACTTTATCATTTAGAGATAATTATTATGGTATTTAAACATAGGTAGGTCATTGCATCATTAACTCACAATATACATTTTCTGCTAATAGAAAAAAAATAGGAATAAGGAGTTTTTGATATTTGGAG
Organism: Acanthosoma haemorrhoidale; assembly: GCA_930367205.1. Lineage (NCBI taxonomy): Eukaryota > Metazoa > Arthropoda > Insecta > Hemiptera > Acanthosomatidae > Acanthosoma > Acanthosoma haemorrhoidale. The sequence goes on along the minus strand of OV884011.1, from coordinate 115,706,190 downwards.
TTGTATTATATCATAAAAATGTCATTTAAACAAAGTTTTTATATTGTTTAGTTATTTAAAATGGAACTTGCATGTTAATTAATGAATGGATATTCTGTATTGATTATGGTGAAAAAATCATATTTCCACCTAACACAGACTTTTACGAAGGGCAGATTTTGTCACGTGGAGGTTCTTTGGAATAAACTCAGCACGGTTATTCTTGATAAAAAAGGTTAGTTACCTGTAAATAATCCGTTATTCAGTTGCAGTTCATTACAGTATCGATAAATGAAAACAATTAATAAATGGTTTGAAAAAAACAAAAAAGTGTGATACGTCTCACAATGAAGGTTTTGTTACGGTTGCAAAAATTTTATTTACAGTTTCAATGGTTTTTTGTTATAATAGCCCACAATACATAATACATTATGACAAAAAACTATCAATTTTGTTATTAGGTTATATTATCCTTATATGAATGACCATTGTTTAGCATGGTGTTCATCTTATATTAAGCATCATTTGGACATCAATGATGCCATGCATATATTATGAACCCGAGAAAAACACTGATTGTGCTAATATTGTGAATAAAGTACTGATGTCTTTTAAGCCAAACCGTACAAAACTTACGGATTGTTAATCTTTAATTTAATTAATTAATATTATTATTTAATCTTTGATCATGCTTTATGACGATGGCTATTTTTTATGTCTCATTACGAGTTCTGCATCAATCAGAACGTGTTCGAAGAACTGAATTAAAAAGTGGGCGATTGCATTCCAGTAACTAGTCAATCTACGCAAACCAAAATTTATATATACCACTTAGTGACAATTATTAGTTAAAATATAATGATTACTTCAAAATATTTTTGAAACTTTGTGAGTTCAATTAGTCATTATTACTTTTTTGAAACACAGATTATAGGTTGGATTTTATTATTAAGTAATTTTATTATTAGGAAGTTGAATGAAACTCGCATCTTTCCGCTGAGTTGCATAAACTCTCCCTCATTAGCCAGGTGTCTCTTGAAAAACTTTGGCGTTAGAAGCGTTATTACAATATAACTGATACATTATACACCCACCATCATTTAGGTTACATAGAACCAGAAGATGGTGGTTTGAGCTGCCCAAAAGGAATTGCGCTTAAAATAAAACACTGCGAGAAGACATGAGTTTCATTAATAGAAATAATTATTAGTTGTACATAATTCCACTGGTAGATAATAATAATTGGTTAAAATTCGATAGATACTTAACAAATAATTATCAAAGTCTGGTTTTAAAATTATGATTTTTTGGTATCGTTTCACATCTAAGTGATGCCCATGATGCTATATAATATATAGGTGTATAAGTAGATATAATCCACTGCTGCCAACCAGTCATGGTTAAAACATAAGCAACATACATTACTAGTTAAGGTTCTTTTGAGGAAGATATCACTACTTTACCATCACTACCATATTGGTTATTATGATATTGAAATAAATTATTCGAAAGCGGCCTCATCTATATTAAGATTATTTAAAGTACGTAAATTTCATACATTCCAATTAATAATGCTGTAAAAGCAAAATGTGATTTTTCAAAAAAAGATATTTATGTTGACAGAATCCCCACGTAAACATTTATTTTACTTTAAACATATTTTTGCGTAAAACACTGACGTGTGAATGACCAAAGGCCATTGTGGAACAGTAATTTGTATTTATTCAAGTAAAAATTTCTTTAGATCTACTCTAAATGGATTATTAGGAATGTAACTCAACGTGACAGCTAAAATTATCATTTTCAGGAATAAACGTTGGTGAATTTATCATAAGCCATTAGTTTTTGTTTCATGCGTATATATTTTTTCTATTTCGAATTGCTTCCATATATTGTTGATTGTTATTGAGTGTGTATATAACGTATTGTTTAAAAATTAAATATATCATTATCATTAAGTATATGCAGTATAACAATCGTATTGGTCCATAAATAGAAAAAAGATATAAGCACAAATTACAAGTAGGATAATCAGAAATTGTATAAAACGTAGCCAAGCTACAGGAAATATACAATGACCTAGTGTAAATAGATTAATTTTTAGAATCTATATTGAATTCAATAATAATTTTGTAACAAGAGGATATGGGGGAGAAAAAAAATGTTTTTGACGAGAAATGAACTTACGGTGTTATCATGCCATATAAATTATATGATCTCTTGCAATCCAACACCTCATTGTATAAAAAATATATTTATATTTTTATAAATATAAATATAAATATATTGTTGTGATATTTGATATTATAAACTTTATATATCCAGAATTTTAAATAAAAAGATTTAATCCAACCTTGTATCAAGAAGGCGAAAATAAAAACAATTGAGAGAGGATGAAAAAACAAAATGGCTATTAGTTAGTTGTTGTTGTTCTGATAGAAAACAGTAAGTTATTTGTTGTTGGACCTAAAGCAGAACAGAAGAGAATATTCGCCAAAAGAAGAAGTATTAATTTGACTTAAGATGAATAATAAGGAATAAAGAAGAAGAAGCAAAATTATAGACAAGTAATTATATATAATTAATATAAGTTTTTTGTTTTATTTGTAATTAAATTCACCTTTTGCCAGAATCATTTTTTTATTAACAGAACCTTAAAAACCTCAGATAATAAATAATAAGATAAGAAAAATTTAAAGATAAAATAAAAAATAAATTTTAATTTCTTTTAAAAAACGTAATAATATATTTATAAATATCCAAACCTATTGGGGTAATATAATGGTGGAGAATAAAACATATTATACATATTATAGAGCATATGTTCTTTGGTCATTCTAGATAAACTTTCAGAGGCTGGTCCGATTTTTGGTTTTATTGTGTGTTGACCACACTCCACAGCCGACCTCGTTCTATTTCATTGCATGGCAACTCAGAACGGATACAAATAAACTTCCACTATGGCATACTAATAGAATTAATAAACCGATTGCGTTTTAAATGTCGTGGTCATGTGACTAGGACGTCTAAAAAAAAAAAAATGTATTTTCCTAAAGGGAAAAGTTACATCCTTTTATAGTGGTTCGAAATGAGGTTATTTGACTACTACTACATCAAATCATTTATTTTGATCTTTAGACGATAAATGAAATATTATACTAACTAGTTAAGGTCATGATTGAAAAATACAATTAACTAGTAAAGAATCATCGGTAGTGCCGATAACAAATTAAGTTGATGAAAGAAAAATGTCAGATTTTCGTCAAATTGTTTAATGGACAATCTATATAGTTCCATATATACATGTAGTATATAATACTAAATATGTGTTTATAATTTTTGACGTTGTTTGTTTCAGTTATTTACATTTTAGCATAACTCTAGCAAAAATAAATTATATATTTGACATGCATAATTTTGTTAAACATTAAAGAACTTGGCATCTTCGATTGAAGTTTTCATGTTCATCAAAAACCGATCTCCCAATAATTAATCCATAATCATCCACATATGTCGAAATTCATGGCTAGAGCTGTGAAACACCACTTTAATAATTAAAAATAATTTTATAAATTAGCCACTATTATTCAATTTCTATTCCTAATTATAAATTAACCTGACAATAAGTAAAAAGTGCATTTTGAACATTTCATACAATGAACAAATAAAATAGCAAAATAGCAAGGTCACTTAAGTTATGAATGTTTCACTTAAAGAGAATGTATTATGAAAATAATTTTCCACTAATATACGTGTAGTATATAATACTAAATATGTGTTTATACTTTTTGACGTTGTTTGTTTCAGTTATTAACATTTTAGTATGCTAAAATAGAGTTATGACTCTAGTAAAAAAAAAATTATATAATATATTTGACATACATACTTTTGTTAAACTTTAAAGAACTTGGCATCTTTGATTGAAGATTTTATTTATGACGCTATTTGTTAAAAGTATTAAACAAAAGGTAGTTATTATGATACGTTCCACTACCGTTACGCTTAATTAAGTTATAATCATACGAGACATCGCATTTCTCTAGTTGTGTAGTGTAGGTCATCTTTAGTTACTTGTTGGGTCAAAAACATTGGCTTTGTTTTGGTTTTTCACATTACTTAAATTTTTTTCTAGCCATTACCATTTGTTTGCAGCAATCACTAAATTGTGGTTTTTAAAGAGACATTTTTAAAGAGGTATTCCTTAAATACTTTATGATGGTTGTAAAAAAACTAATTGACATTTTTCATCAGAAATATTTCATTTAAAACCGTCTTGGTGATTTAAAAAAAATGTAGACTGAATCAGTATCGGCGCAAAAAAATTACAATAAAGCAGCATGTAGAATACACGATTTCTTTTATTGCCTCAGATAATTTTTTTTTTAGAATATCTTTAAAAATATTTTTGCGTTGCCATCTTTAATGCATCCTTAATTAACCATAGAGGAAAAATAAATATCTTAAGAAGTTAATTTTTGTCTAGACATTTCGTTATTGTATTTTAATAAAAAAACTAATAGGCATATCAGTGGTTTTGTAAAAAAGGTCAGAGGGATTGAATAATTTTCATGGCGAAAAGAGCGTGCCTAAATGAAAGTATGACCACGCCCATAGTGCTCAATAATTATGCTATAGATTGTGCAGACTCCTTTTCACGAGCTGAGGAGACTGTGCCCTTTCTATGGGAAGAACGACTGGAGGTAGGAAGTTCTTCGCCGAATGTAGACAGATTGACGATGGTAACCTTCCGCAGTAGCAGAATCGCCGTGGTGGCTGGCCGTGCCCTCAGGACAAAGAGCGCAATTAAAATGTTAAACAGAGCGGGAAGGGGGTAGGGGGTATAGGGAGCGGAATATGGGGGGATGGTTTGCATATTTCTCTTCAGCGGCGGCCTAATTACCTCTCCTGGGGGGGGGGTTGTTAGCCCTCTGTCCCTAGCCACCCCCTGAATTTCAGTCAAGGGTAAGCTTTTCCATCTCACCACTTTAATTCAATTCCGTTCCCTTCAGGTGAACTCCCACTCCCTTCCAGTGAGCCTCATAATGAGCCCAGCGTGTGACTCCAATCGGAAAAATAAAATCGCAGTAACGAGCGGCCCTGGCAGAGACATGCCTACTCGAAAAAGAAATACTTAAGATGTTGAATATTATCATCCTATCCAGTTTTACCATTCTCCCTCATCCTTAATCTTATAATTAGAGAGCTAATAAAAAAAAAATAAAATTATCATCCTCAAAGATATTCCAACAGATGCGGGGGAATTATTTTCCACCTATCTGTATGTGTGTGATGTGCAGAGGCAGATGATTAGTAATTAAAGCAGTCCTAATGAATTAACTAATGAAACTAATATTTTCACTGTCATTTCATTATTTAACTAGGGTTGTGGTTAGTGAAATATAAAGGCCATTTTAGCTATGAATAAAAAGTATGTTTACAGTGTCCAAATATGTGTGTTGAATTGACGGTTTCGGAGAATAATTTAGTAATATAAATATTTATTTGAAGAAAATCACAATCTGCCTTAAGAAGGCAATAGAGGATTGTCATAAAAGTGCCAACTCATACCACTAAAGAATACTAAAATTCATTCACCATATAACATTATATCACATTTAAATCTTTTACCTATTTCTTTTATTTTTTAGGTTAGAAATCATCTTTAAATTTTTAAAAGATTTTATCTTTCAAATTTATCTTAAATAGTTTTACATATTAATACATACCAAAATTATAATTGACAAACGAAAAAAGATAATTGCGGACCAAGGAACAAAACAAAGTACGTCATCGTTAATAAAATAAAACATAACATTTTTTTTTTTTCATAGCTCCTTAAATTTACAGATAATTATATATAATTATAGATCCTCAGGTGAATCTATTTACAAATTATTTTTGTATTTCCTGCAGCATCGCTACATTATATACAGGTTTTGTTATTTTATAAAAATTATATAATGAATAAACAAGTATAATGATATACATTATACGTGACTGGACTAAACTGACTATTAAAGGTGATGGGGCACACCTTTTTGATAACATAAATAATTTTTTTTTTAGCTCTCTAATTATAAGATTAAGGATGAGGGAAAAATAAAGGAATATTTGGGTAGAGCGGATCCTTGTACTAGGAGTACCTGCTTGAAGTTGTTGTGAGGGAATTAAGTAAGGAGTGTGGGAAGTCTCGGTAGAGGTTGATTGTTGCGGTACAGTGGTGAGAGTCCACTGGTGGCTGTGATAAGAATGAGTGTAAGAAAGGCAAGTGTAAGAATATCCTAGAACACAAAAGACGATCGTTCCGTACCTGAATCAATGTTGAGTCTCTCCCTTGGGGATCAGCAATGAGTATTTATTAACCCGGAGTCTCTTACCATCTATGAGACATATATCACAGAGGGATACCTAATGCTTTCACCACCTGGAACGGTCCCTAATTTTATGAAGGGTTTTGTTGCTGACGTAATATTTACATTTACTATTGTTCTCAGGGCTTTTGATTGAAAGGATTGCATACGCTTGATGTTCGACTTTTTTGTCGTCCCCCATAGCTCTATTCCGTATGTCCAGATTGGCTTAAGTATAACTTTGTAGATTAGTAATTTATTTTCTATTGAGAGATAGGACGTCTATTTAGTTCTTGCCTTTTTAGCCTCGTGTGTGGGTTCCATGTCAACCTTTTGTCGAGATGAAAGACTAAATACCGTACTGTCTTGGATACAAGAAGAGGAATGGAATTAAAAAAAAAATAGTGGACAGCACTTGTGGCAGAGGGTTCCCTCATTACAAACATTCTGCTTCATTAACTTTGATCCGCCATTGGTTGCACCAATCTCATCAAGGTGTTTTTGAAGGTTATGGGATGCTATATCGGGGTCTGGGTGGGATGACAGGACTGAAGTGTCATCTGCAAATGTTGCCAAGAAGGTAATGGGGATAAAGGGGACATCAGTAGTATATAGGTTACAGAGGTTGTTGGGACCCACTAAGTCAATCGAAACCAAGAGAGGTTATTAACAATTACAGAACAAAAAAAAAAAATTTGTTTTTAATCAATCAATTGTAAATATAATGATAAGATGTAAGCGTGTTTATATATTTATTTAGCTTACTTTTTTATCACAAAGACATTGTCAAAATCTATATCATCTGTTAGTTGTTTTTCATCGGGTGATTATCTTTATGTGGCCATCGCCAGTTCCAAATTTACGACGCGCGTGAATTATTTGTTTACCAACCAAGCGTAGCAAAGAAGACATCGCGTAGAGCCACCGGAGTAACCACCATTTTCTGTTAATGTTCGTTCTCATTATAATCATTGATTATGTTGATTACAACATAACTTAAACAAAAATATGAAAAAAATGTGCCCTCGAAATATGTGTTGTCCCGGAGGACTACTCCCATGCCCCCCCCCCCCACCAGTTACGCAACTGATCTTCTTAGTTTTAATGTCCTTAATTTCTTTTATACATCCTTAAAAATACAACTTGGTTCATGATTAATGCAAGGGGTCAACTAGAAAGTCGACTTTTTCGGCCACAACTGTGAGTGACAGACTAAAAGGCTTAGCTACCCTCGAAGACCGGTTAGAGCTGGTGCCTAGAGCTTCTAGCCCCCCCCCCCCCAACCCCCGGCCACGTATTACAAAGTGTTAATGCCTCAAGCCCTATTAGGAGCTGTCGGTGCCGACAACACAGGAAGAAGGAGAGCTGATTTACCTAATCCCCTTGGCTAATAGTTTGGCCGGCAGGCTGATTACAGAGGAGCTGACACTAACAGGGCAGGTGGCCGCGCTAATGACAGGCTCTACCCGCCGATCTGAGCCTGTGAGCCCGTGAGCCGCCTGCCCACCATCGATCTGTCCTCTATCGGCTACCGTCCTTCGTCCGCCCCCACGTAATAACCACTTCCTACCCTTAGACCGTCGAAAATTAGCAAAGAAAACAAAAAGTTTTATGTTTAAACCACCGACTTCTGTGCTACCCCAAACGCAATTAGTGTGCCCAACTGAAGTAGCTTACATAGGGTGTGGTCCCCTCCGGGTACATGACACACATGGGTACATAGGGGTTGGAATTTTTAAATATATTTTGTCTAAACTGTATAAAAATAAAATCCGATCTTACAAAAATGCTTGCCAACCCGGTTCTCTATACGAGGCCGGCAGTTTTACACTTAATCAGTAAAAAAAGAAAACACGTGTGCCGTAAATTTGGAACTCACCATGCGGTCATGGTGATAAATGAGAACTAGCGATACTTTCTATAGAAAAACAAATAACACAGCAATATAGATTTAGACAATTTCTTTCTAGGCTTATCTAATAAAAAAAGTAAGAAAAATACATGTATAAGCACGCTTAAATTTCATAATTTCTATTCAGTAATTAATGATAACTAGTCTGGTTTTAGTTAGTGAGGCCTGAAAATTGAGAACCACCCAAGGTAACCCACTGCCCAGCTGTGAGTGACACGCAGTGGCGTAACTATATCATCTGGGGCCCGTGGCAAATTCCTTTAATGGGGGCCCTATCATTAATTAAGCTTTATTATACTTACGAGTAGTTTAGTTACCCACAACCAATAACAATTTTTAATTGAACCTATTTTGATATTTTTATAAATAGGTAAAATATTAAAACAATATTTCTGAACTCGGGGCCCTCTTGGGTCGGGGGCCCGTAGCATTTTGCCAGCCCTGCCACCCTGTAGTTACGCCACTGGTGACACGTTCAAATTAACCTAAGAAACTACCCATATTCTGGGGCGAACGTTGTATGTTTGCATATTTTATGATAGGATTTTTCATGGATCTGAAATTTAAAATGTTAAGCCTAATACCACAGGACCTAATGTAAACAAAGCCTGTGTATAGATAGAGGATGAGAAGATAATAAAGCCAGTTAACAATCGAACCTATGTGTATTATTACCATCCTTATTCTCTCTTTTTTGATCGTCTACAGCCGGGAGACGATAACTTCTAGGCTATTCGATGTACCCAAAAATACAATTGGGGAGCGATCTAAATCCACATCTTTTCAACATTTATTAATACAAACTATAATTTAAGTAATTGACAGAATTAAATGGTATAATATCAAAACTATTGTGTATTAAATATACGAGTTATGCTTCTAAATGAGTTCATATATTTCGCAAGGATATAACTGCACTTCTTGAAAAATATATTTGAAATTCTCTCAGAATTTTGGCCCATAATGTACCCATAGTAATGGGAAAAAATACCGGAATTTTTCTCAATCAATGGAACCTTCAAGCTGTAGCTTAAAAAGCTCAAGGGGTAGTGAAATGTGTCCACATTATTCGCGTTTAGTTTTTAGTTTCTTTATATTATCTTCTTAATATTATCGGAAATAAACCAACATATCTCAATGTGTTCTAGAATATATCTTTGACAGTTTTCAGCTGAATGACAAAAAAAAACTGAAGTTCCACAGGGCAGTGTCCTCGGTCCCATCCTCAATATCCTATACATCGCTGATGTCCCCTCTACCCCCAATACCATCTTGGCCACATTTGCAGATGACAATTCAGTCCTGTCATCCCACCCAGACCCCGATATAGCATCCCATAACCTTCAAAACCACCTTGATGAGATTGGTGCAACCAATGGCGGATCAAAGTTAATGAAGCAGAATGATCCCACATTACCGTCACCCTCTGCCGCAAGTCTTGTCCACTAGTTTTTTTTTAATTCCATTCATCTCCCTGTATCCAAGTTAGTATGGTACTTAGGCTTCCATCTCGACAAACGGCTGACCTGGAACCCACACACAAGGCTAAAAAGACAAGAACGAAACAGACGCTTTGGACAACTGTACAGACTGGACATACCATCTCTCAATAGAAAATAAATTACTAATTTACAAAGTTATACTTAAGCCAATCTAGGCATATGGAATAGAGCTATGGCGGACAGAAAAAAAGTCGAACATCAAGGGTATTCATTCCTTTCAATCGAAACTCCTGAGAACAATAGTAAATGGCCCGGCCCTTATTACATCAGCAACAAAAGCCTTTATAACGATCTTAATATACCTTACCTCGTGACCTGCTATAAATGCGTAACAGTAGGAGTCCTGGCAATGGCCAGTTTCTCCAATCATGTCCTGAACGTAGGTGGCGCTCGCGCTCTTTGTCAGCCTCTACTGGCTTGTATCCGTGTATCCGTGGGGGGACTTCCCAAGACTCCGCTTCCTCTTCCGCATGCGAGCGAGGTGACAACCATGTGGATTTGGGAGGTCTCTGGGCTGTTTGTAAATACTGTATGAATGAGCGAGTGAATGAAAATCACAATTACTTATTGCCTAATAAGGCAGATTGTAATTTTAGTATTGAAAAAAAAGATAAAATAATGTTATAAATATAAATTAATCGTCAGCGGTTAAGCTTAAAAAAAAATAGGAAAGAGGGAAATGAACGACACTCTCGAACTTCTGGAAAGAGACTGTTTTTTTGTCTCTAGTAATCCGACATACATAGGATCATGATCGTATTAGTTTACAACATAAACTTGCCTCTGGCTTTAACTTTATATATATATATATCCATATGTATATTTTTGTTAAGTTGTAATCGTCTAACAACTTCATGCCAGAATGTCTAAAACGCTTAATTGCGCCTAAAACGGTATAGAGAGATGTCAGCCAGCCATTTGTCTTTTAGTAGACGCTCTAAAGGGTTAGTAACAAGGCCCAAAAAAAAACTGGAAGGTAACAAGGGAGTAATCGGGTTATTAACCCTTAATCACGACTAAAGCGGCTCCTAAATTACAAGGTGTGAAACGTCATATTAACCTTTTTCAAGTATGGCGGGTGCCTCCCTAGGAATGCCCTCGCCTTTGTTCGATGCCGAGAGGCATTCTTTATATAGCCGCGTCAAAACAAAACAAAGACCCACACACTCCCCTCGTCGAGCTCACAGACATTTTAGAGAATTTTCGCCTTTCGGCCGACCCCTGAGATGCCTATAACCGGGACTATGTATTTGTGAAAACGATTAAGCCTGGCTCCTCCATGACCAGGTGCCCTCGTCATTTAACTTCCATGTAAGATAAGGAAACCAATGTTTTTTTCATAATGAGAAAGAAGAAATAAATAAATCGAAGAAAAATATATTGGAAATAAAAGAAACCTTTTATTCATTGCAATAGTAATACACTATAATATGACAAATGCATAATAAAAACAGTTCTGCAGGCGTTTAACTACTTCTTTGAGGGAAAGCAAGCGCTACGCTCGGCAATCGAGGGTTTTTATCTGTCTATTAGTCTGGATACTTACTCGTGTATCGATACTCTGTATGTAAATCTGATATAAAACTGTAAGACAGTATGTAAAGGAGGTCTTGCAATTGCACAGCAACCCTGGTCTCAGAAAACATTAAGCCTTTAAAATTAATGGCACTGAAAATATTAAATATGTGATTTCCATTGATGGTATCCAAAAATTTGTTATTTTTTATGATACTTGAATCCTTTAATCTAAGCTTGAATTTATATTCTTGCTACAGTATTTAATGTGCCAAAAATGTAAGAAAATTAACATCAGAACTTTTAAATCCTAAATAGATACTTAGCAGTGAGATAAAGGGGGTTGTGACAAGAAATTATTTAGTGGTGTTGGACTAAATTAGATCTAAGATTAACTTATTGTGGACGGTGTGAGTCGTTGTGCAAGGACATCTTTAAAACGTTAGCAAAAGTTAAATAATGCATTGTCCGTGATAGTTAGTTAGCTTCGTTGCGAGATATAAGGGTGAAGTTCTTAAATAATAAGAGCTCCCAAAAGGGTTAAAGGGTTGACGAGATAACTGACGTGTCCAAGAAAAGTATAAGTCAATATATAGACTCTTTTGTCGTTTAATTGTTTGTTGTTCCACTACTAAATATATATTAGTATTATTATTAAACGAAACATGATACAGCAGGCACCAGGCATTGTTGAAAGTACTTTTAAAATCTGAGATCTATCGTAGAAAAGACAGACGAATGGAGATCGACGCAGACGTCTAAAAATATATTAATCAACTAGAAGCCAAAATGCACACTATCACTGTCAAATTAAGGTGGGAACACTTTTTTATGGTGAATGTAATGTAAAATTATTGAATAGCATTAAGGAGCTGAGATCAGCGGGTCAAAGGCCGACTGTCAGCATGCCATTAACTCTTTCGGAGGTAGAGCGACCGAAAGTAAGGGTACCTACTCCTGTGGCTGGAGTATTTCACAGTTTACAACTCTTCCTTTTTGTTACCCGTCACGAAAGTAAATGTCAGAAGAGATATGAGATTCAGCAGCTAGGGTGGTCCTAAGTGATAAATAACATTTCCAAGATGGTATGAAAACGCAGGCACGATCGCAAAGGGCTATAAAGAAGAAGATCTTCTGCTGAAGAGAGATAGATACGGTCCAAGACGAGAACATATATACGTCAGGACTTGCTTAGTCGCTTTGAGGACTCCCTGAGTCCCTGACTTAGTTGTGGGCTTCTGCCTGAAGCTTATTTCTTTCTTGGCTGCTCTTCGAGAGGGCCTGTCACGTTTCTCTGGTGCCGTAGACTGTGGACTGGTTGGAGATGATTGCCTTTGCCTTTGACCTTGGCTTTGAGGCTGCTTCTACTTCAGATTGAAGACAACGATGTACACTCCTAATATTGAAGTTTTGTTTGTAGCTAGTAAGATAGATGTAATATGTTCATCATTTTGATTCATAGTAAAATCAGTATATAATTACACAGAAGTAGCCGTAAGTATATATTAAAAGAAGCCCCCCATTCGCCGAACGTGGCTACTTATACATTTAAATAAAAGAAGAGCGAAATAAAACTGTAACATTCACATAACTATTGTGAACTGGAGGCTTAAAATAATCTTCCATTAATCATGACCATTTGAGATTCGAATGAGTAGTGGAATTTCTCTCGAACGTCATGAGTCCGAGACCCGGGAATAACTGAAAGCTCATTTAATTCCCATAACCTTTTAGAAGAATCAACGTACTTCTAATTGCCTCTAAGTCAACGTACAGTCAATCAATGTGCAGAGTAATTCGACTAATTCATAATAGGGTTATCAGTATACAGGTACTGGTACTTACAGTATGTGCTTACTGGTACGTGACAATTAACAATACTAAAAAAGTCCAATTACTCAAAATAAACTTTGTGTCGCCTGGTCTACAATAGCATAACAACATCCAGTTGTGGTCCATAATTTCACTAGTGTATAAAAAAAATAATAGATCAAATTTATTTTTCAAAGGTCCCAAAGCAGCTGGGTGGAAACAAAATGAGTTCGGCTTCGAATCCCAGCATCGGACATTTCCTTTTCGTCGGAAATAACTTAATTTTGACCCAAGGGTAACAAACCTCAGGATTGCAGTTTTAATGATAAAATATACTGCTCAGTTAATTGTAGTTCTGTAAAAAAAGACACTTTTGCCAGTTTAAATGGTCGTCTTCTGGCATTGAGGATATCAGTTAATGGATGTAGTCACTGACTACTATCCCTAGAGCCATTTAGATGACAGTTTGAAGAATCAGAAAGTTCGTACAGAACTAAAATAACTTTGGCTAGACTGTGTGTGTGAGTTTTTTTTATCTTTAAATGATAATTATTCCAATAAAATATGAAGTTTGAATAAATAAACTATAATAGTGCTCTATATTATCATGTTTTTATCAATATAAAGTATTAATATTGCTCGAGTACTATCACTAAATCTCTTTCAATCTGTGCTTGGTGCCACCAAAGTACACTTGGTTCTACCGGAACTTCCTTCAATGCTTGCTACAACGCGAGTGAAGAACTGAGAAAAATCAGAAATAATATGGTACATTCTGGTTAATTTACAAAAAAATTGAAGGAAATTTAATTTAATCTAATATTATTAAAAACCAAAAGAAATATGTGTGTGATAATATTTAAATAATTAAAATAAAGATTCCACCATAATCATTTTGAAAGTTGTGAATGATAAGACAATTTCACCTGTCAACCCACAATTGCACACAAGCTACCAAAAGAGATCATGGGTACTATCATTATTAAATTTTGGGTTGACACCTGACATTGACTTTTCACAATTTCCTTTGAAAAACTACTCACAACTAGCATAACATTCTATAATTGTTTTTATTTTATTATTGTTGGCCATATTTGTACAGAAAAGTGTTGTTTTTTTCAGATATTAGGCATTTCATACAAAATATTCATGGTTTTGACATATTATGCCATTAAAAATATGCAAACGTTGGCAAATCATCCATAAACTGCTTCTGAAATTCCCGCACCATGGTTTTATCTGCACGACACCAAGAAAGTGAATTATACCATGAAAATGTAAAAACCGACAAAGTACCACTGTATCCGCTCCATATCACTAAACGTACTTATTTAAGTTAATTAAATCAGAAATGAAAAAAATTGTTAAATGACTAGTGTAGTGACCGCTAACTACATAAGATAAATCACCCTCTACTCTATTGTATATATTGTAAATTAGTTATAATATGTTGTAAATAACAATAAAGGACGTAGCTGCAGAAGAGTTCAGAGGCAGCCAAGGGGGTCCCTAGCCAGGTATCCAGCATATTCCTGGAAGGGCTGGGTCCCGTTCTGGAACCTTCCAGCCTCATCGAGGCCACCTATGCGATTGGGTGCTTATCTATACAGGCATATACCCCCTAGTTTTAGCCAACAATTCATTCAAGCTACGGCTCGCCTCTGGACTGGTACTTGTAGGTGCACTGATGTTTCAAGATTCCTAGTAGGATTCTCTACCTTTGTATTGCTAAAACTAGTATCTCCTTGGAAGAGATCTCTTCCATGCTGACGACGGTCTCTAGGGCCCTACAAATTTTACCTACTAGCGCCTCCCCCAGCGATCCAGTCTGCCTCTCTCCGGTTCACACTCGCATTTGGAATCCGGACGGTTTTATCATACCCTTAGATACCGTGTGTGAGTTCATGGGCATTTCAAGACCACATAAACTACCCATAATAACTACCCTGTTTCTCTTCTCCTGAACATAGTGCACTGTCGGGGCACATACCTATCAGATAGCTCAGTAGTAAGACCCGTCGACAAGCAATCGTCCAGGTTATAGCCTATTCAACCCTTACTCCATCGCAAGGGCTAGGGTAACTAGGCCCCCCTCGTGACGACCCAACAACTGGATTTGACTTATAGCAAGTAAAAGACAAGGGATCTTGGGCATTTGTGAAGAGAGGACAGCTTGTTCTTCTACTTACTGAAAGAAACTCCGAATTTCGACCTAATATAGGCAGGTCAGAGGCCGGGTTGTGCCCGCGCCCTCTATTGAGCTTCCCGTGCCATGAACCCCAGTTACCCCTCTCTTACGGACGCCCAAGGTTTTTATTATTTAAATATGGAAACGTAGTTGGGTGTTTTTTGGAACTTCTATCTATTCGGGGCGAGGAATTTGGTACAACAAACAGAAAGTCTGTTTTTTTCGAAACTTTTTGAGGATACCTTTAAAATTGTAGTTCGGTTGATCCATTTTTACGATATATATTTTTAAGTATCTACAATAAGATATATATTTTGGAGAATTATGTACAGCATAACAAGTTATAAATAATGTTTGAAAATTTAACAATACACGATAAGTAATATGTGAGAAGAACAAGCTGTCCTCTCTTTACAAATGCCCAAGATCCCTTGTCTTTTACTTGCTATAAGTCAAATCCAGATCTCGGGCTTTTTTTTTTAACATACATTTAATTGTTAAAATTGAACTCATGCCTTAACCCTTAGGAGCTTCCTCGCTTTCTGCGTCATTTGCTTAAATTGAGTTTTCTTTTTATTTTAGCTAGGTGTGATAATATTTTTTTATTTATTAAAAAGGCGATTTGCAGAGGCAAAAACGACTCAACAGAACAAATGAAGTATCTCTCGTAAAGAAAAAAACTGAGTATCTTTTGAATATAATTTTAAGTAATTCAAAAACTCTATATGGAAATAGGAGTGAATTATGTTAGATTTTCACGAAATTAATTAATGGCTGACGTTTCGACGTACTTACATCTACATCTGCATCAAGTCATAGTGCGTTGTGGCTAGAGAGGATGGTAGATGTTTCCTATTTACTGCATTTTTAAGAATTGTATTTTTCATTGGGAAATAGAGGATATTTATAAGTTTGATGAAAATCTAAAATCATTCTTTCAACAACCAAAACCGATATCTCACCAAATAAGCGATAATCCACTTCGCCCCCAAATATTAACACGACGAATATTTCTCGATGTCGTTTCTTTAATTTATGTGTATTTTATTTTGATGATTTATATGTTTCAAAAAATACAATTTAATTTATAATTGATAGACATAAAAAATGTTTGTTCAAAAAAAAAGCCCGAGATCTGGATTTGACTTATAGCAAGTAAAAGACAAGGGGGAGGACAGCTTGTTCTTCTCACATAATACTTATCGTGTATTGTTAAATTTTCAAACATTTTTTACTTTTTTTAATTAGAAAATAACTGATCGTTTGATCGAATAGCTTTATTTCTCTATTTCGGATGCCGTAGTTTCGTTTTCGATCTTCATTAGCTGTCAGTTACATAATTGAGAAAAATCATGAACGCATTCTATTGGCCAATAGAGAAACCATAAAGCAAGTTTTCAATGAAACCAGTAGAGAGAGCTTATAGGCCATGGAAACCTCCCTCACTCCTAAGTTTATAACCTGTTCTTAAATATAGAAAGTTGACAAGTAGAAAGTGACAACTCAAAAATGTACACATGGGGAAGAGGATTAGCACTTTCTACTCCTGTATCAATTAAATTGTTCAAATCAAGTCAATGTGACGACCTCTCTTGTTAGTATTCCTTGAAACTCACCGTCTTACCCAGGCTAATTATGTATTTGATGAGTTGTCAAGATGTTCTTCAGAAAGTTTAACGCTAGACATTTTTCTGTGGCTATACCTTTCCTATTGTATTTGATACTACTTGGGCTAGCCTATCAGTTTTCAGTGCCTCTTAAGTCACATGATAAGCCAAAAGGTTTTATGTCCTATTTGGAAAAAATTAAAAAGAAAAAACTTGATGTTAAGAAAGAATCGATAGTAGAGGCCCAGGAGGAAAGTGGAAGACCTCCAGTCCATGTCCTTACGATGGTTTTTGCTTTGTAAGTGCATTTAAATTTATTATTCAAATTTAATATAAGTTACAAATGGTCGGATGTAAAAAAAATTGTAGCTTGAATACAAACAATGAGTTTAGTTCTTTCCTGGGAAGTAATTTTATTTTTGACCCACCCCACACAATTAAATTATCAATTTCACTTGGGTTAGAGAAATGAGTAATGTTTCTGCCCTAACTCGGATGAAGTGAAAAACCTTTTTTTTTTTTGTGTATTGAATAATATATCACATTTAGTTCTATTTAATTTTTTTAATACTCATACACATTTTGATTTTTTTTCATCTTAATAGAGTTGATGAAAATGCAGATGCAAGGCTATCGTTAATTGAAATATCTGATTATATACATAAGCGCACAATAAAACATATTGAGGAAGCAATGAAGGAAAATTATGGCCTTTTTATGAGCATTGACAAGAACCCACGGAATGGTAATGTATATAATACAGTAACTACCTTTTGATACCTTACCTTCTGACGTTATCTCTTTATTATTAATTGTCTTCATTAGTGGAGAAAGCTTCCTCGTGAAACATTTCATTTCATGATTTTTCCCATAATATATTTTTATAATACTACTCAGTGTCTATGTCAATTTTGGTTAGAATATGACTAGAAAAAAATACATTTGGCACGAAGTTAGGGTAACATCTTTAAGTTCTGACCCCCCAAGCTATTTTTCATAACATACTTAATAGTTGGGCTTAATTTGATGTGAATCTGACAGTAAATAGGAGTTGTGTAGAGAAGGAGATTTTCAGATTTAGTACAACAGTGTTTTTCCCAAGATACTGAATGTATAAGTGCCCAAAGCAAGAATACAACCATAAGTAATAAATATGGATTGAAAGGAGTAAGGCAAGGTTTAATCTCAAAATAGTATTTGTGCCATAATTTGTGTGGAACAGGCAATAAATAAAAATTTAAAGGTACATGTAGGTTGCGATCCCTCTATCTTTTGTAAAAAGTGCTGGAATGTTCATGTAAAATTTTGTGCAAACATCTCTACTGCCCAAGTCATACCCACAAAGTTTCTACTATATCTCAAGTACTGTTGATGACTCAAAAGGATTAATAATCAGGGATTTGTGGGTTAAACTTACATTTCATAATCAAAAGTTTTGCTCAAATCAGTGTGTTTATTTATTTATAGTACAACCTGCTTTCAACAGATGACGCTCCCATGCTCAACAGCTAACACGACTGCAAACATTGTCCTTCCCTTCCTGAATCTCTCTAAATTCGAGATAATTACTTCATTTGTATGTAGCCAGTAAACTAAAATGAAATATATACATGATGAGGGCTCTCAGGTCTTAAAAGATTGAGAGTTTATGTTTTATGAGTTTTTTAAAGTGTAAAGATTATTATTAAAAAAACTATTCCCAGGTGATTTGCTGCAAAATATCATCACTGGTGAATAAGCTTTCAGAGTACACTTATCATTTTCTATTATTCATGTTAGATTTGTTTCAGGTGTGATCAGCTGGAGTGAATATCATGCATACTTTCTAGAAAGTCATGGTGTCAATGAAGAATATATAAGAGATCATCCAGAAAAACATCCTGGGCTTGGAAGGTCTCTTAAAGGTTTGAGCGAATTCCATAAATCAGCAATAAAAGTTAAAGTTATTGTTTTTTCAAATTTTTAACACTACAACAAAGTCACCCAAGAGAAAAATTCTAGTTTTGATAAAATTGCATTTTAAGTTTGATGTGAGTTAAAAAAAACTCAAGTATCATATTTGATGGTTGAAAAAATATATTTTGTATTTTTTATGCTAAATATTTTGCAGAAATTCATGAAAGAATGGTTACGGGAGGTGCTATTTAAATGATCTAAACTTGGGGAGAACTGAAGATGTTAGTTCTAAACTGGGACGGGTGAAAGCTTTTGGATCAAACAATAAATACACACAACCAGTTGATTTCATAGGTTTCTTTTTTAGAGTTATTTACATATATCTTTTTTTTTTTGAAAAGCCGATTTTCAATGATCAAATGAGATAGTTAAACATATAAAAAAATAGAGTAATTTTGATCAAAAATGCTAAGTTTTTTGTTATAAATTATTTTATTAGAATAAAGCTTACATGAAGTTCATGTTGATCAGCCAGAGAGTTCTTATCAACATCAATAGATAACATGCCGAATCTCTTGAGAGTGAATACCTACTATTTACTGTTTGGATTGGTAAAGAAACATGATGCCATGTTTTAAATAATAATAGAAATGTATATTTTGACAGGAAAATTTATGTACATTTATTATTTATGTCCACTATCTGTGGAAGTTAATGATTGATTTCTCCTTGTTGAAATGATAATGGGGTAGAAAGAATTCATCCTGGTTTATTTTTCTTACCTAGATATCCAAATCCTGTAGCAAGATCACTTTCAATTATCACCAAGCCCTCTTCTGCTCATTTTCCAAGGAGGGTTGATGGTTCCTCCTTGGAAGATGAAGAAAAGTATCCTCATGATCTTTTGTAAATATTTAGTCACTGGGAGGTTCTGGGGTTGCAAATGTGGTATGAATGAAAAAATAAATGTAAATTTGTAAATATGAATTGTGATATTTTATTACAATTATCTATTGCCCTTCTAGGGCTGATTGTAATTTTATTCAAATAAAGATTTATTTTTAAATAAAAAAATTATTTTTCAGAAACCATTGCTAGGGACAGAGCTTCTTGGTCTGAGGCAGCAAAGAATGATCCAGACTTTTTAACTTTGGATGAGTTCCTAGCATTTCGGCATCCAGAATCTAGCCATGCTAACCTCTTAACACTCGTAGATGACCTTCTTGATAAATTAGGTACTATAATGTTTTTTTGGTATACAATAAAAATAAATTTTTCTAATTGAAACAAATGATCGCACTCGGGGCACAATAATGTATTTAAAATTAATGATTTGGGAAAATTATCTAACTTCATAATATTAATATATGGGATATTTTATTATAAACAGTTTTTATTTATTATATCTTTTTAACCATAAAAAAATACCTCCGTTAGTTTTTACTTAAGTGCTTATTGTTTCGAATTATTTTCAACATTACAGATAACTTTCTTTTTTTTGACATCTTTGTTTTTTTTATTTAAACCAACTTTTCATGTTTTTTTTTATTTTATTTTTGCTGTTAAGGATAATTAAATAAATATACTTTTTTAAAAGGTTTTTTTCTCATTTTTGTAAACAGTATATGATATTTTTTAATATCGTGTTTTATCGTGATCGGTTAGATAAGCTTTCAATTGTCAAAGCCCTCACTGTCCCCACAGCTTTGTTGATTGATTGATTGATGATTCACCCTTTTACTTTAGTTATTTTCCTTTTTTAATACCTTCTAAATTCTAGTAGTTGCTATCCGAAATTTATTTTATTATTTTTTGTCTTACAAATCATCTGCGGATAGGAAGATTTCCTGAAGATTTGTTCTGTTTTATAGTTTTTTTTTTTATAATTACTTTGTTCATTACATAGGTATGATAGATGGAAAGTTGTTTGTGTTTTAGTTACAATAAAGTCCTTAGTCATATTCAATGTTACCAATTTGTACAATCTTTGGATGTGTACTATCATTTCTGTTTGAATTATTTTTTTGGCAGTGATTCTAATTTTCAAGTGAGTTTTTAACTTATTACACATCCTCTCATAAGTTACTATAACCGCTTCATGATATGAAGGATTTGGTTTCAAATTCAAAAGACAAACAGTTAATATTAATTTTTTTTTAATATCCTCATATTAGAGGTGATGGTAACTGACTTATGTATTGTCACCCTAAAAGTAAAACTTCCCAACTCCAAAATTGTCAACTTTCTAGGAGAGAGAAAATCGGTATTATGCGACTATTTTAAAGCCGATAATTTCAAAATTTGTAGATGTCATACATTGTTTCCAGTTAACTATAACTAGTGACGTTAGACCAACTGATAAAGATAAAGTTTACAGCTGGAGTTAGAAGGTTTTATTATGTAAACAATTTATAGTGGAGTTAGCCGTTTTATAAACAGGTTTTTTTTTTAATTTTTTGAAGTTACAAACTTTTGCAAACACATTCCTAGTCTATTTTATCAGAATATTATTGTTGTTGAAAAAATCGACCATTTTGGAATTAGGAGGTTTTACAATTAAGGTGAAAATTTTTGTAATTGAACAGTTTTCATTTTGCCAGAATTATTTTTTATATTAGCAGAACCATTAACCCTCAGGTAAACTTGAATAGTAGCAATAAAGATAAAAATAATAGCAATATATTGTTGTGATATTGGGTATTGTAAAATGTATATATCAAGAACTTGAAATTAAAAGATTTAATCGAACCGTGTCTCATGAAGGCGATAAAAACAAAAGAGGAAGGTTAGGAAAAGCAAGATGGCTAGAGTTATGGTTGTTCAAAGAGAGAGAACAGTAAGAGCGTCACTCTAGTTTTGGGATCAGCCCGTGATACATATTAGCTTTAATTTGTGAGTAAAAAAAACTTAAAAACTTCTTTTAGTTAATAGTTGTGGACTTAAAGAAGAACAGAAGAGAATTTTCTTTGATTGAATAGTATTAATTTTGATTGAAGATGAATGAAGAGAATTAAAAAGAAAAGGAAGCGAATTTATAGACAAGTATTTATATAATTAATATAAGTTTAAATTTTTTGTTTCTAATATTAAATTCACCTTTTTGCCAGAATGTATTAATAGAACCTTAAACCTCAGATACGAAAAATATAAAGATAAAATTAAAAATAAATTTAATTTCTTTTAAAAAACGTAATTGTTGTGATATTTAGATGCTGTGAGTTTGTGATGTTGCCTTTGATATAAACTCAAAATTAGGAAGCGTAAAAGAACGGTAAAACAACCCATGGTTCATGGTTATGAAAGGATGAATATTTTTGTTCCCGTTATATCTAATATTAATAGTTATCAAATAAATAATATCAAGAATTAAGTATAAATATTTCAATATTACATTTGTTAACTTTAAAATAAGACAACTGGCATTGGAAAATAATAAAGTTACAAACTCAAGAAGGCAGTGGAAAAGGAGAAGGAAGAGAGGCGGTAAGCAAGTTCTCTTTCAATTTTGACCCGGCCACGAGATAGGAAGGTTGGAAGAGATGCTAGCAGTGGACGTCCAAGGATATGGTGGGAAAAAAGACGATAACGAGGCATATGGCAACCGCGCTCTGGAACCAAGAACAAAGGAAGAATGAAACGAACAGCAAAGGACGCACAACTTAGTAAAACTGGCCAGTCGAAATTATATTAAGGTACATTTTAAGTTTGGTTTTTAACATTGTAATTTTATCACGTACGTCCTTAGATGTATATGAAATCCATGAATCAGTTAGTAATTAAACAATTTTCCTTTTGCCAGAATTCTTTTTTATATTAACAGAACCTCTATATATATACCCTCAGATTAATAAAAAATATAAACAATAAAGATAAAAAAACGTAATAATATTTATAAGTTAATGATCGTCAACAAAAAACTTAAAAAAGAAAAGAGGTTTAATGAAATCACAGATTGAAAGTTGTCACAAGACTTTTAAAGCCTCCTATATACATTCGGGATGTTTACATCCCGATGACTTGGGGATTAGGCTAGCTACCCACGATGTCCGAACCTTAACTTATATATTATTACATTTTTTATTTATTTATAAATTTATTTTTTAATTTTATCTTATTATTTATTATCTGAGGTTTAAGGTTCTGCTAATAAATGAATAATTCTGGCAAAAAGGAGAATTTAATATTAGAAAAAAGAAAAAAACTTAAATTAATTATATAAATACTTATTTATAAATTTGCTTTCTCTTCTTTGATTCTCATCGTTCATCTTTAATCAAAATTAATAGTTTTCAATCAAATCAATACTTTTCTTTTCGTGAAAATTCTCTTCTTGGTTCTGCTATTATGTCCAATATCATTAACTAGAGAAATTTTTAAGTTTTAATACAATCACAATCTACCGATATGTCTCACGGACTGAACCAAAAACTAGAGTGACGCTAATTTACAGTGTTTCCACTAGAACAACAACAACCATCTTGCTTTTTAAAGCCTTCACTCCTTTGTTTTGATCGCCTTCTTGATACACAGTTCGATTAAACCTTTTTATTTCAAATTCTTTATAAATAATTTTTACAATATCAAATATCGCAACAATATGTACTTGTATTATATAATATATTTATAAAAAATTATAACTACAATCTTAAGTACTTGATATTTGTTAGAAATTGTTTTTTGTTTAGACCGGGATGGAGATGAAATGCTGACTGAAGAAGAATTTGCTGTGCTTCAGGTGAGTGGAGGGGAGACGCTTGTTTCACAAGGCGAGTCAAGGCGCCGAGTAGAATTCAAAAATGTTATTGATCTCGACAAGAACTCTTTGGCTGATCGACATGAACTTCTTGTAAGCTTTATTTGATATTTAATATTTATTACTGTTTGCAATGACTATCATCAGACATTTTTTTCTGTAAGAGAATAATAAATACAGTTTTAAATGATTTCTTTAGTAAGCTGTACATATATTATTACCAGTTTACTTATGAGAAGAGGCTAGGTCATGGGTTCACCAATTTTAACAAATTTTCTTGGGGGGAGTAGTGCATCAACAATCTTCTAATTTCTTACTAAATTACCGGCCTCTGACAAATCCTTCACACTAAGTGAAGTAGAGTCTGTCTAACTTGAGTTGGGAGGGAGATGCGCACTAGCCCAACATTCTTCCCACCAATCCCCTCCATTCATGCTCCCCTTTTTAATATTCCACTAGAATATTCCTGCTACAACCCCAGACAAGGAGTCTGGAAAATTATAATAAAAATATGAGGATAACATTTGTTCCAGTAAGAGAGATTTTAAGTTCCCGGTAGAACTTTTCTACTTATCTTCTACTAGTTGAGATTAGTGGAGGCGTGAGCTCTCTTCCCTGACCAGCAATCTCAACTTACACAGACTCTACAAGAAACACTTAAAGAGAAAAAAGTGTTACTATTGATTGATAAATGAAAAGTGCTGAAAGAATAAAACAATGGTAAACATTACAAATATATTTACAGAGAAAATAATCAAATTTTTAAAAATGCTCATAATAAAAAAAAATAAGACAACCTTAGTCTAAAAAATCTGGAAAAAAAAATTAAAATTAATGATTTTTGTGTTAAAATATTTAAAGAAGCTGTTCATAAATAATAGAAAAAAAAAACTATGTGAAGAGAACCATGTCTTTAAATACATTCTGAAGAAGTGGGATTGATTGAAGGTGCTCTGGACAAGTCCTGTTTGATGCTTTGCTGCTTATAGAGAGGTGAATTCATGGAACAAAACTATAAACAGCTAGAGAAGTGATGAAGAGGGGCTTCCCCAAAGATAGCAGCAATAGTCTACAACTGAAGACCTCTAGTTGGCTACAGACTGGGTGCTAGTTTTAATCCGCAATTCGTAGATTGTTTTGTTCGATAGCTCCTTAACAACAGGTGTACAGACAAGGGAATTAAATGATAACTTAAGCTTCATTGTGAAGCAATGTATACAAAGTTGATTCATTTATGCGAACAAGTTACAAAAACCAGCAGATACTTCAATACTTCAAGTAAAGTTAGTAGAAACAAGTTGGTATTCATTTTCAGCACACCTAAATAATTAACCACCAAAAAATACTGATATTACAATCAACAAAGAGATAGTCTATCTGATGTCAATAATAACAATTGTCAACAAGGATTATAAACATTAAATTAAAGTTCTGTAGGCAACAAAACAAACTAAAACTAATAATTGTTTACCTTTGTGTTTTATTGATCTTAAAACATAAAATAAACTATTAATCACCATAAGAAATGAACAATTTCTGGTTTTCAAACAAAATAAAAAATTATTGCAAAAGTTATTCGGCGTGCTAAAAAGAATATCAATTTTGTTTTTTTCTAACAAAATTATTCTCACCTAATTTGCTTTTTTGTCAGTTTGTTATTAATTCACAAAATACTTCTATATGTGATGATGATGCTAACTGACAAATATGTTTCTTTCCTAAACATGCTACTCAGCTCATAGCTAGTCATAGTATGATAATCATTTATTGAAATAATTTGTGTACTAATAAATTAAACTAATATTCCAGCATATTTTTTTATGTTCTATTTAAAAAAAAACACAGATCATATGATGTATTAATCGGATGGAATGATGGCCTTATATTGCACGCAGGGTTAAGACAGAAACAACATTTAAAAAGTGGAGTTCTTAAACTTAATATATTTGTTTTCCTCAGCTCCTAGGGCACATTGGCAAGGACACTCGGACACATGTCAAATATTTTTAAAGCTAGTTTCACCAAAAAAAGTTCATTAAAATTGGTGACTGTACTGACCCCATGACTGTAGCCTTCTATTAGATGTCACCTGTTTGAAGTTGGAATGAGGTGTTGTTTACCTTTCTTACTAATTTAAGTTGCCCTGTTTCACCAGCCTGCGAACACAATGGATTCAGGGAGAATCAAACCCAGAAAATTAGTAAACTTTATTGTAACTTTCAAGAGCTGGAAATTATTACTGCTATGTTTATATTTATTTTTAGCAGTATTTATAATTCCAAGTAGTAATCCCATATGAAGTTAGGGCATGACGGGCAAGGAAGTCACCACCTCTAATTTGCAAAGCTGCAGGTTAGTAGGTAAATTCATAATATACCTCAAAATTTTTATATTAATAATAAACTATTTTAAATACCATATAAAATGTATAGAAATAGTTTTTATTACTGTTTTATATCAGGTCAACATTTCTGTTGTATTATAAATTGTGCTCAATAGTTATAAATTATACAATTTTTTTTTTTAGAATTATATAGATCCTCGTAATCCTCGTCATGCAAAGGAAGAAGCTGAAACTCTTGTTACATTAGCAGATACCGATCACGATGGAAAATTATCTCTACAAGAAGTTCTAGCCAAAATGGATCTGTTCCTTGGGAGTAAAATGGTGGATACAGCTCGTAGTTTTCATGATGAATTTTAAGCACAGGTCAACTTATGCAGTCACTGATGATAAAGATTCATATATGCTTTTACGAATGATTGTGGATGGATGGTTGACTACTTGCTTTTAATTTGGATGTACAAATTATATTTCCTGCCAATGGATACGAAAACAATAATATTAAATAACTAATTACACTACTAAGATAAGATGTATTTTAATACAAATATACACAATTATTTTATCAACGTATATTTAATCACCACTGCTCCATATTGTATGCATACATGGATGTTAGATCCAGAAAAACAATGCGAATAAGTGGAGGAATGTAAAAACTGAGTTTTGCATTTTACGACATTTATTGAAATGCTTTATGTGATCACAATTAATCAAAAATGATTTTTTTTAGTATTACAAAAACTGGCTTCTTTAAAAAATTTGTTAAAATTTATTTTTGCATTGTGAGTGAGGATTCTGTGATGTATTACCACAAAATACTCACTTACTAATGCAAAAAAAAATTCACGAATCCGAAGTCCTGACTGCTTTACTTACTTTTGTAATGATTTTCCCTAACAAATGTTCATTTCATTGAGTGCTAATGTTTGGTTAGGTGTTTATTTCTTTTTTTGCACAAATGATTTGTGATATAGCTTAATATTATGATGGTTCAAAAATGTCTGTCAGTTAATATTTCATTCGATAGCCTTTTTACTGTCATAAAAGTTAAAATATGAGCAATAATTTAAGAAACATGAAAATTCTTTTCGATGAGTCAACCTACTCATTTAGTTTAGATTTACAATAATATTTAGAAAACAATGGGGGCAGGGATTGGATATTGGATGATCTTGAACTTAGCAATTACATGATAAATGTGGCTGTTATTAAAGTAAAAACTTTGAGAAAATTTTTAGACTTGGTGTTGTAATAATTTGTTAATGTGTCATGATAATAGTGCTCAATTTATATTATTGCCATTGATTTCATGTGTGATTTAATCAATGACAAGTCTGGTACTTAATTGAAATTAAGAATAAAAACAAACTAGAAATTTTAAAGGCAGTTATGTTCCATTTAATTGTTAGCAGTAAAAACAAACAAGAAAATCTGTTCTTCAATAAAATGATAAAGGTGTCTGCACATGGAATACCGTGGGTTTTATCTTATCGTTTTATTGAAACTACCAACCCGCAACCATTGAAAAACCTTAAATATGTCCTTCTTGTTCTATATGGTTGCTATAGTGTTATGTAATGTAATTGAATGTTAGAGATGATACACAAAAAAAATATATCGAGTTTTTTTTGTAAACTTATGTTACCATCATTTGCGGGTTTTAATTATAACATTAGTTTTAATCTTTATTTGAATAAGTGAAACAGATCAAGAAAATTATATGTTTAAATTGTAGCTTTATTAGTTACTTATAAACATTTGAAAATTCCACTTCAATGATTACGTATTACCCCTATGTTTTAGGTTACCATATTATAAAATGCTAAGTTGTTTTGTTGGGATATATTTATTTTTATATTATTTATTATGTATGCAAATATTTTGTATTCTCTTTTAATGGAAAAAACAACAACTGTATACATGATACCCAAATACATGTTTTAGGTATCACCTGATAATCAAAAAGTGTTTTCAAGTAAGTTTGCTTTCAATGTGTTTATAGAATTCAAATTGATTTTTAATGCAATAATTTTTTGTTAAAATGTAATGAATAAAACACCTATTTGTAATAAAATACTAGTTCCCATTATATAAAATATGCATTAATTTATTCATTTGATTTACTTACTAACCTTTTCATTTTACAATACATACTGTCATTACAAACCCACAGGTTGGAGGCAACCCTTACCACAAACGTTTAAATTGTAAATAGTAAGAGTTTTATGAATTAAAGAGGCCGAAAAGTGTGTATTGGGCATTAGACAACAAAATATAGTTAGATTATTTTATTTTATCTAAAAAATCTGAATTAGTTGTCATTAATTTCAATCTTATGAGAAAATTCACCTTTGTCTGTGATGATCTAGCTCATGTTTCTTTAACGATTAAGCTTTTTTTTTTTTTTATTAAAATGTTAGCTTTGAAAAAAATTATAACAATTATTTGTATAGGGTTCCTAGAAGCTAATAACAGGAAATTCATTGACTTTTAGGTCACTGCCATTTTAGGTACCAATTGTATATATTTGTTCAAAATATTATATTTAAATTTTTGTTCGTTATGCAGTATTATTTAAGTATCAAAACACAAAATAACTAAGAAAATAGTTTTTACTCGGTGGTGGGCTTAGAGGCCATAACCATTGATCGACTCACCACCTGATGGTGAGATTATGTTCTGAACGAGCTTTTAATAATGTTGTCAATTTGTAGTGTCATCTGTCCCAACTACGTGTAATCCATTAACTTCGATGTCTGAAGTGTATTCAGAAAAGTGCCACACACAAACACACTCACCACCCCCAAATAGTTACTGCAGCCTATGAAGGATTATAAGACTTATTAAACTGCTTAAGTGCAGCCACTGCTGCTTTTCAGTTTAAGGTCCAGCAATACATGACCATTGGAAGGCTTAATTTTAAACCTTCTGACCAGTTGCATTTCCTATTGCTCACTTCCACATTGCTACTAATTAAATATAGGCTCATGTCATATCCATTGGAGCAGCTCATCATTCTCAGTGCTATCCTTGAATTTTGCAGCAAATCAACTGTATCTATATCATTGGAAATCTTGATGAACATATACCTCAATGTGAAAATAATTATAAAGTTTAAACAAGTCACAAGCATAAACAATGTGAAACTAGAAGTTTGTAGAGCGCTCTTGTTCATGTAATTTAAAAAGGCTAGGAGTGTATTAAGTGCTTATCTGTTGGTAACATGTTTACCATAATAGGTATGTTATAGGAGATCAACCCTGGCATAAAACAAGCAAGTAGCATTTATTTACCTCAAGATTGACTGATACAAGTGGAAGATATTCTACATACATACAACCAAATACCAAAGTCTGTTCTGATTACTGGGGACTTGAATGGTCACAGCACTGTTAGGTCCTCTGCTTCTAGAAATACAAGAAAAAGGATGATTGAAAGATTTATCATATATTTCACTACTCAAACCAAGTGGGCTTACATACTTAAGCTCTACTTATGGAACATACACAATTTTAGATCTTTCGATGTGAACCCCCCCCCTCCCTTGTAAAAAATTATTGACAAGGCACCCTTCAGCAAGGAAGAATATCTGAACTATAAGGTACACTTCCTTCAGAATCAAAATTTGAAAAAAAGAACCTCAACAGCAATGGAAAGCCTAGGTCGATTATTGAAAATGCTGGCTGGACATTCTTCACATCACTTATTATATCTTCATGGATGCCATATTAAAAGGAACAAAATCGACATACCTAAAACTAAGGGAACCTCCAAGAGACTCTCATTAATGTATTAATTGAAACTTCTCTATTGTGCTAAAATTACAATCTGCCGTATTAGGCAATAATTCATTGCGATAAATGTTCTCATTGATACCATATTTACAATTTTCATTCACTTGCTCATTCATACAGTATTTGGAAACAGCCCATTGATTTCCCAAACCCAACCTTGTTGTCACCTCCCTCGCATGCGAAAGAGAAAACGGAGTCTTGGAAAGTCTCCCACTCTCCTCTGTCAGCCGGGTGACCGGAGCCAGTGGAGCCTGCCATAGAGTGCGATACCTACATACTCTCAGGACATGATTGGAGAAACTGGTCATTGCCAGGACCCCACTTACGCATTTATAAAAGGTCACGAGGCCACTGCCGTTTCAGTCTCCAAGGAGGATTGCAGGGATGAGTGGTGCAGTGCAATGATTATGCTGGGTGATTAGAGTGGTTGGATAGATTACTATGGAATTTCATGAACTTGGAAGGGAAATAGCTAAATGAACAGATTTTTGTAGGAATACCGGTAAAGCCTGAGGGCCTTGCCGGTACATTAGTGGTGAACTATGTTAGAGGCAGATATCTGGGAGGAGCAGGACCAGAGTCAAGTCACCATACATGTATGGTTGGTCTGACAGTCCTGGTCCCCTGACGCTACATAATATATAATAATAAAAAAATAATATAATAAAATTATGCCTTCCAAATATCCTGCCTGTCACTGTGTATACAAGCAATTTTCGACTCCTAGTTTCTTGAATAAAAAACAACAACTTGTCTGTTAGATTTTAAATTTTATCTATTTATTTTATTATTTTTGGGACCCTATGTATTGTAATGTCATTTTTAAGGTTTAATTTGAGAGAAGGATTATTTTATTATATAAAATATTAAAAGTTTACATTCAAATAAAGGAATGCAATAGTCCAAATTATAATCGAATTGGCACAGCTGATAAATACGGGGACTTCATTTATTTATAGTTACTAGAGTGGATCAGTTGATAGATACTTCAAAGGAGATGTTGTGAATTGTTTTGTTGGATAAGAAATGTGTTGATGAGGAATTCGGCAGTTTGCGGATGGTCAAACATATTTGACGTACCCTCATACCTCTTATTTCTTCGTATTACCTCATATCATCACATGCCATCATATCGCCTCAAACGTCAAATTTGCATAAAGGGGTAGTCTACAGAAAAAGGCTATTGACACAGAATCGTATTTGGAGTGTCAGGATCACAAAACGTAATAATTGGATGCAGCAAGGCAAGCATTTGGCAGAAAATTTGTGAGGAACTCAAAAACAGTACATTACCAATTTTTTATTTTATGTGAATGTTAGGTTGTCAAAGACCCTCCTGAGCTATAATGAATTATAAGTTTAATTTATGTTTTTTTTTTAGGCTATAAGAAAATATTACAGTATATTTAGAAAATTTTAATTTATATTTAATATTTTGTGGACCAATAATGCTTTAATTACATTTTTAATTATAAACCACTTCTAACATTTTAATAATCGTTAAATTTATAAAGTAACCATTATTATTAAGTTACCATTTATAAGAAACAATTATAATTTATAAGGAAGTAACCATTAATATATTTTTTTCTACATACAACAAACTAAATTGTATTTTTGAAAATATGTAAAACAAAAGTAAGAGAGGTCTGTGTTAGATTCTAAAAACTTAAACTAAAAAAAAATTCAAGTATTTTAGATTAAAAATACCTGGTTGTTTTTTCATAGTCATTTTTAAGTATAAAATAAACTCATGGTGAATCAATAAATATCTGTCAATATTGCCTCCACTTTGTATGACCTTTATTTTGTATAAATATATTTAAAAGATTACAATTTAGTTTGTAATTGATGTAAAAAAAAAAAAAATGTTAGCAGGTACAAATAAACTACAAGGTGCCTCAATACTACCTATTAGCTGTTATATTTAATGCAAATAATCGTTAGTCAAAGAGAAAATTTTGGAGAAGGACTAGTGAAGAAATGATTTTTGGTTATTAATTATTAACTACACAATCCCAACTTTTTACAAATTGTAGAAAGAAGGAAATCAAGGGGAAACAATAAATACAATAAAATATATATTGTATTTATCTACAAAACTGTTTTGAGAACATAACAAATATTTATGGGATTTCGCTGAGTTCGGGGATCGTTTTTTTTTTTTTATTTTAAAAGGTGAATACTTACTTGCATATCAATTCTATATATTGGGCTATGTTTGGGGAAATGAGAGTGTTTTATTTTACTATAATTTATTCTCGATATTTACTTGTATCCGATACACTAATATTTCTGACATACACGATTATCTGTATACCCAAAATGTAAGGCAATACGTAAAGGATGTATCTTTTCTATGGATACACCCGCGAACACCACACCTTTACGCTCTAGTAGAATAATTAGAATATTTAATTAAAAAGGGATGGATGCCATCTAACTATTCAACTACTAACAGATTTAATTCCTCTATGAAACCCTGAGCGTATTGCATGCATAAGTTATACCGAATTACCTTTTCTCAAAATATTTAATTAATTTACTATTGTTATATGTATTATATTATATGTATATATTATATTACTATGTTTATAGCAACATTGTTTAAATAATAATTGATATATCATTACCTTACTTAAACAATAATTATCAGATTAATGAATAGATCGTGGTATGTTAAACACATTTGTATGTACTAAAACTCAATATACTGCCGGTAGACACATCTTTGTTTTATTGTCAAAACTTGAACTCACAACTAGCAATCATGGTAAGGCTGTATCCAGCAATGCCAGGGCCACGAGAGACCAACGTGGACACCATGAGAAATTCGGAATTTGTAGCGCAGGAACAGACTGACAAACATAAAATCTCTAAGGTTTTATATCCAAAGTTATACCCAACTCTGTTTGGGGACAGCACTGCGAAAGTCATTTATTTCTGTCTGATTGTTTGCCTAAAGGTCAACAAACTACACCAATTATCTTTGTTGTCCCTGTCGTTAACACCTTTATTTTTGTAAAAGCCGACCTCGCTTTTTCTAATTGTAGATAGGTCATCAATTAATTTAAGTATGTATATGGTGAGCAGTCCTTTGTGTTGGATTTCATCATCATTTTACTTTATTCCATCCTTCATTTAATATCTTGTCATAGGAGATGGCTTGCTTCAAAATATATAGATTGTAGTAATATTTAATTTTGTATTGAATATCATTTGATTGGTGAAAGGATAGTAACTTATCCTTTTCAGCTTGTTGCTGTTATCTACAGTTTAGAGAGCTGCTGTAAATTGTATCTCAGAAACAGGACATCTTTAGTGCCACCAAGCATAACGACAAACAAGGTGAGCATACACTAATATACACATAAAGTGGGGTACAGTGCCTAAATTAAATAAAATACAACAAACATGCTAGCAATATGAATAAAAATATGGCACTGACAACCTTTAATGAACTCCAATTATAATTCATTTCCGTAGGACAGACTTGAAAATATAAATTATTTTTAACTAATATGACGATTAATGTAATATTTTTAAAAAACCTTGTTTTGATGACTGATATAATTAACAGGCATATATTTTACAATAAGAGAGATATTGTTTAAAACAAAATCATTTTATTAGCAAAATGGTTGCTTAATGTTATTCTAATACGGTATTTTTTGGATGTGTATTTGTTGCCTGAGGATGGACTGATATCTGAAACGTAGCAACAAACTATTGATTAATGAAAATTTGAGAAGGATATTATATTAATGTAACGATAGTATAGTGCAATACAACTTTGATTATAATAATAAAAGTAACCTGTTAAACCGAGCGAACACATAAATCTTTTGATTTTTTCGCACATGAACACGGTAGTTTGAGCTGCTGAAAGCACTCTTACGTAAAATGTATAACGTTGTGTTATAAGCTAGGGGTATTTGACTGTTTTCCTTATACTTTGTACCTAGTAACAAATTCGTATAATTATTTATTTTCCGTCAATTCGATGAAACACTTTGCCAATATTTTTTTTTACTTGTTTGTTACACATTCGAAAAAGTTCTTGTCAATCAGTGCTGTACTTTCTTGGTGAGAGTTGAGCTGAAGAAATTGGCCTTTACGAGCCATTGAACCCGCCTTTTATTATTATTTCAAGGGTCCCTCAAATAACAATAATCTTACTTCAATAGGAAGGCTGGCAGACCTGATTAATGAACCACTTCGCAGACCTTAAGCCTGATGTTTGACAGCATGGCCCCTCTTCAAAGGCGTATTAAAAACCTTTATATGGCCGTATTGTTACTGTTTGTAAATAATAAGGGACTGTTTCGGTATTGTCTGGCAGCTTAGCCAGTCGATATACGGCCGCAGTCAGTTCGCGAGCGTGGGTCGGCATGTAGATCTCTATTAAACTGCAAGGTACGTCATTAAAATTTCATTCCAAAAAACACGTGTGTGATTTCCCTATCGCTCACAGTATACCTTGACAACGTATTGGCATAAACCATTAATCAAAAAGTTATCAATAATTTACAGCCAAAGAAAATATTGCTAGCATAATCGGGACTCGAACCCGGGCTCTCCACAATATCTTGTTACATCTCTATATCATCTGTCAATCATCAATAATTATGAATAATAGTACGACTAATAATACCACAGTAAAAATTACTCATTTAAAAAAACTGTAATTAATATAAAAGCAATTAATGTGCTGAACACAGAAATTATTATCGGCTTGGTGAAAGGGCAATGTTGACGAAAGGGTGGCAGCCTGTAGATAGCCAATGTCCAGGTTTCGTTGTCCGTTTCAATGGTTCCTTAATAAATAAAATATATATCAAGTGTGATGTATCGCAAAATTAAAGATCTTGATACGGCTTTTAAGGAACATAAATTGTTATGACTTTTTAAATTATTGACCACCAAAATCCCGACGCATATTATTTATTAGGACATCCATATCTTAAATGTCATACACGTGGATATGATAACCAAAATTTGGGGAGTTTTCACAGAAACATCTCTCTTACATAAATGCACGAATGCAGACTAGGACCTACGTGTACTGGCTACGGGTAAGCTGGTTCCCAGGGTACATTAGCGAAAATTAAAAACTTTAAATAACATACCCCAAAATAAAAAACCTATCCAAACAAATAAAAATTGTTTTGTTACACTATTCTATTAATATTAAAGCGGTTGGAAACATCACGTTGGCACAACCTATTAAAAACATAAAATATCATCATATGGATTTATGAAATATTGTTTAGTGGCGGGGCAAGGTTCTAAAACTGATTTTCATAACTTAAAACTTTCTTGGGGTGGGAAACTCCTTATAAATAAAATAAGAACATAAATAGTAGTTAATCTTTTTTTTAAAACGTGAATGTTAATTAGTGGTTTAATAATAAACTAATGTACTATGCACCAATACACTAAGCCCTGCCACTATGGGAGATTTCAAAAGAATAAATATTATATGTTATCGCTGTTAGTGCTTTAATATTTGCGCAGATATTCGAATCTCAATCATTAAACGAGTTGAGATGAGGTATTATGGTGGTTTATAATATAGTGTGACTAATAGATAAGTCTCAGTAGTTCATAGAACAACCCAGCCTTTCGAAAATCTGTCACCTGAAATAAAGATACTGAATTTTATTGTTTTGGTTTTACTATTTATTGCGTTATTTATTGTTGTACAAAATAGTGGCTATGTGCAACCATCCTGTACTATCTAAGTTGTATGCCTTTATGTAACTTGAAACAGGAACTGAATTTTATGTAGAGGTACTCACCGTTTTCTAGTTGTTACCATACATACCCATATTATATATTTTTTTTTAATTTGCTCTCCTGGGTTCTCGATGTGTCGTTGTGATGATGAAAGAAAAAACGTTTAATCTAAATTAACGAGTTAAATAAAACCCCTCAATTATGGAATATTATTGTAAAGACATAATGATAGAGAAATTGATAGGACAATCAAGCTCTTTTGGAAGATTTTGGTAGGATTGAAGTGTTTACATCAGAACTTGATGTAACCATAAAAATGTTCATTAAAAACTTATTGCTTCCTTAGAACAGTAGATTAGTACAAAAATGTTTTTTTACAATATTTTGATTCTTCATTGTATGTTCAAAGGCAAACATCCTGCATGCCCATTGGGAAAAAATAGCTCATTGAACGTTCAAAATTTCCAAGATGTCGAGATCTCTAATTATTACTAGGTTTCCTCTATCTCGTAATAACCGTGCTAATTAATACTATGTAATCTTATTATGATTATTGTGTTAATATTAATTTCCTTAGTGGTCTGATATTACAAAAAATCACTAAATCTGTGAGCAACAATTGGCTTTTAACGAATCGGTAAGTCTATGTCATTTCACATCGTTAAAATATATAAATCTAAAATGTCTGCTTTCTAAAATGAGAAATAGGAATACACGTTATGTAAATACAATAAATTTAAACAAGTCAACATTTTATAGAAATTAACATTAAATAAATATGTTGAAATTAAAAATGATGAATAGCGGGCTCACAATTAGCCATGAATTTACGCGAACGGATGCATTTGCTGGGATATCGGCTTGGGCTGATGAAAGAAAGATGTGTAACATTCATCAAATATATTTGTAGATGACATTTTGACATACGGACCTGTACTGTGCAAATATGCATCAGGTCTTTATAAGACACCAGGAGATGGAATGGAAATATGATGTAGAGGGTTTAACATTCTTGGCGAACTCCAATTCAAGCCAATATAGGAAATCCACAAAAATATTAAACGTAAATACTTGAAACTCTGCAAGGAAACAAATGCCTTGTAATTATTGGAATTTTTGTTATTTAGGTTATAGGAACTGTAGAAGTAGATTTTGCAAGTGTGTTTGACGTAGAGTCTTGATATTTTGCTTTGCAGGCTAGTCCCGCAAAGCTATTACTGTAAATCCTTTCCTTGAAATTTGATTATTTAAATACTATACATAAGTTATTTATTATTTGAAAATTTGACCACTTCTTCAGAGTGGGAGACACTTTATATTTTATTTGGCGATTTATTCTCTCTTAACTTCTCAGTAGTGATGTAGGAGGCGGCCCACCGATTTTGGAATACCATTTATTTTTTATATTTTGGTCTAAACTATATGAAATCAAAAATATAATCCTGAAAAGTAATTCAAGAAGCAGCAAAAGCATCGTCGTTTTTACAGAAGGTACAGGACATATAATGACATATTTTAATAGATTAATCTATGAAGAATCTATATTGCATTCTTTAATATTTTGATAACAAGGGGATATGGGGGGGGGATATTAATATCCATTCTTGATTTTAATAGATTTAGAAAAGGTGGCCCATTGGCGACCACCCCAGGTACGCTACTGCATCTGTATTCCTCTATAACGTTTTTCAAGGTTTCTGTTATTAGCGTATTGATTAAAATTAAAAAACCAAGAATTGTTTTATTTTTTTTGTATTTTGTACGACGGGAGTACTTGTCCTCCCCCCTCTCTTCACAGTTAACACTTGAAGGGACGTACACATTTCTGCAACTGCCCCGAACGCCGGATATATACGGCCATACAAGTGCAAACTGGTTTGGCCTGCACATTAATTGAAGCAGATATCGGGAATCGAGGCTGTTTCTGCCGACGGGATTAGTATCAGGGATTGGTCTCTCTCTCCTAGTGGCGGATGGTCCCACTGCTGAGATGTCGGCCTTCCGGAAAGTAGTCGATATCTTTCAGGCAGCTATCACCTGAAGATGTCCACACATCTGAGTGTACTTCTCTTCTCGGCCAACCGTCCCTGCCTCCAGCATGGCTGCTTTAGGTATATCTGAACTTTTATTTCCTAATTCTCAGCTTGCTCAGCGGAATCTTAAGCCGAAACGGCTTTTCCGCGTGATGTACAGGGATTTGCAATCGTAAGTGTAGTTATATTTTATGTAACCATGAGCTACAATCGTGACTGAAATAAGATACTGTGATGTGGCCACTTCTCGTTGTAGAGATAATGACATGTTGAATTAAAACGTCCACGCTAGCTAACGTTCACGTAAATACTTACAGGCAATTTTCCTGTTAACAAATGCTATCATTAGCGTCTTTTTCCTTTGGCCTTTACTCAAGTGGAATGGGATATCGATCCAAGCGGATTCCCAAGAAGAATGCATCTTACCTTTATCAATCGTAAAACGTGTTTTAAGGCAACAAGGATCATCGTTTTAACATTTTATTATTGAAAAGTTTTGTCGTGTTTGTTTTTGACAGGGCTTTTTTTTTTAAATAAGATTTTTTTTGTTTTCGCTCATGTGCAATTCCTTCTGGTTCGACGATCATCTCAAAGTCCCTTGATAGTGGCATACAATTTTGTTCTGCTGAGTGAAAAAATAGTATCAATTCCTTATAAAATGAAGTTGATACATACGTCACGGTTTCTTCCCTCTATTTTCCAAAAAGGTAATTACAAGGGCAGAGCAATCCCGTGTAACAAGTTTAATAAAAGCGAAGAGGAGGTATTCACATAATGTTTTATAGCAATACAGTAATCACCTGTTATAAACAAATTGAAAGCAGATATTCCCCAACCCACTTTGTGACTGTTTCTTATTATAATATATACCATAGCCTTTGGAAGTACGAAGCTCGTGCCCTGAGGGCTCCCCAGTCCTCACGTCGTAGGAACAGGGCCTAACATACCAACTGAAATTAAAAATACCCCAGTGAAAAACATTTCTTTTTGTCGGTGCTTTGGATTTACTATGGATGAAAAATTTAACTAATTTTCAGACAGATTCCTTTTAACATTGGACCTAATAACTTGACTCTACCTGATTGTTGGTGTCTGTGAGAAAATCGTCAAAATAGTTTTATGTAAATGCAACATTTTACATTGATAAATTAAATATACATTTGATCCTCACGATTACAGGCAAAACAAAGCCTAAGGAAACATCGTATCAACAAATTCTGATGGCTATGAAAACGTTTTTGGACTATTTCATATGAAGCTCAATCAATAGGATCAAAAATGAAATATACTTTCATTGAGTTAATGACATGTACTAGCGAAAGAATTGCACTCTAACAATCAACCCGAACATATAGCGTTTATACATATCGGGTAATCAATTCTGCATTCTATATACAGACAAAGTACAGAAAATTCTATTTGCATTGGCGAGAGGAATTTAAGGCATTTAGAAAACAGATGGCTGGAAATACAGCAATAATGTGCTATTAATCAATGCCAAAACATCCAAGTCACTATTGTATTTACAGGATACGACCACGAAGCATGCAGTACTTCAAAAGTTACAAAATTACATAGGTTCCTTTCGAGCATACATAACTCCACGTGCAAAACGGGAAAGCCGCCGTCTTACTGAACTGCTTACTGGGCAGAGAAATATCAAATTTTAAAGATTCACCATCAAAGGCGGACTGGCGTTCCCATGCAATTTTTTCCGGCGCGATAGTTTTTAGTTTAAGTTTTCATCGGCTGGGGTTACTGCAATGGATGCTGATGGTGACACTGGTGTAATGGCCAATGAGGAGGTCGATCGACCTACCAAGGAAACTCCAAGAAGGAACAGCCATGTGATCCCCCTGGATTACGTACTACAGAAAGATTATGTGTAATGCGTTGAGTGAAAATTATTGACACATATCGAAGGGTGTGAGTAGTTTTTCCGCCTCGAACAAGCCGACTTATTACATCTGACCTGCCCCGGAGTGAGACCGTGGTACGTTGTAGAATGTAATAATACAGGACATGCAATCTACAGGTTTATCGGAGTCTTCAGTGGACATGGTGTAATTATGGACGGAACGCACCTGGAAAGTTGTGAGGAACTTGTAAGCATGAAGCAGCCAAATAATTTATTTCAATCCCTTCCACCTCTCTGGGGAAGGAGGGTTGTTTTCCTTTTGTAAATATTTGTCCGAAGTTATTAATTTTTAATTATCATTACCAACTCAAATAAGCGTATATTTTCTCGTACATAACTGACAGTATGGACAACGTGGTCTAATCAACTCTGTCCATGTAGGGTTACTGCAAGGAGGAAACAATACATTACTTTCTTTGAGCTGTTCTGTTTTGTTCTATAAAGTTGTTTATTGTACTATAAACTAGCACCTACCAACGATGGTGGAATATTATAAATGTAACTTAAGTGCTCAATTTCATATGACCTGGGGTCGGTGCCAACGTTAAATTATAACTAGGCATCGTTTCATGTAAGTTTTCGTTTGTTTGTTTCAGTTTATAATTGCTCCTTAACCAAGATTCGGCCAGAAGAGCAGGTTATTTAAATGTTAAAACCCTTTACGAGATGCTTTATTCTGTGAATCCACAATCATTACTTCATTAAATGCAGACATTTTATTAAAAATATCTTTTCAGGGCCAGTGGTATGTGACTTCGAGCGTGCTAAAGGATCTATTACGAACTGGACAATTCAGGGAACTCCATTCCCACAGTGAAACATAGATTTAATTCAAGAAAATACCAGGGGAAATTCACGCAGGGCTTAGAAAAGGATATTACTTTATGAGAAAAAGAAATTGTTCAAATATTCCTGTAGTCTCCTCATATGTCTTTTCAAAATCATTGTTCCTATTACATCCTACTAGTTTTTAAAAGAAGTTCTTGGAGACTTTACTGATTCAGTTTGAAATAGTGGAGTAGCGGAAAAATAATTTTGAAAAATTATAACTGTCATAATCCAGAAGAAGCTCGAATAAGAAAACGGCTGGTGATGTAAAAAAAAAACTTCAGAGATACTCTAAAGCTTTTCTATAAAGAGTAAATTTTAAAATACAGTTGTTCTATTTTTGTAGAGCTCTTTAGAATATTATTAAAAGGATATTAATTTATAGATGACGATCCATTCCTGTTCTATGTCAAAGAACATCCAGTTGAAGTGAACCGAAACAACCAAAAACTGTAACATAAATGCCTTTAAATATAGAAACTCTCTTAGTAGATTGGGCGAATCGTCTAATGAATTCATACATTAATTACGTCAATATATATTACAGATGTAAGTTGATTTTAATATGTATCCGAAAAATAAAAATGACTCCTATCCACATTCGATCATGAGCTGACATTATCTATCTTGATTCCGACCTTTCTATCAATCAAGCGGTGGCCGGTAATCATGGGTCATTTATTTGATCTGACAGTGAGGACTTGATGCTATCATTGGGATAATTGTGCTCTGCCTTTGCCTCCAACGTCGATACCCAGAGAATAAAAACATAGATACCATAACCAGTTTGAGTAAGTTTAGGCGAGTAATATAGCTAATTAGGCTATATACAGCGAAGACGGTAATTGCTTTCTATTACATCTAATGACATGGCGTCCAAAACAAGGGTACGAATGTCTCAGGCAATTGATCAAAGGCTTGCAGCAAATTGGCAAATGCTATTATTGCCGTTTAGTTTTGCCTATTAGTGAGAAATGATGAATCGTTTCGTGCCAGGAAGAGAAGAGATCAGGAAAAAAACTCATAAGGAAGACTTTTTGCTGTAAAAATCGACTTTCTAGAGACGGTTCTGGAGTGAAAAGGATAACGACTGGATGGAAGCTGATAGCGAAGAGACTTCGAGAAGAAAGAAAGATACTTTGGACAGGTAAGAACGATGTGCGGACTAAGTGGTGGAGAAAGAATGGCTTGTCAAGAATGGAAAACAATATGTGAACAGTTTTATTGTCTTTCCACAACTTATAACTTCTTCTTAAATGTAATAGCGCTTTCGACAGCTTTAATCTGTCATCTTCAGTTATCTTTACAGTCAAATAAAAAGTCAAATGATTAAAACTTTTACATGCTCATGGAGACAAACTAATTACCATTATGTTTTATAATGGTTACTTATTTTGAAACTGTCCTTCTGTTCTACTACGATTAAAAATTCTTAAAATTTAAACATACACAACGTATGTAGTAAATAATCAGAATCTAAAAACACCAATAATCATCTAACGCTTAAAACCATAAAAAATTATTAAAACTTTTCAACAAGTTGTCATAAAATTAAAAAAACTTACTTAAACACATAACTATATTTAACTCCTATGGCTACTCACCCAATTGGTTAAGTGGGATATAAACCTCATCCAAACCAATAGTATAATTTGTTATTTATCTAACTAAGGTAGGTTGCTACATCCACGCTCCTTACTTTACGCCTGGTTTTGTCCAGAAAGTATGAAGGGTGTGGGGAGGGGGTTTCTTAGCATATGGGTTTCTCATTTCTTCCTTTTTGTTGATATTATCTGACATTATTTCCTAATTTTTACTTAAATCTCATTATAACTTTTATTATTGAAAATTAGTACTGGTTGTGGAAACCAATCGCTTCCCGAACCCTGTGCGTTTTTGTCTTTTTTCCACAAACCCGTATGTTATCATCCCTATGTACGTCTGATATTCTGGTGATTGATTCTTATGTTATGTAGGACGAAGACACACCGTATATCCCTTTAATGTCAGTTTTACCAACTATATACAACGTGATTAATTAAACTTCAATTACTAATTAATCACCAGGCAATAAACAAATAAATGTAATATGAGAATATATTATATCAAGTTATCAAATTGGAGACTTCCTGGTTAATAATACATAATTTGAGTTGGGACTTTAGCGTATAATGTAAAAAAGTCATTACTAAGTTGTCAACATTTTTGAAGTTCTTCTGTCAACACAATGGTCTTAAATCATGTTCCCGACAAAATATAATAACTGTAACAAACATTTCATACAAATATTTTATTGCGCACGGCTATATAATTAATTAAAAACTTCGTATCAGGTAATTCAAACTCTAACAACCAAATTTGCTACAGCAACATCT
Source organism: Acanthosoma haemorrhoidale (assembly GCA_930367205.1). Classification (NCBI taxonomy): domain Eukaryota; kingdom Metazoa; phylum Arthropoda; class Insecta; order Hemiptera; family Acanthosomatidae; genus Acanthosoma; species Acanthosoma haemorrhoidale. The sequence goes on along the minus strand of OV884011.1, from coordinate 115,663,642 downwards.
TAAAAACGACTCATAAGTAGTGCAATTAATAAAAGAAAATTTCATAGGACTTATTTTCTTGTATTGCTGGAAACCAAAGCTATCTCTCTGACAAAAATGAACGTTAAAACATAAACAATGCAGCAGCTTCTATTTCATTTCTTTCAGTACTAACAGTATGTTCCGGTTCATTTATTTTTATTTCAACCTCATTAAGGGGAATTAACGAAAAAATCAAACTAATGACGTCGGATGCCTAAACGATCCGACTTAATGATGTGGAACTTAAAATATTTCTACTGCTTGATCAGCCACAAATAAGTTCAGTTAGTGAGACTCGACTTTCATAGAAAGATACATTCTAGGTTCCGGGGAGTTCCCGATTTGCCTCCCTTTTTAAGTCAATTAAAATCAAGAGTGGTGACTAACAATTACAAAACGTAAAAAAATCAATTAAAATATACTTTTCTTCTGTTTAAATAGATTGTACACATAATGATAAAATGAAATCATATTTATTTTTCTAGCTTTTGTATTAGAAAAGTCTTGAATGACGCCCATATTTATATTATTTGTTAGTTGTTTTTCTGTTTGTTATGTATCGATAGATCTCCATTTTAACACTATGTGACGCATCTTTATGAGGCAATCACTAATCACAAAAATTACGGCACACATGTTTTATTTTTTCACTGATTAAGCGTAAAACTGTCGACGGCGAGACAGTCCGGGGGGCCGGAGTCAGCATGCATTTTTGTTATATATGTTTGCGTACTTATTATAATTATAAAAAACATTATTAAATTGTTTGTTTTTAACTTTATATAATTTAGACAGGGCAATGGGGGCCCCAGATATGGCACTGGATCAGATCGTCATGTTATATGGAATACGAGTATCATTAACATTTGATCTACAACGGTGTGAGCTGTTGAAATCACTAGCACGTAAAATAAATTTCTGATTTGTAGGTGGACTTTGTTAATGATGAATAGAAAACTTAACACACAACTGGCACACACATTCCCTACATTAACTTTATGGCGATGGAGATGCAACATGCATGCATGCCTCACGGGATTATTTTCGTTATCATTTGATAAGCTTGCCAACTATTATTATTGTCTCTTCACTTTCTACGTCCTTTATTTTGGTTATTCATTAATAATTATATTACTAAAAAAAAATCAGCCAAATAGCCTAGTGACCAGAACAGTAGAGAGATAGTATAGCAGGCATGTTCCGTACGTGCTGTGCTACCCCGGGGAAGATGGGATCACCAGTCAGCCTACAGGAGGCAAATATTCGAGGTTTCCAATCAAGAGTGGTTGAACAGAATTGTTATGTTTAAAATTTGCATAGCCTGAATAAGAATTGTGAAAATTATATTGACATCGACATCGTTACTAAGCGTTCTGCTTAGAGGACTAATTAATGAGTGTTTTTGTACTTCATATCGGATTCCTTTAACATTCAAGAGTTTTGCCTCCCATTATTACATTAAGTTTATTATTATGACCATTTTAAAATCATATGAATATACAGACAGATCAATCAAAAACATCTTCACATAAAATAAGTTTTTATATTACAGAGTATTTTATTGTTTGTATTATATATCGCATAATATAGTTTTTTTGGTTCCGAAAAAACAAAAATATTGGCCTTAAAACGCGATAAATCCTAAAAATTGAAGGGTACTAATACACACATGGGTGTAATAATTCGTTATTCATCCTTTATTCCAGCCAATACTGACAGTGAAGATCAGGCGCAATAGCTGGTTAGCACAGTGACGTCACGGATCGCCCTCAGAATTATCAAGAATGCCTTATGAATCAACCATGTATTAGTTCCATAGATGGAAGGGGAAAAAAAAAGCACTTGAGCAGCTGTTGAATGTCAGAAGAATTTTAACACGACCAAACCAGTTCAGTTCGGTATAGTGTGAGAAAACTATTGTCCAGTTGTATTGGCACTGTATACTGAACTCACTTAATTATTAATTACAATTTTCCATTCAATGGAGTGAGTTAGAAAAACTGATGTGCATTTGTATACTTATAAAAATAATGCTACATAGAAAATCAATCAAGTGGGAGTAATTGGTAAGATGAATGAAACACTCCATTGTGTGATATTGCACAGTTAACTAACTTTTTTTTCAATTGAACGTGGTGCTCGTCAGTATTATATTTTAAAAACTAGAAAAAACGATGATTTTATAAATTCCAATTCCGTTGGGTTATGGATCCCACCGTTAATAATAATTATACTGTTTATCAGTACATATATATATATATACATGGAAATGTCCCTGTTTCAACAAGTAGAAACGTTGATATGGTGATTCTACTGGATCCAATATAAAATGACCTGTTCACAAACCTGGATAGTAATATAGATGGGAGGAAATGGTTTGGTTTCAGCATTTGATGACCACAAAACATGAATTCCGAAGTTATCTTCAACAGTTGTAATTCTTTTACTGAAATATATAATTTCGGGTCTGCATATTGATGTAACCCGGTGACAATCGTTTATTCCCAACACCTCTAGATGACTAGAAATAGTGGATTTGGTAAATTCATCTCCTACAATTGTGATTCTCCTACTGTCAATATAAATTTCCAAGCTCCTGGATGAATAATAAACTAATGAATAATTTCCTCCCCAAACATACTTACTACCTTCTCCAGTAACAACAAGCTACAACGCAAAATTTGGCTACACAAGTTAAATGATGTGGGTCTCTGAAAGCTACTGACACACACACTTTGTGTTTTATATATATATATTGATAAAGACTTAACAATTACTGATTATTGTAAAACATGATTTCCATTTTATGAATTAAAACTTTTTTTAAAAACAAAAATCAGGTTCAAATTAATATTGAAGAAAATGAACAAAACGATTTTTTTTGACATAATATGTCAAATATATTATAAATATACTGTAATTTATTTTATATATAACTATAATTTACACTATATATAATTAATTATACTAGTAAAATTTCCTGAAAGATTATGTACGTATGAAAATATATAATTGTGGGCTTCTGTCCATCGGGGCCCTGTGAATTCTTTTGTTAGTAACATACCACTAACATTCGGCTTGAAATTTATTGTGTGTGTGTGTGTGTGTGTGTCTGTCATTTATGAAAAGAACTGCTAGACAAGTTGAATTTTTACATCCCTATTAATAATGCTGTACAAGCAAATTGTAATTATTCAAATAAAGATCTTATAATAAATAGTAGAAGACAAGAAATTGAGCCTTAGTTAGGAATTTATATGTCAGAGGCAGTGCCACGCAGTAGTTGATTGCTAGATTTTGGTCATAAAGTCCAGATTATGTGAATGCGAATTTTTTTCAGATTAATGAACAGCAAAATATTGTTTTACTTAGATGCTATGGATTGCTGTATGTGATCGACACTGAGATGTGAATTGAATGCAAAATTAAAATTAAGAAGTACAGGTTGGACAGATGAAGGTTAGCAAATAGCTCCAAAGGAATTAATGATCATCAGATCTGTCGGATGGATCCTTTATGACCGTCAGATTGATAAGGCATAACCCTTCGGGCGGGCGAGCAAGTCTTAAGTAAGCTTTGAGGTCACGTCCGAGCTCGGTTGTTGTTAAAGGTAGCATGAGTTGTTTAAGAATAATCCTTAGCACAAAAGGATCAGGAAAGATGATACATAAGCTTTCGAGCGAGGCACTCGTGTTTGGGCAATCCCCAAACCAGACCTGACTTCCTGAGTTCAAGGCGGTGAAGAAGCTGCGGTCATGGACAGGACTCCCCATCTTTAGAAGACACCGTTATAATAAGTAAGTAATAGCCTAAGATTTAGCTAGTAAGACGTCTGTAATATTTTCCATCATTTCTATTCATAAGAGATTTAAATATATTTCATTAAAACAATTTAAAATATTCTTAATAAAATATATTGTACAGCAAAATTTAATTCTATAGCCATGAAATTCCTTCCTTAACCACCACATTAATTTATTGGAGTATATTACTTTGTGTTTGGATTTAATTAGGGCAAATAGTAAATTAAATGAATAATTTTGAGCAAGGTATAATTTTGTTTAACTTTACGCTAATGCAATACGCTCAGGATTTGGTAGAGGAATTAAATCTGTTAGTAGTTGAATAGTAAGATTACATCCCTTTGAAATCAAATATTCTAATTATTCAACTCAAGTAACAGCGAGGTGTTGAGGGTAAGTTAAGGAAACATATAACAGGACATACGAGGGTGGTCTGAAAAGTTTCCGACCTAACAAAGCTTTTATTTATTTTATTATCATCTTCATGTTGAGGTTGGAAACTTTTCAGACCACCTGTGATGGTACTTGTAGAAAAAGATACATCCCTGATATGTTTCCTTACATGTTGTGTATTCGGATACAGCTGTGGTAGTCAATCTACTATAGAATGAAAAAAGCATTTTAGAAACTTCCATATGGAAAATTTGCAATCTGCTGATCAATAAAAAGTTTGTATATTTTGCTTTACAAAAGTGAATTTTGGATTACTGCTTGTTGTCACAGATCGCAACCTGGGATGGTAATGTCACCTTTATGATCTCTAGCTATGTAGTTAATATTACCTCATATTTTATGTTTTTCAGATTTAATGTTAAATTTGGTAGTTGTAATACTTAAAAAATTTTCAATTGTTGTCTTAGCCTGTTGATGTTGATGATTTTAGTTCATTTTATTGTGGCAACCGTAAAATTTTATATTAAATGGTTTTCTTTTTTATTTAATTTACTCGAGGTCCTACTGTCATACTTATGTACATGGTACTTTCATATTTTTAGCCATTTTATTTTAGTAAAACTACTAGGTGGTTTCCTACCTCTATTTTATTTGCACGTTTTAGCAATTCGGCCAGTCTTGAAGGTTTTCTTGGTGATTTTGAAATATACATTTTGGTACGACGAGACATACTTGTTTTATTTCTTATAATATAAAGCGAAGAAGAATGAAAATGCAGGAATGTAAGCAGTTACTTAAGACACTAACATCCTATCAGGGCGTAATCAGATATCGTTGGCAACAGTGTAAGTGCACTTGTAAGTACAAAATTTTCACAACAGTAGTTTAAGAACAAAATGGGTAAGCCTGCCTAATAATCTCCAATAATGTCCATTATATATAATTTGTTTAATAAACTGCGTACGTATGAGAAATATCATAATATATTTCAGGTAATCAAAGTATATCACTTACAATTATATTTTAAATGTAAATTTGTCAGAAAATAGGATTAATTGTTTTTAAAATACGTTTAAATAAGCAAGCATATGTTTAATTTTTAAAATCACGTCCCCATTATTTAAAAAAAACGTTAGTAAAAACTCATTAAATTAAGATTTAAAAAATCCGTTAAAATCCAATTAAATTTGATAAATTTAAAATTCATTTGAGTCATCCGGTTCACACAAAGCTTTCTTACTTTCACTGTCAATGATTTAGTAAGTTAGGGTATCAGGAGCTAACCTACGGTTACTGTTAGCTTTAGTCCGAAACTAAAATTCGAACATGAAATTTTTGGGTGAGATAAAATTAATAAAATTGTATATTTCAGCTTCTTTACGTGTTCACGCCGAGCTTCAAAATACGTCTTTGGAAAGCTATTGGTACTAAACATAAGAATACTGCGGAATTCCACCCTTACTCTCAAAACTGTTAATGGCCAGGCGAGATCTCTCGAAATGGCCGAAAAACTGTTGCAATCATATATTATAATAATAAACTCGAGGTTCCATCAGTCAACTCCAGAGCAACCATTAAAGCTGCGATTGGTTTTTATTAGTCAAGGAATTATAATTTATAACCAACCACATGCTACTTATTTATTCTCTACTTAGTTAAAACAGCTGGTTTATTGCTTACTAGATAAAATCACAGCTGATTGATAAGGGTGGTGGGAGTAATGACAGTCTCCTCCACTTATTTAAAACAAGATTGAATTACAATTGTAACAAAAATAGATAAACTCTTTTAAAACTACTTTCTACATATTTTTAAATTACTTTCTATTTAATCTTTATTTTAGCACAAATTTAAAGATTTTTTAGGGCCCCAATTGTTTCGTAGATTTGTTGTAATTTTGTATATCAAATTCTAAAATAATTGATATTTTATAATTGAAGATTTTTACTAAATACATATAGTATTGACATTTCATTTAGTTTTAACTAATCAGTAGCTAATTTATAAATAGGATCATTGAACTATAAAGGATGTTGGTGTTTGTTTGTGAGTTAACTTTGTGGGGATTAAAAATGCACCATGACGCTATATTTATACAGGTTTTTAACTAAATTAAATTTTGAGAGTTGTTATTCCTAATTTAGTTCATTTAAACATCGTACTTGTAAAGAGTATGAGTTTTAAAATTACTAAAATGACATTAAAGTTTCGTGGAGCGTTTTAAATGAAGGGCGTTTTGATATGCGTCAATTTTTACAAATTTCATTTCTGAAAGAGTTATTTATTACGATGAACTTAATTTTTTGCGTTACTTAAGATCCAATCACCACTCTATTTTCAACAAGACTCAAAACAGTATTCCATAATAAGTCAAAATTTTCAGAGAAATACTTCTCGTTTCCTTATCAGATTGCACTTATTGCAGGCATCTAGGTGATAGGCCTACAATAAATGTTGACAGGAAAGACTAAGATATACATTCCAAACATTTCAAGCTTCATTTTCTCAAAACTCCAAAAAAAAAAAAAAAAAAAAGGTAAGAGGGGGGAAAACAAGTCAAAAGGTATTATTGTAAATAGTTAAACAAGAGACAAGAACGAGAAATGATGGAAATACATCTATTATAATCTACCTTAAAGTTCAGAAATTAACAAAATATAGCAGGGATTAGTACATCGGTTAGCAGATACTAAATGCAGTAGTTTTTCGATCTATTCTAAAAGGTTCATTAAAAACCGTCAAGAAACCTCTAAATTAGCTATTTCATTGCACTAGTGGCGTATCATTGACTCCGTCAGTATTACAGACATGTTTACTAGATTGCGTGCCCATCGGTGTACACAAAATGTTGATGCAAGCATGGACATCATTACGGAAGCGTTACTACTTGTGGTTTTATTTCCGAAGAAGCCGCCAAAAAACAAAGACTATAGATATTACAGATTTCATGAATGAATGAAGTGGGGCTCTGATATAATATTTCTATAATTACGATATTTTATGCTTAGCGGGCCCAATGCCATCCTAGAACATTGACAAAGATCAACATTTATTATTAACGGTTGCATAGAATTTTTATCAGGAGATTCAAAGTTTTTCGGTCATTCACCACTTTTTCTCAATTTTGAACGACGATGTGGCAAACTACCGGAAGCACTGGACCACACTCCAATGAGCTAATGGATAAACCACTCCACATCCAGTGGGCAGATCCAGTTCAGGCACATCGTATCAACCACAAACGGACCTTCGAAGGGTGTCGAGGGCTTGATGGTTGTTCTCTATCAACTGGGCAAAACCGTGACTAGTTGGATCTTTAGTGCGAAACTAATCGTGAAATAAAAGTGAGTTACTCAGTGGATGAATTAGGAGATGAAGAATTGGCGTGATTAGCATTTGTATCGGCCTTTCAAAAGTACAGGTAACCTTAATTAACATGGATGTTAAGCCTTTAATCGTAAAAAACGGTAGCTGTGATCTTTTATCACTAGATCATCAGATTAAAATAAGGAAATTAAATAATTTAAAAATAATTAATGTTATAGAATTATAAAATACATTTTACCAATTGTATGATTTAATTATTATAAGAATTAGCGCTGTTGAATGCGTTTGATTACTAGACAAACTACTTTTTTAAATAAATTTTTATAACTTGTGAAGTTTGATTTTGTCATTAATTTTTATTTATTTTTTCAAGCATATGCGTCAAACGTTTTAGATTTTCAATGGTTGGCCGCCACATTTGATTATTTTTAATAATCACTTTTGAGGCGTGTAGTGTCAAAACCAGCTCAATCCAACGTTTTTCAAGACCAAATTTCTTTTTTACGACTAGGCCTACCCTAAAACCTCGTTGAGCGAGTCTGGTAAAAACCTGCTCCATCCTGCTGAATAACGATTTCAAAAGTGCACTCTTTGTTATTCCTGCAAACCTTCTGAAAATTAATTGAGCTGGTTTTGAAACTAAACGCCCCCCTTATTCATGTTAAATCATTATCTGGTATTCCACAGCTACCTATAGCCTAACTAATAAACAGGCAATCAGCACATTCAGAACGTTTCCCCCCAAACCTCAACTAACCTTGAGCATAGATCTGAAGTACCATGAGTTCATTGTAAGCCGTGAGTAAATAAATGAGTAGAAGACTTTGTTGGGAGATGGGCTAGGGTTGATGAAAGAGACTTGTAAGGATTTCATCATATTTATCAATATATATTTCAAAAATGTTAAGTTACATCTACTTATTAGGGTAAACTGAAAATCAAGAAAAATGAAAGGGTGAAGGAATTGGTGTCATTAGAGCAGATGTATTATTAAATTTGTAAACAATATCTATACAGCTGTAGCTTTATTATAACAGTGTGATTATTTGTGTTCATTATGATCCTTTTTAGTATTAGCATCTATTCTATTATAAGGTTATACTGCTACATTTATTTTCAATAAAGCCTACAATTACTAAGTCTTATTTATTTACAGTTTATTGAACATAAATAACATAAGTGAGGGACACAAGTAACATCATGGAGCCGTCGGTATTAAAACCAGGAAAACTTGCAGCTGAACCCAATTCAAGTAATTCGACTAAAATTTGGAATCGCTGGTTTCGCACATTCGAAGAGTTCCTTCGGAGAACACGAGTCGATGATAATGCCGTGAAATCCGATCACCTAATCACGCTTGATTCACGAGAAGTCTACGAACGTATTGAAGACTGTTCTGGCTTCGAAGAAACTAAAGATATAGTAGCCTGCACATGATTACGTTTGTCATATTTGCAAGAAAGGCTATTCCGCTAAAGTTTGTCAAGCAGGAAAGGGGGGATAACGAGAAGACATCAGCATCGGTCCTCGCTGCTGCCCTTTTCTGTATATCGAAAGCAGTTGAGAAAGTTCAAATCAATGGTTTTATGGCAGATCCTCGAGTTGATGCTGACAGATCCGATAGCTTTATCTGAACCGACTTTTCGAGACCTTATCAATTACCCTTGACAAGAGATTCAAGTAGTGTGTGTCATGCCAATGTACGCTGAGTTCAAACCTGTTAACTCACATATTGAGGAGTACTGTATAGTTGACCTGGAGTTTCAAGGACTTACTTTGCCCAAGGCAAAATTGTATTTCTTGAAGGACTTGTGTACAGACACAGTCCTCGCTCATGACATAATGGAGAAACACAGTACTAGTGTTGAACTATGGTTTGGAGGGGTTAGAGTGATAGTAAATCCGGTTTCTCTCTTTTCCAATTTAACACCTGGCTTAAAATAATATCCGTGGCCAAGTCAAGGAGATACTTGAAGCCAACAGAAACTTTATAAGAGGAGAAGTAAAGCGTATTTCAAGGGATGGAGTAGCAAAAGAAATTGTATCTCTACCCCCCCCCCCCCGTGAGAAGCCATATAATGCTTATGAGGCTGATAGGAGAACAGTTCTGCAAGATACCTTTTGGTACCTTTAAGTTTTTATATTTAAGCGAAGGGACCGTTCCACCTGATCCTGAGCGTCTTTACTCTTTGAGGGATCAACCTGTCCCAGGCACAATGGCTGTACTGAAAAGAGCTACAGAAATGTTTTCCGAGTATTTTAAATGGGCCCTAGTTTTTCAGATATAGTATGACCCCTCGCAAAAACTCATAGTTTTCCTATGGATCTGTTGTGGCCACCTCTTAATTACGATTGATTAAAAGTTCCCCTCTACTTGGCCCAGAAAATATCTATGTTTCCATATTTGTACAAATAAAGCTTATGTCGTCAGGTGGAGAGGGGAGAGAAGCTAGTGGGGGATAAAGCCGCAGGTGGGGAGCCATCCCCACCACGGCTGGCCACCTATATAAGCAGCGAGACTTGGTCAAGTTGGGAGGTCGGTGACAAAAAGAAGGTGAGCTTCATCACCTAGTGTGAATATAAGACTGAGTACTATTAACATCAAAAAATTTATTGTATTATGCACTCCTCCAAATGCATTTAAATGCAGGAAGAGGAGAAATTTGTAAGTCGATTATTATTTTGTTATTTTTCTTTTGTACATTGTATTTGAGGTTTTGAAATTTAAAAAAAAAAAAAAAAAAAAAAAAAACGAGTTGGGATAACCAACATGACCGTCACTTGGAACACTACTCTCTCCTCTCTCTCTGCACTGGCGCTTGCTGCTCTACTTAAACCATGGTTTCCTCATTCAACTACCTCTGCATCTCTCTCTCTCTCCTAACCTCGCTATGTTTTAGTCCGGCGTTGTCAAACCCCACACCTGCTTAGTGGGAATCTCTGCCTTCGTCTCGCTAAAACTAGCACCTCCTTGGGAGAGACCTCTCCCTCATGGACGACGGTTGCTGTGGCCCTACAAACTTTACCTAGTAGTGTCTTTCCCAGTAATCCAGTCTGCCTCTCTCCGGTTCACACTCGCCTTGGGGATCCGGACGGTTTTCGCCTACCCTTAGAAACCGAGTGTGAATTTGTGGTCATTCCAAGACCACATAAACTACCTATAGTACCAACCCTGTACCTCTTCTCCTGAACATAGTGCTTTTTCGGGGCACGCCTTCTAAGATATTATAGAGTCAGATCAAAGCGAATAAAGCTGCCCGCCGACTAGGCCGCCTACAAAGGTCAAAGACCACAGGGCCACCCATTTTATCTATTTCTTGACGCTCGCCGGACACCGGCCGGGTCGTAAAGACCCTAGCCCGCGGCGGGCGTCCTCCCCCCTTGGGGTGACCCGAAACCTACTATTACTAGTCCTTATTTCATTAAAAGAGCATAAAGCATAGCCACTATGTCTTCCTCTGAAACCTACTCCTGATTATACTGATGAGTATCTTCCATTATTAGGATCCTGAGGTGAGAGTCTGAAGGGACCAACATTAGGTGTCTTTGACCGAAAGGTATAGGGGCCTCCTAGAATTTTCCAACTACCTTTGCGAAGCTTGTCTAATACGCAACATGTCGACCCACTCTTGTACTCACCCACAGTGATTGTTTGTTCCTTGTCTTCCTCCTTCGAGGAATCTACCTCATCTTTGCGAGCCATATCAAAGATCTCACTTTTGTAAATACAGTCCATTAAAATCATTCTAGTTATTTTAGTTTGCTATTCCATATCATACAGTACCATTGCCGCTCATAGGCACACACTTATCCTGTCAAAAAACTGAAGACGTATTGGAGAAAATCCACAGAAATGTTTGAATATTCCAAAGAAAACTGACTTTATGCTGTTTATTGAATGATTATTTATTTTTTGCTGTTTATTTTTAATTATTATTATTTGGAATTATAAGTAGAAGATGCAAATGAAACGGTTCTTTAGAAGCATGTCCTTATTAGTAAGTTGAAAAATGTTGCACGGTCTGGTGAATTGATATCCAAATATGTCCACAATCAGTAAAAATCTCTATTAGATATTTTTTAAATATCTCACGACTTATGGATGGGATGGAAAATGAAGAAGTAATAAAAGAATGACTTCTAACGCTGAAATCGAACCCCTGATATTGGGAATGCACAATACGGCTCTTTCAATAGGACGTCTGTCAACCAAATTTCACTTTTGTCTCATCCTCAGCGCCATTAGTGTTGGGATTACGTGATCGGTTCTTCCGAAAACCGGTAATTGGAGCTAGTTGGTGACCAAGCATCCGATACCAGAATCACTCCCACCGCCAAAGGGGTTCTTGCGTGGTGGGAGCTTATAAATACTGTCACTGGTCATCCCTGCTTCGCTAGATAGTTTCACTGACCGGTTGTCAGCGCGACAATTAAGTGCGCTCGTGTCAGCCGTCCGTAGTTTATCGGTCAGAAATTGCTGGAACGGATTCGACATTTCAGCCCGCCGACGAAGGAGAATCCTCGAGAAAGGTATTTTAGTAAACGATCAAAGAGAATCAGTCTTATATGTATTAGGCTAGAAAATGATAGTAATAGCATTATTGATATGAAATTGTGTCCACGCATCATTTGAAAATATATATTATGGCATTATGATAAAGTCGCTGTTTCTACATCCTTTGAGAAATTTGCTTTTAAACAGGTTATCATACCAACAATTAGTACAATTCCTCCCAAACCGTTTTCTACTTATAATTGGGTTTTTTAATTGGGGTTAAACGAAATAATGTGCTAAAATAATGACATTAGCCACATTTAAGACTAATTAATCAGTAGACCACAATGAATTAAAAGGCTACTTCAGAAATTAAAATCTAGCTCTCCCAGGTGAGGCATCTATTGTTTGTTGCCTTTGCGTTATCAATACTTCAATTGAAGAGTACACGAAGTATGTGAGAACACGAAATGACACTTTCTTCCCATTTTTATTCACATCATGTTTTCTTAACTCAAAACAGTCCAAAGTTAGCATTTGTGGTTACTACTTCGAAATACCAGTATTAACACTTACAAACGCATTCACATTTTTTTTGAACATTTTTTTGTTGGTATTTCGCCTAATATTTATTGATTTTCTCAACAAATGCAGTTTATTGTTTGTTTTAGTGTCGTCTAGGAATATTATGTAATTAAGAAAATGAAGAAAAAAACGATGGAATTACGCCAATTCTGCTCTGAAGCAATTTCTATTGACTTGAATTTGTTAATTTAAAAAAAATAGGTTTACCACATGTACATTTTAAAAAAAATAAATGAATCATATTTTGGCTCTGTGTCTTGATTGTCGGTTTCACGATCGAATCCTCTGAAAGCCGCAATGCGACACACATTTTTACATCCTCAGTACTGTTAACCACTAATATCGGATTTAAAACTGAAATATAGTTGACAATAGTCTAATTTTCAATCGTCAAATTGAAGCACATGTGATTTAGTTAACACTTAAAAGATTTAATTTCAAAATGAATGGGAATACCTATTAGTGAGATTTAAGCAATTTCTTTTCCTATTCTTACGACCATAAACTAAAACGTTGATGCCAACCAAGTTGTAGAGGTTGTTATATGTTGCACATGTTGTTATATGCTTACATGTATTTAAATTCAACTGTATGTTGGTTTTTTTAATGATTAAAAATCATAATATTTTGTATTTTCTTTTCGTAAATATTCATACCTAATCATGACTAGCCTAACTACCCGTATGTTTTTATTTCCATTTATAATGACTTATACAAAAACAAGCAGTGTAGAAATAGCATTATTTTGATCATCAATAATAAATATATTTATTTATGAATCTGCCAAATTGAATACAAATACTAAAAATTGATTTAAAGAAATTAGGAAATTATATTTGACGTCGAAGTATTAAGAAACTTGATTTGTATACTATATAATAAAATTATTCTTTCAATTGATTATAATAATGCTAAAATAAATATATAGGATCCTGTTCATTGAGCCTATGTACAGGGAGGGTATAATCAATATAAGCGAATCAAATGACATGACTTAGTTGGATGAACACCAAACATTAGTGTCAATATCTGCATTTTTATTGTGTTATTTGATTCATATTCATTACCGTAATAAATAAAATTATGTTTTTGTATGTATTATCATATCCCAATATAAAAACAAACTTAAAACTAATAGTGTGATTGCTGGTTGTGGGTTTAGATTAATTTAATAACGTCCTATCTTTGCCTTCCAACAAATTAATTAATAAAAAAGAATATTCGCAAGAGCTTTTAGCAGCCTATACTGCCATTCTCAAGAGGGGAGTCAAACACCGCGATTACTGACATTCTGTGTATATACTTGCTAAAAGAGCTTGTGAATACGAAATGAATAACTTGTGAGAATATAAAAATAGGACTAAAAAGTAGACATTTATTGAAGCTCTGTCCCTTATACACGGTATGAATAGTGTTGGAGAAAACTTACTTTAACAAAAGTATTTATGGCGGATGCTTTACTATACAAAAAAATGTAGCTAGAAATAATAGGTACTCCAAAACAAATACTTAATTATGTACTTGATGCTTAAAAAAAATTCATGTCTTCTTGATTATTCCCTTATCTGTAATGTTTGTAAGAAGTTCAGATCAAAGTGGGTGTTATTATGATCAACAAAACCCTTTATGACATATAAGATATGAAAAACCTAATGTTTAAGTTTTTAAGTCGTTATAGTCATGTAACCTGAAGTCTGTCTTCGCTACCTCTGGCCTTGAACATTGTTTTTAAGAAACGCCTAAGAATGACCATTCGATCATAATTATATAATCCTAAATGATAAATAATAAATCAAGTAATACGACCTTCTTGGCACAGATAATAGAATGACTTGGTATTCATATAGAAACATGAGAGAATACGGATCTAGTGCAAAATTAAGGACGTTCGCCTGTAGCATCCTGATTCTTTTACGTACAATCATAATAACACCAAAGTATTTGAATATCCGATAAGAATATCGAGTATAGAGTTGACAGGTCAAAGCCTGAGAAGCACTTGGTTGGATCATAGTTTTCATGGCTTGGAAAATGCCACCCGCCCTAAAAACATTTATGTAGAAAACGCCTGCTATAACCCAAATATAAGATCGACTTTTTACGTCTGGTCTAAACCTCTAAAAATCATTACCTACTCCAAGTTCTTCTGGGCTGAAACGAACGCTTGTCAGAATTGCGTTGATTCTTCTTGTTTTCCATACCAGCTTAGAGTTCTTCGTAAGGTAGTTGCACTAAGGGTTAAATTTACTTCCCAGAACAACATCCGCAGTTTCAGATTATTGTACGTTGTAAACGTCAAAACATTCCAAAGGCAAATTTTATCAACGACCAAATGAATAACTCATAAAATTGTTTCACTCATCTAGAACTCCTTTAGTACAGGATAATTCGAATAGGTTCCAATGGCTAAGCTGTTCAAGCATCTTCAAAAGTTTTCTATTTTGAGTGAGCATTTTCAATATCCTGCCTATGTCATCTTCAGGCGCTTCACATCAATCTATTGAAAACCCTCGCTCTTATTAAAAACTCTTGAACGATTTTGCTCATTATACCTACGGTCTTAAATTCGAAATTGTTCCAAGTGGTGTAAACAATAAATAAATTATAGACAATCGTAAAACATTATTATTATTTCAAATGGGACTTTATTCCTCCTTTAGGAACTCCCCTTGAACAGGACGATTCAGGTAAACCACCTAAATCCCTGGATCGCTCAAGGATGTTTTCTTACATAAATACAAGGACTGTAAACACTTGCAGTTGCTGTAAGGGCCGAAAACACTTACAGTTGCTGTAAGGACCGTAAACACCTTCAGTTAATGTTGATGTTTAAAAAGAATAATAAATCTTTACGTTGAAATAAATGATAAGATGTGAAATGTACTGTCGGATTTATAATAAATGCTTACCTTAAGGTGATTAATCTACTTTCTTCTGCGCATTCACATTCATAATTGTTCTTCACTGGTGGGGCCGCGTGATAAATAATTTTCACTGACTACAGTTGTACAACAATCATTTGGAAATCTGTTTAAATGTGAAAAGTTTGGCGTATCACTACTTGGAATATTTGAAAGTTAATATTGCATCAACTACATTATTTGATGTGGCTTTTATGGTTACGTTGTTTTCGCCAAAGTAGAGCTTGGTTGAATCTCATATTGAACATAAGAAATATATGTAATGGTCAGAATTTTGTCCTTGTTTATTTACTCGTTTTGATTCTTCCCATATTTGTGTCTAAACTAATAGGCAGTGACCTACGTTGTATTCATTTAGTAGTAACATTCATTTAATAATATCAAATTAATATGATCATTTTTTACGACTTCACCTGTTTTTATTAGCTTAAGAATATACTTACTAAGATAAATGCAATTATATTCCTTTATTTGATAGTTTGAAAACAGTATGTGAATGTCCACTGTATGGTAATTCATCAAAATGTCCGATAGCCCCTTACATAGCTTCTGCTCAAAAATTTGAGGATTTGTTATCCAGTAAAATGTCGGCTCGGCTCTACTTTCGAACACCTTTTATCGTCTGTCTTATATCTGTGTGTGATGTATTCTACGATAGCCGCCATAAAAATCATCCCATCGAAATGAATTTTATGGATATTTTTAAACACTCTGGATCGCACTGTATTTTTCTGTGAATTCATCATAGGAAATATACAACAATAAATTCAACGTCGAAAAATTAGCTACCTCATAAATTAACTAACACGATTCTCGCTGGCTTTTAAGCTTTCTCAAAAGTTTTGAGTTATAGAATATTTCTATGGTTCAATGTCCCACTATTTTCTCTAGGTATTTAAACCCAGAACTTCTAATATTTTTTTTTTCTATCCTGAACTCAAAAAATACCAAACTTAGTAGTTCAAATTGTTAAAATTCGTTAAAGCGAAACAAAATGTGACATAACGGTGGTACGAGCCCAAGGAGGTAAAAGTTACTAAGGATCACTCAATAGGCGCTAAAACAGAGAGTTTGAAGAATTGAGTGCACATTAGGTTGGCCAGCAGTGGAGTATCCCCCAAAATTCCCACAAAAAGATTTAAAATACTAAAAAGTATATAATATATGTAATAGTAATGTGTAAAAGCCTTATTGATAATATAAAGTATTTTATCTGCCCTAAAATCTTATCAAGTATAGTTGTTTTTTCCCAAGTATAAATTACTATATCCCTAAAAATTTTAGTCATATTTTATCATAGTAACATTTATTTTTCCAAGATCTTCGTATTCCTCAGGCCGCTTTTTACATCGCGAGCCATAATTTTCATCGTCTTTCGTTAACAAATTAGACCGTGGCACTGGCAAATTTAAAATTTTTTTTTTAAAAACATAAAATTACGTCACTTTGCAAACAAATGGAATTAATATTAAATAACTTTAATTTCATTTAAAATTTGAAATGCAAATAGACGGTTTCAATGAAAATGATTCGTAAAACATCATTAGTGTGTTGTCAATAAAGCTTTAAGTACCAAAGGCTATAAAAGTGATAGATGCGTCTTAGTAAGCAGTTATAACCGGTCAAAACCGAACCTAATGTAAAAAAAATTTGTTTGGTCTCCAGTTCTAAATATCTGTAATTATATATATATATAATTATAATTATTATATTATAATCTAATTAATTAATAATTAATTATAATTCTACTATTTATAATTATACATATAATATATGTACCTGTCAGTCTTAATCCTTCAAAATTATTATTGTTCAAATCACAACTTTAGCAATGTTCAAACTCATTCTGATGGTACTTACAGTTATAGCCGAGGAAAAATACTCTAAGCGGAGGTGAGTAAAGAAAAACATATTACTATCTATTCAAAATTTTCGTTCATGTTGTTAAGATCGATTCATCAAGTCAAATTTTAACATATGCTCATTAGTGGATGACACTGACAACAGTGGCTGCTATCAGCGGTAGCAGATCAGACTACCAGTTCCAGTCTGTGCCGCGCAGTGAAACGAGTGACTGAAAAACTGTACATAGATTTTGAGTTATAACAGAAAAATAATGTAACTGCGACTGCCATTACATTATAGTTAAATTTGTAGCCAAAACCAACCTTACAGATCATAAAATGTTGATGACCACTCGGTGTACGCCTATAAACATAAAAAAAAAACCCAAAAACTGTACATTGGACAACAAATAATAAAATCTTGAATGTTAGTTATATTTTACTAAAGTGTCCATACTTTTACAGTATTTATGGATTTTTCATAAAACCAAATTTTTTTATTTAATATGCACTTTATAGAAAGGATTTAATGTTTTTATTTAACATTTTTTGCAACGTTTCGGACTCCATTAGTCTATCAGCAGGCAAAATGTGTCTTGTTCCAAATTGAAAAGAATATTGAAAAAGAGATATAAATTAAAATCGTCAATTAAAATTTTACCCAACCAGGAAATCGGCATTGTATTTATGATTTGGTTAGTTTTATTCGCCACGTGAGGAGATGGATTTTATTTAACTCCAGCGCATTTGATTTTTAATCTTTAATTTTGATCAAACACATAATTTGCGTGAATTTAGAAAACATTCGTTCTTATATTTACCTACTTATTCCCTGGACCCGTGGGATATATGATGGCTTTCCACCTTTGTTCATTGTAATTTTTTTTAAATTGTTATCGTAGAACTTATAGACAGACAGACGAAAGCCGATCTCTTCGTTCGGGCTCAGCAATTATCACAACACCATCTTCTATAAAAACTACTAACCAATTATTATTATTATGTATATCAGATTAATTATTGGTATATGAGAAGGATATTTAGAAAAAATATTGATCTTGTATTAGTAAACATTTTAAATCATTACTGTTAATACTTAACATGATCAGATATCGAATGGAATGTGTTTAATCGAGACATTTTTTTTTTATTCTGTAAAATAATTTAAAACTAATTTTTAAGCAATATTTGTGTACTTATTTATAGTCACTCATTAAATTATTATAGTTATATATTATATTATTATTAGTATACTTACTTGTTTATTATAGATATAACTTGAAATGATTGTACAATAGTAATAAGCTGAGTAATCTAAAATTACCTATTCATCCTAAGTTATCCGTAAAGACCCTTAACCATTCATTTTTCTGTGGGGTAAGTGCGAAATTTTAGTGCGGTAAACTTCAATAATATGTTCCATTGTGACCATTGCATCATCAAAATCGGACGAGAGAACGCATGTGCAGTTTGCTTTATTATACTTTATAGTTTTAGTAACTTTAAGTTTTCTAGTCCGGCTTAGTCACTGCTTTATTCGACTAACTACTCATTTTCCTTAGCGAAACTATAAACCCAAGACCCGTCAGAAAAAAACCCTAAAAGAGACAAAGAATTGAGTGCTAATCTTACTTGGTTGTTGTCAGGCTATGAATTAAGGACAGGGAAACAACCACGTAACATGAACAAAAGTAATTTTTTTCAGAGTTTTTTTGAGTGGATTACGTTTGGTTTTCTTCATGTTTTCACCTGTGTGTCTGCTTGTCTGCGTTTCTTGCTCTCAGTGAGACACATGTTCATGTCAACAAGTGGAATTTTACACGTTTCATATTCTCATGTCATGGAAGATTTAGCTAACTCCTTGAAGCATGATTGTAATTAATCAATCAATTAGTTGTTAGTAGCCTATTTTGCTAATAATATGTAGTAATTGGTGATTTTAACAGTCAATTTTAACAATACTTAGAAACAATAAATAAGTCTAACTTATAAGACTTTTTTCGAATGATTTGTTGATATTTTTTTTCCATGAAAAAAAGTGTTGGGCGATGGGAGAAGCCCGAACTAAATATTATTTAACTATTCAGGTTTTTTTAGTAGGGGTTTCTTGATTACTTATGAATATAATTTAATCTTTTTCGCACTATATGGGAACAGTAGTATAATGCTATCAATAATAATCAAAGCCAATACAGCCAATAAGCACAAGCGATAGACAAACTATCGTAATAAGTGTGATTTGTTGAAATGTGATGTGTGATGTTTTGATCATGATGATTGAACAAAACTGTGAAACATAAACGATAAAAAGAGAGCAACCAAGCCGATGTTTGTTTTTTGTGTCTTACGCTAATAATAATATTCCAAAGAAGTGCTCAAAAATTACCTATAAACAAACCAATGTTTATTATTGCTGATCATCTGTTTAGCGCAGTCGAATGGGATGTAACTTCTTTTTTTTATTATTAATACCAGGCACCTAATAACATTAAAAAAAAAGTTGTCACCTGCGTATATTGCAGTTTGATTTATTTATAAATCCATTAAACTCTTGATGCTTGATTAGACTGTTCTATAAAGAACAATTTTTTTTTTTCAACCTATTTCGGGGAGTGGGATTTTATCTGCTTCCTTTTTTTGAATGGTACCGAGTCCGGATGCATCAAGAACCATTTTTGAGAAAAATGAGATCGATGTATTAATGTATGTTTATTTAATCGTTAAATGTAAGTTATTATTTGTAGTTGATGTGACTATTATTTGAGCTAAATTGAATTTGAAATAGACGCAAAATTATTAATGGGAGAATTATTAAAATTATAGCTGTAACTTTTAATTTAAATAAATTTGAAAATCGAAGATAATCATTCAAAACTGGGAAAAAATATTTTTTACGACCTAGTTGGTTGCGTCCATACACTAGGGATGGACACTCGATTGTTGCAATCAATTGATCGCTTGGTGTGTAATATCGATTATTTTTCAAGCAATCGGTTTATTTAGCGCCCTTCAAAGAGGTCCATTCCGTCCAAAAAACAAACGCTTAAGTTCAATACAGCGATCATCTCACCAGGATACATAAGAATGAATAAGTATTCAGCGTAAAAAAAACTCTCGAATACCGACGAAGATGAAAACGATACTCCTACCGAAACCTCAGCTGAGCCAAAAAAAAAAGAAAATAACACTGTTTGCGCATCAGAACATACTGGCAACTGGTATCGATAATCGCCTCCCATAATGGAAAAAGATCAATACTGCAGACAACAACAATCCTGGACCCTCGTTGGGAAAAATGGCATTTCCTTAAACGAAATAATGTGAAAACAGCTCTCAAAAACGCCATCAAGCACTACATGAAAATCATGACATTGTTAATGAGTCATAAACATCGCAATTTGAACTTGCCCAACCATTTCTAAGTATAAGTAGTAGTGATGACCCAGAATCAAAGAAGTCTTTTTCCTACAAGATAGAGGCCAAAAAATAACTAGAAAACATTCAGCTAACCACAACTGTAGACAGCGTCATTGCTGTCAAACGTTACACCGAGTATCTAGCATAAGCATAACAGGTGAAAATTCTGGACTATTATTGAAACAACGGTTCCATGGAATGAGCATTAGGTTCCATTGCCGAAAATATTTATGCGTTCCAACGTACCTCAGTCCTATCCAAGAGAATTTTCTCTGAAACCGGTGAGATAAGATAATCAGCGAAAACGCGAGCCGTCTCAGTCCATAGAAATCAGACATGAAAATGCTGGAGTATACTTTTGGATATTTCTATTTTTAACATCTGTTTATGTGTTTGAGTTACAGTTTATTTTACACTATTGTTTACAATTTTCTATTGAGCTACTTTATAATGTAATTGTTAGTAATGAAGGTGGTTATTCCTTTTTATTTTGCCGTCTATTTTATGGCTATACCTATGTATCACATTATTATACATACATGTATAAACTTAATATAAAACAGAATAATAGGCACTGCAACATATGGAAAATATAAAGGTTTCTGTTTAATCTAAATTTAAAGCAGCGAGCAGCCATGTGTTGTTTCAATTAAGATTTTTGAAATGACGTTTTGAACTCTCTAATAGATTCGTTGGTTAATCAATTAATCGGCTGTACGAAGTCGAAATAATCGGTACAGTCAATTGTGAGGCAGTATCGACTATCTGTCATCCCTGCTATACACGTGCGGTTTGGTCGATTGACTAAGTTGGAAAGCCCAGCCCGACTCCCTCAGGTTTTTGGGCCTGCATGCCAGATAGATTGATTTTGTCCATGGACTGAATACCACGTCGTAGAACTTTGCAGCAGTGAATCGAAATTGATGCAAAATCAAATGCATGATTCTTTAGAATAAAGATGGCGCTAGCTGTTGTTTAATGATGACGATCAATTGGGGCAGAGTGACGTATTGATGAAATGATGTAAGACTGGTTCCTTTTCTTGATCTGGTTAGATCCGGATGTGTCGTGCAGCAGCTGGGCGGAGGCACCCTCCATGTCTTTGTTTTCTTGCTGCCGTGTCCCATAGTTGATATTTATGTCAGCAGTTCTCTTCATGTAGAACGGTGTATTTCCCGGAGTAAGATATGTATTTGAGGAATTTAGGATGATCAGGAAGGGCGCTTTTACAAATGCCTACTATAAAAAACTTCACGTACTGTAAAAAGTGCTTCAATTATTTATTAACAATGAATAATAATGTCACTTTCTAATAATATGTAACCTGGTTGGTTGAAAGCGAGCGAGGACGCGTTAAAATACTTAGCGAACTTGTTACCTGTTTCAGTATAATTCTGAGCCAATTTTGTGACCGAGTCATTTTAAATAAAGATGCGAAAATTAAAAAAAAAATCATTTAAAGTCGCTAAAATCGATCATTTCAATCCTTTAAAGTGGACATTCCTTAAAAAAAGTTATTCTGCAAAAATATGATTGCTACTAAAAAAATAATTTTCCATTGCATTGTATTAATCATGCCCGTGGTACCGGAAGCTCAATTGTTTATCAGATGGTATCATTATGAGCACTCATCTTTCTTCTGCATAAGTTCTGACTTCCGAGCTCAACACCATTAAAATACCATTAGATATGACAAAATAAACAAATTATATTGAAAATGACATAATTAGCCTAATAGTAATGTGTTATAAACAAAGCTAAAGACGAAACTTCACTCAAAACGTATTTACATTCAATTGAAAAGTAATGCGCAAGACCGACTCAGCGAATAAGAGTACTCATAATTTAAATGGGCATTAATATATTTACTAGTACTTAAAAAATAGATATATTTTGTATGGAATTTGGCAATTGGTGTTCTCATGATAAAAATAAAGATCGATCATTAATCAGTTAATAAATGATCAAAGGGTAAATACTTTCTAACACATTAAGGGTATCAAATTTAAGATCTCAACTTCCTGATTTACAATATTTAATATCCGTTTAGACATGGAATTAGTTAAACTCAAATAAGACTCAATAAACTCAAAAATAGATTAAAATTGTTTCGCATTAAAATCGCAACCGTCCCTATGATGTATGTATTCATGTATAAGGCATCATGAGTATCTCACTTGACTTCACTTGTCTTATTACAATTTAATTTAAAGTAAAGAAAATCCTGCTAAACTGTATCCCGGCATACATCTGTTGTTTAATAGATTTTGTGGCAAAGCGACCCTACTTCATATTCATCTAGACAATGTGATGCCATAAACTCTAATAATGAAAAATTCAAAATAATTTTAACACGAAGAGTTTGAAAACTAATTTGGGATAAAAATTCATTTTTGGATAACATTGTTATTGTTTCGATAGAATTGGTAATGTTGGAATCTCAGACCTACCATTAGTATTTCTCTTAAACCGATAATTTTTAAAATTTCCACTATTATGATACATTCCACTGATGACAATTATTAATAGTTTAAAATAAGTTAAATCAAGTAGCTTCAAAATGGAAATGAATTCAGAAGAACTTAAACTTACATATTTCCTACAGTGTTTAACCTAATTTTGAAAAAAAAAAGAGGGATTGTAACATCGATTAAAGTTAGAAACAATCATTTATATTGGTTGAAATTTAAGTTTAAATGTGTTGTTTAGGAGAATAAATGTTCGTCACAAGTAAGAATAAATTGTTTGGTACACTTTCTCATTCCGTGAAGAGATGGGTACTATTGACTTTGAGTGCATTAGGTATTTGATAGTACGAAAATCTTTACTTTTTTTTTTTATCAAACATAATTAATTATAAGGAATGTTTAAAGTTTAAAGACGTCCAGAATATATGTGATTCTGTCCACCACATACATCTCTGCAATTCCTGGTTACTATGAGTAACTACTCGTATATGCGGGCTTCGTGCGCCAGCCCACAGCATTACAGTACCACCTCCAAACACTACTCTTGGAAAAATGTTGCAGGCAGAAAACCACTCTCCAGGGTATCGTAGCACTCTTATTCGACTATCTGGAGAATTTAGGCCAAACCTTGACTCAACACTGAACAAAACCACTCTCCAATCAGCGATTGTCCAATTTGCACACTGCCGTGAAAATTCAAGTCTGGCTGATCAATGCTGTCTGGTGAGAAGTGGACCAGTGGTAGAGCGGTAGGAGGTCAGATAGATTCACTGAGGCGTCGTCTTATTGTTCGCTCTGAGCTCACCACCTTTTTGGCCGAATGAAGCTTATTTCGAATTTAAAGACTTGTTTGGAACCTCTGTCTAATGGCCGAGAGCGTTATGAAATAGTCATCTCTGGCTTTTACCTTTCACGAGTCTCCTATGGTTGCTATCTTGTCACCCTGAATCAATCATGGACCAAGGGAATGGGGGGCCTTCCCCCCCGGAATGTGTTGAAATTTTTATAATGTCGCCTAGTGACTATTTAAAAGTTTAATACAAACAATTTTTTACTTTAATAATTAATACACGATAATGTTTTATCAAAGATAATTGAAGTTATCTCATTATTAACAGAGGCATAGTTCTGCCCAGAGATAATAAAGAAGTTTGCTTTTTTTTTTCTATGGCTCCAACCCCCCCCCCCCCCCGAAAAATAATCCTATGTACGCCACTCGACCCAATGTTACTATTCGATTTTTTGAAGTTTTTCTTTTTTTAAACATTGTAAATAACCAAGTTGTTGTCCCTACCTTTTCAAGGACTAGACTAAGTTTTATTATAACAAAATATAATAATGTAACCTATAATATGTCATATACCAAATGCAAGTGTAATATAATAATAATCTGTCTGTAAATAAAGGTTCATGTAATTAAAGAACGAACTTCGACTAGTTCCCAGACCGCCACTTGAAGCGCCTGGGCAGACTGCAGCAAGTTAAACCAGTTATGATTGGCCGTAAAAACGGTTTTCTGATTAGTTGCCACCTGGTTATTTATTCCTGATTCTGAGCTGACCAGTTCAGTTCCAGTCAAGCATCGGGACTGGTACTCGCAGTTCCATTTATGTATTGAAATATCGTCTTCTTATTTAAACTCGGCACCTCTCCTCCTAACCTCTAACGTGAGAGTCCGGGGCTGTCACGCTCCACACATTCCCAGTGAAATTCCCTGGCTTCGTCTTGCTAAACTACCTCTTCCTTGGAAAACGGCTCCTGGGCCACCACACCTTCCTAATGGCTCTCCCCCAGTGGTTAAGTCCGCCTCTTTCCGGTCACATTCGCCCTTGAGGACGGCTTTCGTCTGACCTAAGATTCCAAGGGTGAACTCGTGGCACTCGAAGACCACGAAAAATCCCCAAATCCTAACCTCTTCTCCTGGACACAGTGCACTGTGGGGGCATACGCATCTATAAAAAAATAAATGTAGTCAGATAGATCAAAGATGTTAACCGTCACTAAGCCTTTGTCAAGATCATAGACCATCTACTCTTTCTCCACCACCAGGGACATCATGGTTCCCCCTTCTGACTAAACATAGCAGTGATGCAGTGTGATTTACCATGACGATGGTTTTACCACCATCTGAGCATCATACTAACATCCAAAATACCCCCTTTCTTTGTAAAATTCTCATTAAGTGAAATTGTGAACATGATTTTAATGATAGTTTCAACATTTTATATCTCCAGGTCATATGCAAGGCCCTGATTGATCACCAGGGCATACAGTCATAAAGTACTCTCAGAGTTAATACATAAGTGCTTCATTTAAAAAAGCACTAACTTATTAAAAGTTTTTATTTAGAGCCTTGGTATTGTGACAACAAAAAAATTTATTTGTCATTTGTGTGCCCTTATTTTATATATTTTATTTGCTTATTTTGATTAAGTTATTTGTTCTTGAAAGCATAAATTAATAGTAAGTGTGGCATAATATGTTTATAAATATATGTTATATGGTGACCTCCGTGTTGATTTAAAACAATGATTGCTCCAAAAAATAAATGCTGTGAAAGGAAATGATATCGTAAATATTTTATTGGTGAAACAAACATCATCACATGAATTTATTTCACTCATTATGACACACAAGACTCATTATCAGAGCAAAAATCAAAATATTTCCGATTTAACAACTAAAATATTCTAGTTGACTGTATAACAAGACAGATAGGAAAATTATTTTTTGAATACTTTGAAAAATTGATTTATTCCCGCTTTTCAATGAATATGGGTCGTAACTTCCGTACACTTTTCCAGTATATTATATATTATCCTACTATAGAGGACAAGTATTTTTTTACATACTTACAAGATAAGTTGTACATGGAGTTTGGAAAAATTTGATGAAATATGGAACTTTCCTCTCCCTCTCCTTGACTATTATAACGACTTCACGCCTATTCCAAGCTCTTTGAAGCACTTACTCTTTTGAGATGTTGTTAACCCATATGATTCTTATCATTCTTTGACTCCAGCTTTTCAACATACATCCTTCCATTCCGTAAAAAGCAGGTAGAATGTAGCTCTTAAGATTTATGCTTTTTTACTTCAAGTTCTGTGGATGTGAGAGGTCTATGACGCTCCTGAATAACACCATCATCAATCTACTGAATTCAGTACACAATATACACACAAAAGAGCAGTAATCAAAACTCATCCATATACTTACAGGCAAAGATCACATAGAATTAACTGTGATGGCAATATTGATGTGATCGCCTTCTTTTTATTTTTTAGAATTCTGGTATTGCGGATTAAATTTTAAATTATATGTTAGTATTTTTTTCTTATTTTCATAATTCCCCAATGTGATAATAAATTAATGGAAATAAATAATATCTACTGAAAGGATTTGAATTGATGTATAGGAGCTAATGATAAAAATGTACCTCACTCAATAACATAATACATCAGTGAGAACTTATAAATGACATTTTTTAGCTCAATTATTATATTACTATCCATTAGTAATGAAAGGTTTCTCTGGGTTAAAGCTAAGATTCTAATTGGACTACAAATAATTGGAATTTTCTATAAATGTAGGATGCTATATATATTCATTCACCTTCTTACTATTTTTAGTAATCATAATTGTACAAATTGTAGTAATAGCCTTTTTTCCAGAAATAATTGTGACTTTTTTTTTTTCAGATGGATGAAATGTGCAATAGACATGAAGAGCTCTTCGATTGGATCGATTACCTAGTCTTAGCCATTGTCCTCATCGGGTCCTGCTTGATAGGCTCATTCTATGCCTGGACGGGGCCCAAGCAGAAAACTTCTGCAGACTTTCTTCTGGGAGGCTCGTCTATGGGAACCATACCAACTGCTTTGTCATTAGCTGCAGGGTAACAAGAGCATCATTCCTTATTTTTTATCTTCTTTTTGAAAGAACAGCTTACTATGAACTGGAAGAAAATCACTGTTAAAATTATTGATTATAAAATGTAGAGGTAATCCTGTACACTGATATAATTTTAATTATTATCGCTGGAAGAAAAAATAAGTCCACCAGCTATGATTTGACTCTGGGCCCTTCAGGTTTCTGCCCAAATGCTCTATCTTTCTCTTAGTGGCTCTTATTACTTCCTACATCTTCTTAACTCTGATAACATTGCAAATTGTTATTTTTTTTAGGTTTACTACAACATATTTACAGTACGTGATATGTGTATTATTTTCAACATACATTATTAATTGTCATTAAAATGTGTAAATTTTTAAAAATCATTGGTGAAAAAAGAGAAAACTGTGACTAATGTTTAAAAAACATCTACTTTTTAACTATTCAATTATAGCAGAGCACTAAAACAAATAAGAACTATTATGTTCTATAAAATATGACCATGCAACTAAATCGCTTTTGACTCCTTAGCATATTTTTATATAACCAATATTATTGTGTTATTAAATTATGGAAATCAAGTTAAAAACATGCCCTAACAGTCATGGTTGTTGTTTTTTTAATAAGAACTCTAAAGTTCAAAATTGCGGCGTTGATTAAAATTTATAGTTCTCTAATTCAATATTATCAAACCTAAACAAAAAAATAAATGTAATCTATTATGCTTAATAAACAATTCATTTTTTATATATTGTTGTGATATTAGATATTGTGGAGTTTGTATATAAATATTTAATCTAACCTTGAATCAAGAAGGCAAACAAAAACAATTGAGAGTAGAAAAAACAAAACAAAAGATAGTATAGTTGTGTGGTCAGGATAAAAACACACACAGAATTACTCTCTAGTTTTGGCCCGTGATATAGTATAGTTGTTGTTGTATCATGATGAACACACACAGAATTACTCATCTAGTTTAGGCCCGTGATATAGTATAGTTGTTGTTTCATGAGGATAGCACAGAATTATTCTCTCTCTAGTTTGGGATCAGCCTGTGATATATGTGTCTGAGTCAAGTGATGAAATAAAAAGTTCTGTAAGTTATTTGTTGTTGGCCTGGAAGCGGAACAGAAGAGAAGTTGCTCCAGGAAGAAGAGTTAATTTGATTAAAAAAGAAGACCATTGAAGAAAAAAAAAAGGAAAAAAATATAGACAAGTATAATTAATATAAGTTTCATTTTGTTTATTTGTAATTAAATATAATCTTTTGCCATGATTATTTTGTTTAAAAGAACCTTAAACAGCAGTTAATCACTAATAAAATAAATTTAAAGTTAAAAATAAAATTACGTTATCTTTTAAAAAGAGCGTAAATATTTTAATAATATATTTCAGAATTATCAATGGTATATGTATAAATAAGTTCAATAAATCTGTACTAAAAACATCCTGGTTAAAATTTTTATATTTAATTTAGAATCCAACCATTGGTGACCTGGTTTTATCAGCAGTGACCTCACCGAGCTAATTTTTTCAAAGGTTGGCTTGGTATGCCCAGACTCAACCCTCCTTCATATTTTAGGGCTTGATAGTGAGGCTATCTTCTGTTACTGAGGTTTTAAGAAAAGAAGGATTAAAGAAATAGAGAATATTAAAGGATTAGCATTATCATACTGTAAGCATGATGGCTTGGCCTAAATCCAGAGCACCCAAAGGGCAACCCGAAATCCAGGTGGCTTACCATCCCACCATCTGACAAGTTAGAATTATTTTTGGGATATGGATAAAAACCACGTGCCTACCGAAAATAAAATACATGTGTATATTCACTAATGTTTACATTATTATATACATACATGGAAAAGTACAAATCCTGTCAATCCTTAGAGCTGTCTCTACCTAAATGTGCTATGTGGGAGCCAAGATGCCACCCAGGACTACAAGGGCACCAAACGACCCTCACTGCTGGGCTAAAATCAGTAAAGGAGTTTATGCATAAGGTGAGAATAAGAATAAGGTTATGACTTCCCCCAGAATGAGGACGTGGGGACATTTTCAAATCATTCAGATTCAGAATTAGCAATGCTGTATGTATTAATAAATACAATAGCCTGATTTAAAAAAAACATAAGCATTGTAATATTCCAAGAATTTTAAATTAGGCTTTCTCAAATATAGAAAACTAAGAAGAAAACACTATTTGTGAATTTCAGTGCAAATTGAAAGCACTTTTGCAATTTTGATAACAAATTACTTAGGAAACTTGGCATTAGTTTTTCATGTTATATTAATTTTTGTGCTCACTGTATTTATCTATAACTTAGTCATTGAACTCAGGATGTCGATATTTGTACTTTCAGGAACAAGTGATTTAATTTTATAGCATCCCCAATCATTGAGTGATATTCTTTGAGAATTCTAAGAGTGGGTAGTGTGGTAAATTGTTTTTATTTTGAAGGATCTATCTCATTCACTAAGGATTGGTTACCGATAGGTTAACATATTTTTCTAACATTACTTTTTTTTTCTATTTTCTCTACAATTAATAAACTTTTTCACAGGTATATAACAGCAATTGAGCTCCTTGGTAATCCATCAGAAATGTACACGCATGGAAGTCAGTTTTGGATGATTTGTCTGTCATTCATCTTAGTGGTACCAATAACTTCATACATGTACCTTCCAGTTTTTGTCAAGCTTCAGCTCACATCCTGCTATGAAGTGAGTTATAGTATTTATAATTTAAATTCCAAATATATTTAATCCAACCTTAGGTTACTACAAGTCTCTATTCTCTGTAACATCCTCTAACCCCTCCATAGCAATGGACTCTGTGAATATATATATATATATTTAACTTTTTCGACTTTAAGGCTATATTTTTTTATTTTGTTCTTTATTTTAAATAAAATAAAAACCTCACAATTAACAAAATTGGTTTTATTTGGCCGTAAAAACTTATTTAGTTGCTACCATCTCAAATTATTTGAGCTTGTAACAGAAGTTATTTAAAATAGTAACTCAAATTTCACAAGAAAACGGTTAATTAATATATGAACCATTTATTTTGAAAGTGGTGTAAGCCCATTTTTTAAAAAAATGAGAAATCACAATTTTACTCATAATTTAGTGCATTTTTTTTTATTTATAAGCAATTGACAGTTATTATTTTAAAATATCCATTTGAAATATACTTTGATCAATTTAAAATTTGTCAATAAATAAAATTGTGTGGCAATTTGTGTAACAATTGATTATGAAAGTGGTGTAAGTCCATTTCTTTTGAATAAATATAAGAGAGGAGTAAAACTAAGAATTTTACTAGCAAAAGCGTAATGTAATGCAAATGGATGAAATAAAAAAACCTTTAGCCACAAAAGTGCAGGGGAAACAGTTCTAATATTGTGTGTATTAACATTTCACAAGAATTTGCCAACTCAGCTAAATGTTTGTGTAAAACTAAATTCTTACAATAAGTATAAGTTTGACCGTTTTAAATAATATAAGTAGACCTGAGGTTTCATTTAATACAATATTTCTTACAATTGTTTACTTTTCTTCTATAAATGGGATAATTTCATATTAATAGCAGATAGTGATACAGGTAGGAAGTAATAACAAATGATTATTTTACTATAGTTTAAGACATTTATTTTATTTTAGTGTAAATATATCACAATGAAAGGAAATTTAATATTTATGAAAGTGGTGCCACAGTCCATTTATGACCCAGAAAAAATATATTATTTTAGTTAAATTCAAATAAAAGTCATTTATGTAATTAAATTACCAATTTCTAAATTACTGAAATATTTCAAAACTTAGTACCTTTTAATATCTCAAAAGAAGAAAAAGTGGACTTACATCACTTTCAAAATAAATGATCCATATCTTTGGTTTTTTTTATTTAATAGTAATAATATCTTCAATTATAAAATAGTAAAACAAAAGTAATTAAAAGAACATAAATTTTCGTGTGGGAGTATGTATATAAATTTCTTATAAACATTATGTTTCTGTGAAACTTGATTTAACATTTTTAAAAAATAAGTCGATGCTGGTCATTAAAGCTACCAGTTATATTTCTATGGTGATTTATCTAAATCAAAGTAATTGATTTCTTGGACTTCATTAATAAGAAATTGTGAAGTATAAAACATTATGTAATTGTTATTTAAATAATAATAACTTTTAAAAAAAGGTGTAGTAGTAGCTTCTTGATATGAGAGGTTCTTGGCTCTAATCGCTAGATGAACATAGATCTATTCTTTAATTTGCAATTCCTTAAATATAAATTGTAGCTCCTGTAGTTTATTTTTTAATTAAGTTAATAATAATACTAACATTGTATAGTAATAATAAATAATGTTTTGATTGATTTAAATGGCCGAGAAGGCTATTTACACATTGTTATTAAAAATAAATCACACCGGTTTATTATAGAATTATTTAATATAATTGTATCATTCTCATCTGCAGATTCCTGCATCATCTAGTGATAATCTGTATTTATTTTCTTTAATAATCACTTACACTAGTTATTATAGCTTCATTACTATCAAGATAATAGGCAAAATTTACATAAGAAGAATAGTTTTTATACAAATAGCTATTATTTATAGCTATTATGTTTCTGTTGAAAGCTGAGTAGACCCCGGCCTTAATGTCCCAATCAAAAAGAATTTCTGAGGGATCCGTAATCAGTAGTAGATAGTTGGTGATGTTTAAGTTTGGCTGGTAGATAGCTACATTATACATCAAGTGATAAAGAGTACTAACTCTGAAAGTCCCCACTTTCTAAGAAACAATAATTTTGACTACAGTTAAATTTTGTTAAATAAATAAATACAGCTAAGTATTTAACTTCACATGTAATGATCTAAAATAAAAGCGTAATTAAGATTAATTGAAAAAACAACAAAAACAGTGAAATACCTATAGTCACCGTCATGAAATTAGATTCTTGGGATAAGGGGCTACTTGGCCCAGTGTTGTCACATACAGGTGGGCGGGGGACCAATCACTAATTTGCTTATTACCTAATGATTTATATTATCAAAGTAAAGGGATCATATGAATAGAAGAGGGCTTGCCATGTGTTGCAAGTCTCACGCTTCTAATTTCATGAAAGCAACTATAGTGGTGGTCCTATAGGATTTGCCAATATGATTTATGAAGTTTTATAGTTAAGATAAGGTTTATTATAAATGCTTAATAGTCAGACATTACATATAATTGTTCGAAGATAAATACATTTTAAGATTACTACAATAAGAAGAAGGATTTAAAAGATTTAGGGGCCAGGGATGGCAAAATGTAGAGTAATACAAATGAAAATAAAAAATCAACCTTTTAAGTATGTTCACTAACGCATGTTAATAAAACATGGTATTGTATTATGCTCAAAAATCATCAAAAATATAATTGTAAAATATATGAAAATTGTTAGCAAGTCCCATAATACCTAATAAATAAAATGCAAAAAGTATAAAGTCACCTTTTGGTATAGTTTATACTCTTGGACTCGAGAACGAACCCATAACCTATCTAAGGTTATGTTGTCAACCAAATTTGTATCAAGTCATACAGTCTTTAAAAAAAATTATAATCAATGATTTCATTGCAGTATTTAGAATTGAGATTCAACAGGCCTTCGAGGGTTCTTGCAGCAGGAATGTACTTATTACAGATGGTAAGTTTTGAATTTATTCGTGCATTTTATGTAAAATTAAATTGTTTGCCGTGTAATGCATTAATTGATAACTAAGCTTTATAAATTACTCTTTAATTTAACTGAATTTCTGTACTATATGGACTAAAAATATTTTATAGGTTTTGTATACATCAGTGGCCGTTTATGCTCCGGCTTTGGCGTTGAGTCATGGTTAGTTATTCTATTACTATTATAAACTATGATTTATGTTACTTTATTTATACTAAATATTTTTTAATTTTTAGTTTATATATATAAATTTATTTAATTCAAATTATTTTTCCTGTACATATTTTTATTTTTCAGTTACTGGTTTGAATACATATCTTGCTGTAACAGTTGTCTACATCATCTGTATATTCTATGCTTCACAGGTTAGTTACACGAATAGATATAGTTCATTTTATGTTTTGAGAGATCTCATCAAAATTAAGTTGTATATTTAAACCTTTTGTGGTTTACAATTTAGTAGTCATTCTGTATTTTGAAACTTTAGTTTGGAAGATTACATACAAACATACAAACCATTATGCAAACCTATAAACTTTTTATCATTAGAGTACAGTTTATAGACCACTTTACCCACCAGCCTCCAAAGATACAATTAATGGGACAATTAATTTTTTACATTTTTTTGGCAAAACAAACATCAAAGTTTTATTTTTAACAAAATGATTTTAATGAAACAAAAACTAATCTTTTTATGGTAGATAAATACAAGGTGGCTCCAAAATAAACTGAACTGATGTATGTGGCAGAGTTTTTGTAGTACCAGGTTTCGCCAATATTGCCATATGCTGTCACAAGAGAAGGTCCCATTCTGCCTGTGTTAATTTATTTGTGACAGTTGTATTGCTTGCTCGTCATTTTTGTGATGACTGATTTTTGTGAATAGCGCATGACCGTAAAGTTTTGATTCCTGCTCGGAAAAACTAGTACAGAAACTCTTGAACTGTTAAAAGTGGGCCACAAGGATGATGTTATGGGGTAACCCCAAGTGTTTGAGTGGTTTTCCTGTTTTAAAAGTGTGGAAAGTCATTTAATGATCAACCTCGCTCTGGACGTCCTTCGATGGCCTGTACCAGCGAGAATATCAAAAAAATTCGTCAACTCATCCGGGAAGATCGATGACGGAACCTCGAAGAAGTCTTGGAGTGATTTTTAGTTCAATACAGCGAATTTTAAGTGGAGATTTGGGGATGGGAAGGGTGGCTGTAAAATCTCCCTCTGTGCAGTGATTTCTTAACCAAAAATGGTATGACCGCTGTGTCCCATCCTCCCTATTCACCCAATCTAGCTCCCTGTGATTTCTTTTATTTTTTGCGGATTTTAAAGAGAAGTAAAGCCAAAAATGACGGAGGCACTGTCTCCATCATATTACATAAGAGGAATTTTAAAAAAATTTCTAACTGTGGAATAGAAGATTGGACAAGTTTATCAACTCCAATGGAGAATACTTTGAAGGAGGTTAAAGGTTTTTTGTAAAAAAAAAATATATGCCAAAAACAACTATCTAGTTATGATTTAGGCAGTAATTTTGTTTGATTCTAGATTACTATTTCTGCCAATGATTAGAGGAAGTAGGAAAATTATTTGTGCATGTTGAAGATTAATTAAAAGTTAACTCTTCTTACTACCAGAAAAGTAACTATGTTCTGTTAATTTTTTTTTTAATTTTACTGATAGTAGCCAGAAAATAAATTTTGCCTAGTGCATTCAAAAGGTACAAAAAGTGCACAATAAATAATGTTTGTCTACTTCCAAAATGCACTTTTGACATTACACAAGTCCTATCTTTAATAAAATCTCTCAAGCAGTTGTCTCGTGGTAATGTGGTCGTTCCAAAAGCATCTTGTAAAGACCTCATAATTATATGAGAAAAAAAAATTTAAAGTCATTAATTAATCATTGAAAACAATATATAAATTCATTCAATAATATTTTTTTATTTTTGCAGGGTGGCATGAAATCTGTAATAATGACGGACACCTTCCAAGCCATCATTCTTGTTGTTTCTATATTAGCTGTGATGATAATCGGAAACCACTATATTGGAGGATTTAGTCATATATATGAAGCAAATTCAAAATCTGATAGAATTGAATTGTTTATGTAAGTGCTCATGAAAGGATTATTGATGTTGGTTAGTTCATAATTGAAATGCTACCATAAAACTTTATAATATGCATTAACATCACCACAAGAATTATAATTTATCATGATTCTATTTTAAAAACTGTAGTTATATAGATTCAAACTAATGTCTTTGAAATGTGAAAATATAGATTCTAACTACATATAATATGTAATTTATTTTGAAGTATTATTTTTTATTAATTATTAGCCAAAAAAAAAAGATTTTTAAAAGGATCCAACTCCAACCCAGTCAAAAAATTATTTTTCTTAGGGTAACAATTATTAAAAAAAGTGAAATCAATAACACCATTAATAGTTTTTAACATTTCTAATTATGTACGTTTGGTTTTAGTTTGGATCCCAATCCAACAGTGAGACTTAGTGTTTGGTCTGTTGTTATTGGAGGAACATTTTATTGGGCAACGATGTTCTGCGCCAACCAAGCTTCAATACAGAAATATCTTTCAGTCGAAAGCATTGGCCAAGCAAGGAGGTAGACTGTTAATTTATTAAATATTATTATTTTTCCCTAAACTATCAACCTTTAGTTTTCACACCACCACGCTCTGCAAGGAACAAAAGTTTAGCATTGTATTAGACAAATGGAGTAAATATTAAAAATATAAATTGCAATGAAAATATTGCAATTTTGTCATTTTTTAGCTCTCTGTCATTCTGCAAAATCAAAATCTTTGTAATTTGTTCCATTACCTTTTTCTTACTTGGTACTGAATTTTACAGTCATATTTACCTATTTTCAAGTAATGTAACCGAAACTATTAATACAATGATGAGGGTAGACCTCTATCCAGAAATAATAACATAGCTCCATTTAAATAATCCTACAGACTAATATGCAACTTTTAAAATATTAGATTAGTCTAATTTTTTTTTTTTATGAATTTAGACAAATTTACTAAAACATTCTTACTTAGTTTGAATAATTGATGAATTTATATACTTTTTATTTTAAATTTCAGGGCTATATGGACTAGTTGTGTTGGACTTATTATAATTTTTTCAATTAATTTTTATACTGGTATGATCTTGTATGACCAATACCAAAATTGTGACCCTCTTCACAATAATGTAAGTTGAAGTAATGGTGGTTATGATATTTTCCTGAAGATTTTTCTTAAAGATAACCATATAAATTTCACATTTATCGCAAAAAAAATTATTAAGTAAGGACTTATAATATAACCATGAAATTTTCAATGTAATCCTAGATGTAAATAATTATATGTCCACATATATAATAGGCTACTTTTATCTCAAAATTTCCTTTTAAGACTGTTTATAATTATTGAAATATGTAAATGATACAAGTCTACTGTTTTATTTACTACTATAAATTCATGTGTGTTTTCATCTCTTTTAAGTTTGCCAGAAAAAGTTGCACCTCAACATTAAAGCCGTTGAACGGATTATACAGAGTAACATAAAAAATCCTGAACTTAAAATGAGTTCAAAAGATTGAAAGAAAAAAGTGAGTTGTAGGTGTATACCCACAAATAGTGATTTGTCAAAGGACAAATGTTTTCGATAGCACACAGTGGCATTTTCAAGTGGTAAATTTGATGTAAAAAACCCTTTTTTTTTTTTTTTTTTTTTTTTTTTAATGTAAAAACCATAAATCAACATCTGATAACAAACATTTCAAATAATAGAAGATCGTTTTATATTTAAATAAACTTCACCATTTGTGGGTAAACTCCTAAAACTGAATTTTTATTTCAACCCTTTTCAACCAGCTTGTATCCAAAAATGAATTTCATCATGTCAATGAAAATTAATATTACATTTAATTTTATTAAATTTGTAACTTATGTATGATTTGTTTACTTTCCATTAAAGTTTGTTCTCTTATTTTTTACAGGAGATACAAGCTGCTGATGAGATTTTACCATTATATGTGATGAAAGTTCAAGGCCATTTGAAGGGTATTCCAGGATTATTTGTTTCTGGCATTTTTGCTGCATCTCTTGGGTAAATCATGTAATTTTATATACGTTTGGCAATATGCAATCCACTTGAATTTTCCACTGAAAAAAAAATACTTGTACATTTTAGCTAGAGAAGTCAAATCCTACCCTATGGGTTTTATTATTATTATGGGGCTCATTTCCCAAGTCTGGCCAGGCTCGATAATGTTCATAGGAGCCTTTAGGGCAAGCAACACCTTAAGTATATGTGCTTAGACCAGATTACCACCTCGCTATTATTCAGACAACAGCAAGGGCTCTAGGCTGTAGGAGCTGATTTTATCATGTGCTCTATCGAGTTCACATTTTTGGGCTCTTCAAATTAGTTTTAACTGTAATAAAACAGCCGGCATTGATTATCTAAGCATTCCTAAAAAAATCCTATTAGTTAAACAAACAATGACTAAATTGTATCATAGTTCTTTTTGCTAACAATTTAATCCTTAATTTTTTAAAATGTAAGAATAATAATTGATTCTCTAAATTTTAGATAATTTGCCTCTTTATTATGAAGCTCCTTCTTTATCACTTTTTAGACTTCACCACTTGGGAAGACACCAATGAAACAACAATCAAAGTCACAAGAGTCTTAATTTCCTTTTTTATTATAAATAAGCAACACATCCGGTCAGAATAAGCAACAATACATTAGTATTTTAATTGTGCAAAAATGTATAGTGTAATTAATCATATTTGATATTATTTACATTATAATCCTTAATAGATGAACAGTTGATGTTCTAACACGAGGGATGAATGGAGTGGAGTATAACCCTGTTTAAAAATATTAATATGCTTCAGCAATTTTTGTTTGATCCTTAAATTGAATATTGTTAGTAAAATAATTTAATTTTACAAATAAAATAATTAAAAGAAAATTTTTATCTTCAATCATAATAATGTTAATAAATAAACTTATGGTGTCTGACCATTCTTCCTATACCTAAAATCTGAGATTTATTCCTTAATTGAGAATTATAAGCCATTTATTTTGGATATAGCTAAAGATAATATCAATTCATAAAAAAAACAAAAAAAAAACATTTCCTCTAAAAAAGTTCAAGATTAAAATTTTTCTGAAACAAGAATTATTATTTATGTATAAATAAATGAACAATAATGCAAAAGTGCTAAAAAAAACACTTTTAAACATGAAATATGTGTTAAAAATGAGTTGGTAGAGCTTTTTACAAAGTTAACCATCTTGCATGCTGTTACTGTTTTTGTTGACCAAAGCCTGAATAGTTATTACTTCACTCACTAGTTGACATCAAACTACTTAAGTCCTCAGAATGGGATTTTTATAGGAATGGAATGAAAAAAATCTTTGAGAGATAGGCTACCACCATGGAAATTGCTAGGCTTCCCAAATTTGGAAGCTTATTTTTCCTCAAAGTTCTTTTTCCATAATTTTATGATGTCTGTTTACTTTCCATAAAACATTTTGATTCCTGGATCAGCCACCTCATGATTTTTCCTTATTATATGAAAGATTATTTTTCTTTACCTACTAAATTGTTTCTACTTCTATTGTGAAGTGAATTGATCTTTTTAAATGTACATAAACACAATAAAGGTGTAGAAAGTGCAGAAAAAATGCCAAGTGATGACAGAATTCAGTCTTTGGGTAATTTGTTATAAGCTTACTAAACTATTAAAAAAACAGAACACTCGGTATTTTTTTTATTTAAAAAACACTTTAGTATGTATGTAAACCTTCTCAGTCACTGAAGTTCTCTTTTCTTACTGATAAAAAAAATTTCAAACCTCTAAAATACTGACCGAAAACCTACTAAAACTGGTTTGGAACATATTACATATGGGATTTATTGGAATGTGTGTATTCAAAATTATGTTATCCATTCCTCTTTAATATATCCTTAACCATGGGGGGGGGGATTATCAGAATGTTAAATATTTTGTTACTTGTAATCTGTGAGTTAAAAGAAATCTTAAAAGCCAGAATATTTCACATACGTGTGATTTAAAAAAGGCATGTCTGTTAAATAAGTATATTTAGTCATTGATTATTCTTTTACAAAAATGAGATTTTTATTCCCTAAAACCTATTGAATCTCTACTTCCAT
This sequence comes from Acanthosoma haemorrhoidale, assembly GCA_930367205.1. Classification (NCBI taxonomy): domain Eukaryota; kingdom Metazoa; phylum Arthropoda; class Insecta; order Hemiptera; family Acanthosomatidae; genus Acanthosoma; species Acanthosoma haemorrhoidale. The sequence continues at coordinate 115,624,556 of OV884011.1, read as the reverse complement.
TATAAGATGATTTATAGAGCATATATTGCTAAAATCTCATTTTTATCTTAAGGTAGACTTTGATCGCATTTTCTCTGGACTTTTAATTGATCATTGTAAATAAAATAAAATTTGCATTTAATTTTTTAATTACTAAGAACCAATAATTAACTTTTATTTTTATCTTTTTTCAGAACTGTTGCATCTGCCATGAACTCTCTTGCAGCAGTCTTTATGAAAGATATTCTAGATTCTCTTTGTGGTGTAAGGATTCCCGATGAAAATGGTGCCACAGTTTCCAAATGGCTTTCTCTGGCCTTTGGAGTTTTAAGTTTTGCTTTAGTATTTGTAGTGGAACAATTGGGAAGTGTGTTAGAGGTAAATCAGTGATTCATCTAAACAATAACAAAATGCCTAATACCTTATATGTATATGGTATATGGTATATATGAATTAAATCTTAAACTGTAATATCATATTCTCTTTCCAGGTTGCACTAAGTTTTAATGGTATAACTGGAGGTGTAACATTAGGACTTTTCTCTTTAGGAATGTTTTATCCATGGGCTAATTCTAAAGTAAGTCTATTCCATTAAATATCTCATTTTATTTCAATGGCAGATTTAAATTATGTTAAACTATTTTATTCATGGATAAGTAGTCCTTAACATTTTTATTTTATTGTTTACTTTTCCTTCTTTCCTCTTAGCGTCATGCATCTGCCTCGGTCCACTATCTCCATTCATCCCAAGCCATGGCCATTCGTCACGTGTGTTCCACTGTCCTCCCTTGCCAATCTTTTCATATATTCTCCACATTATAAGTCTAATTATACCCATTCTGGCCCTATACACTCTAGTTGTCCATGCACCACCTCACTTTTCTGGCAATCTGAGCACATGCCCAGAGCATCTCAGTTCTCAACTTTTGCTTGACAGGACACCCCCTTTAGCTATTGCCTTTTGTAAGCTGTGAGATCAAGCTCTGCATATTTTCCTCAATATTCTCCTGAGGAAATTTGTAGCTGCCAAGGATGTCTGCTGCAATGTTTCTCTAAGTCAGTCCTATAATATATATAAACATTTTTATATTGATTGAAAACAAAATTGTATTCTACAAATATTTATAATCAAAAAATAGGACAAAGAAAGTGAAGTAACAATTTTGAGAGATGCCGTGGATGGGACTTGTCATGAGAATATTAAAAATTTGCTAAAATTATAATGAAAAAATACAAAGAAATTAAATTAAATTAAAAAAACATTGGATTGAAAATATAAAACTCAGTCTTTTCCAATCTTTACAATTGATACTTTACTATGTTTTTATTATTACAGGGTGCTCTAACTGGTGGATTGGTTAGTCTAGCATTTGTTAGCTGGATTGGCTTAGGAGCTCAAATAAACTCTGCTATGGGGCAAAATAAGTCAGATCACAAGGTTATTTCTGTAGATGGCTGTCCTTGCAATGCAACATATCCTTATGAGAGTATTACTGAAGAGTAAGTTACAGGGAATCTTTGAATTAAAAAATATATATAGATAGACCACTACATGGAGTTAGAATGTTTATACCATTTTGTCTGTCAACAACACTTTCTTGGATCCTTCCATAATTCTCCCCCCCCCCCCAATCCCATAATACAATATTACCCCCCCCCCCCTACCATCCGGACTATACAGTATTTTCCACCAATATCAGACACCCTCCTCCAGTCCCATCATCCAAATTTAGAGTCATCCAGTACTTTCTTTCCTCTCAATAAAGATCAAAATTAATATGCTGTTTTAGCTTTTTTTTGTTACCAAATTATTATTTTTAATATTCCCCTATTATTGAACTGTACATGTACTCACCTTTTTATTTCTTTTCATTTCCGATGTTGGTACAGTAAAGTAGCCAAACTTTTTTGAGATAATTATCAATTATAAATTTAATTTAATTTTTTTTAATATACATAAACAGAAAATATACCAAAGTGAAACATTGAACAGCAAGAAATTTTGTTTTTTCTGGGGAGATGGGGAGATTTTAAGTTTTCAGGGAGGTATATTGCAAAAAATAGATTAAAGTATAATAACCTCTATACTTATGTTGTAATATTATACAAAAAGAGGTATTTTACACTAATTAGTCTTATACATATTATTTAATATATAATATTCTTAAAAGTTTGGATATAAATAATATTTTTACCTGATATGAAAAATCAAAAATAATTACCTTACTAAAACTATTTTAAACTCTTAGGGCTGTAAATCAATGTACGAGCACTGGGGCTATTATTACATCAATTTCTCAAAATTACCTCTATATGTGGGGACACCAAGTAACCTCTTCATTACAAATAAGTAATAACATTAGGTTTCAATATGTAATAATAAACGATTTCTTAATCACTGATTTATTTATGAATTCACTATTTTAATAATTAAAAACTCAGATTGGGTTTTCAGGGTTTTCATACAAACACTCACGCATTAATCTAATTTCACCTTAACTATCCTCAACATTAAATATTTAATATACATTCCTCTTGAATAACACAGATTTAACAACTTAACTGTCTCTAACGGCGAAGAATTGTAGTTACTGTTACTGTAGTTACAGTAGCTTCTTTGAAATGCATAATCTGCCTGGTGGACTTGTCGATGGAGGGATTATTTTATTTGTGTTGTGATTCTGTTCTTCTCTCTTATTACTCACCTATGCTCAACATACTTCAAGAGTGAAATCCCAAGATATCTCAAATCTTTCAATTCACACTGTCCACCATGCCTGCCCGCATACATCTTTGTTACAAAATTCAATATAGATTCTAAAAATGAATCTAGGATTCATTGATGCGTCTCCGGTGGATGAACTCACCCACCGATGGCACACCAAGCAAGGGTATAGGTCAAGAGTAAGATTTATTTTTGTATTGTTTTTTTGTTCTTAACCCTATTATTAATATATTTTTTAAATTATAAATTACAAACATTTTTATAATTGAGCTGTGGGTTGCTCCTTCTACTGCATATATGCATTTTAAGGAATTGTTATCCTAAAAAACTAACATAATCTTTTTATTGTTAAAATTCATATAAATGCAAGAGGACTAGGTGATGTGGCTCACCTTCAGATTAGAGGGTGTATTTTCTCTCTCTATCCTTTTATCATTTACTCCTTCTTGTTCTTATCATCCTTTGTTCCTATTGGTCCATCTTTATCTAACTGATCTCTTACCTCACCTGGTGCTTCCCTATCCTTCACAGCATGTGTAATTGTTATGTCTAATTCTATTTTATCCTATTTTATTAAAAATAATTACAATATATTATAACAAAATCTCATCATTGCTAAAATTTTACTTGCTTATTTATAAGTAGTAAAAGAAAATATATAAAAAGTTCATAATGCGTAATAGTTTATTTATATAATATCAGAAGCCTCTAACCCCCCCCCCTCCCTGTGGCTAAACCACTAGCACAAGTCACTGGTCGCATGATGATCTTCTCAAATAAAAATGATTGTAAATGAACCACTCAGTATTATCTCAACAAAAAATACTTCATTTTGTTTAAACTGTCTAGGTCACTGATTTTTTTTTTTTTTTTTAGTAAATTAAATTTAAATTAACTAGCTAAAATATTGACAAACTTATAAAAAAAACTATTAAAATCCAGCGACTTCTATTTTTGGCTTTAAAAACTATTTTGAAATATCTTTGAATTTTTTCGTGCTTTGACTTCTTCCTTTAGTACTTAAATTAAAAAAAAAAAAAAATGTATATACCACACCCAGAAATGTTCTGGAACATTCCTTTAAAATTTCAGATTTAAAGGGTAATTGTAAATTGTAAAATCTACTGACACACAAAAACTGAGCATAAGGGTCCTGAAAAATAAAGAAACTAGTAGTCCCTAAAGGGACATCAATGACCCTTCTGGTTGAGCTGCCCTAAAACAAACAAAAAGAAAAAAGTCCTTCGGCATAAATTAACTAAGTGGTTGGTTTGCCTTAAAACATAAAATTAAAAAAAAAAAAAACTGATCTAAAGGTTTTTTGTTTAAATTTTAGAACACCAATGTGGCTTTATCGAATCAGTTATCTTTGGTATTCCGCTATTGGCTGCATGCTAACATTTGTGATTGGGGCCATTGTCAGCACATTAACAGGACCTACCAAGCCATCGACTGTGCATGCAGATCTGATTTCTCCACCAATCAATGCTCTTCTTCACTCACTACCAAATAAATTAAAAGTAAAATGGAATATATCAGTTGGCGTAAGTAATTAATAGTGATGTTTGAGTACTAATGTAGTTGACATTTAATTAAAAAATATTATGTTTAATAACTATAATTTTTTTTTAGACGAAAACATTTACAGCAAAATCAATTTCAAAAGAAGGTATATTGAACCAAGGGTTATCATTGGAGCCTGAAATCCATGTGAAAATGTGACCTCAAAAAGCAAAATGAATTGACCTATCTGTGATATAGTCACCACTTCATAATCTAAGTTCAGATCACAAGTGACTTCAAAGTACAAAAGAGATCGAAACCAAATTTCATATGTTTTTATAAAGTGACAAACAATTACTTCCTTCTGTTTTTTTTTTATATATATAATGTATTAATGTAAGATATGGTTTAAAAAATATATAATTAAATTTTAAATAGTGAATATCTGAAGTTCCTATTTTAACTATTAAAATTTCAATTTAACTATTGAAATCCAAATAAGGAAGAAAGAATATAGTTTGTGTTAGAAGTATTTTTTTATTATATACATATTTAAGCTGTTATAAAGCGGTACTTAAATTATTAATATAAAATAATAAATAAATTATATCGATGTTTTTAATAAAACCTGTTAAACTGTTTAAATTTCTGTTTAAACATGTGCCATTTTTATCACCTATGCATTTTTTCTTAACATTTTAGGGATATTTTCATCAATAAAAATGGTGCACCATTTGAATGCCCTGATAAAGAATCCTTTCAGTTCTTAGTTAAGTTTAATGTTTCATTTTAGTTTGATTGGGTTTTTGTTAACAGCAATTTTTCGTTCTACCAAGCATTTGGCTCCAAGTGTTGTTTGTTTGTATATCCAAACCAAGTCGTCTTTTAAACAGTGTGCAATAATACTGTGTGTTATTTTGGCCCAGTAATTTTAATTTTACTAACATAATTGTTCAGGAAAAAAATCTCTAGCATCATCTGTTACATTTTACTTAAAATTTTACAAAAATAATTTGTGCTTATTTCATATTATCGCACAAAAAATTTTACTAAGATTTGCTTTTTATTGATACTTGTGATACTTCCTGTATATAATGTGATTTAATCACAATCAATACATTAATTTCTTGAAAACACTCTTATTTTATTTTTTAAAGTTATTCTTTAATAACAAATGACAAAAACCGGTGATGCGGCTGACGGAGGAGTGTGGGGGACTTCCCAAGACTCCACTTCCTCTTTCGCATGCGAGGGAGGTGACAACCTTGTGGGTTTGGGAGGTCTCTGGGCTGTTTGTAAATACTGTATGAATGAGTGAGTGAATGAAATTGTAAATATGATATGAATGAGAACATTTGTCACAATTAATCTTATCTTGGTATGCTGTGTTATACCTGCACCATTCAAAAAAGGCAATTTATTAGTGAATAAGCCACAAGCATAACTTGAACTAAATAATAATAAGAATAGATTGAACTAAAAGTGGCTCATTTTTGTTTAAAGGCATTTCAGTTACTGAAGTCATTACTAGTACTTACTGGGGTCATTACTGTTACTTTACTGTCATTACTGTTATTATATTCTAACTAACAGGTAAGCAGTGTGACACCAGGTGTTGGGTTTATAAGAGTAAAATTTGAGATCACTTTTATATTTTTTTCATGCTATTGTAAAAAATATGAGAAGGACAACTTTTCAATAATACAATAATTAATTCAATACTAATTGTAAATTGAAGCATAAATACATTTTCTATCTTCTTTCTTTCCCTTTAGGATTGGTAATAAAATAATATTGCATTCTTGGATAAGACAAAAAGCACCATTTTATTTTTTAAATTATAAACCAACTAAGCAGAGAATATCTCAAACCTTATCGCCTGGAGAGGTGGGGAAGCCAGAGGAGACATTTTTGAATCCTACTAATTCTGACTAGGCACGAGAACAAGATTTCTTCCAGTTAAGGTCAAGGTTTCAAATAACTTTTCTTGAATAGGTCCATCTATGCTGCTGGTTCAGAGTACATTTCTTTCCTGCAGGAATTTTGTAGAATGCTCTCCCTGAAAGGGTGTCTGTAACTGAAATAAGGTGAAGTATTGAGAAAATTATACTTGAGTTTATTGGCTTTTGTTTTATTGGATTTCTTAATCGTCAAATTAAAAATTTGTTATGGTATATTTATGTGAATTTTAATTGGCACTGTCCAATTGCTTAATAATTTTGATTTAATTTGATTGTTTATTGTATTTTTAATCTTTTAACACAATACTATTCAAATAAGTTATTACCAGAATTCAGGTGAGGGGGTTATAATACATGCTTTTTAATTTATTTATTTATCACCATGTCACTTACCAAAAGGAAAACCACATGTTTGTATCTCTGAAGCAGCTCAAGGCAATTCTTCACCGGTGTCAGGGAAACCGAGCACCAGGGCACAACGGAATACAAACAGTTTTGTTGAATCAAATGCTAAGGAGAGGAATAGTACAACTCGCAAACTTGTACAATTAGTGCATAAGATTGCAGTACTTGTTTCCATTGATCAAGCCAGCAAAGAGCGGATATCACCCAGCCCACTACTGCCCGATCAGTTTATTACCTCAAATGGGCAAAATTCTGGAGAAAATTCTATTGAATTATCTCAAAGACTACTGTGCGGAAATGACATCATTCCACCAGAAAACAGAGCACAGAACATTCCTTAATGAAACTACAGACAGAAGCTAGTCAAAATTTAAATCAAAACATAGCCATGGTTATGATTTTGCTAGACTGCACGCAGGCCTTCGACTCGGTGTCCCACGGGACTCTGTGTCGAATGCTTTGCGACCGGGAATGCCTGTAGCAGCTCTATTCAATTCTGACTAGTTTCCTGTAAGACCGATCGCTGCGGGTGAGGGTAGGTGAAAGCTTCTCTGGAGCTGTGACACTGACCTGTGGGGTCCCACAAGGGGCCGTGCTATCCCCAGTACCTTTCAACGTGTATACGTCTGAAATTTTCGGAGCCCGGTTCAAAAACATGACAGTTGCTGCTTTCGCTGACAATATCGTGGTGTACAGTAGCGGCATGAGCTCTAAGTTAGCTCTTAAACGAGCTGAAATAACCTGTAATCAGATCAGTGAGAAATTGGGGAAACTCAATATCTCTGTAAACGTGGCTAAGACTGACTTCGTAATTTCCTCATACCAAAAGGGAAAAAGTCCACTGCCTACTGCATACGCTGTAGGAACGCAGAAAAACTCCCCAGCAAACAGCCTCGAATATCTGGGCATTAAAATAGAGTCACCTCCCATTTTGTGGTCATTTTACCAGGAAGTTAAAACAAGCAGGCATGAAGTCTTACCGGCTTACACATTTACTGACTTCTCCCAATTTATCATTGCGCCTTAAGCTAATGACCTATAAGGGTGTACTCAGGCCTGGTCTGCTGTACGGTGCACCGCTCTTTAGTCATCATTAGTCAGTCCGGCATACTTATGAAAGTGGTCAGCCACAATACATTCGAGTAGTGGAGAAACAGTGAACTACACGAGGACTTGGAGCTGTCTACGGTGGATGAATTCATTCGCCGTAGACATATCAAATTCTTTGACTCCCTACAACATATGACAAACCCATTGTTCAACACGATCACCCCCGCCCTGTTCCCCCATTGATGGCAGAAAGCGGCCGAGGCAGGAACGTTATTGTCTGTAACTTAAGTTTAGTTTTAGTCCCTTTATTGTAACCCGAAGGTGAAACCCATCACCTAGTCCCTTTATATTATACAATTCTTTTTAACAACAAACCAATTATGTTAGCTTTTAAGACATGCACTCCTTAAAATGCATGCTATACAATATAAGGCGAAAGCCTCATACAAAATTATAATTTTGTTTATAATAATTAATTATTCACTTTAGGGGGGAAAATAAATAAAAAAAATTCACACAACTTAAAAAAAAGTAGGAGATATCCCTAAATTTAAAATTATTAGGACATTCAAAATGCGTATTCCTAGTTCTATCAGTTGCCGCAGTAGCACTGTTATATGAGTGTCGTATGTTGTATGTTTCTCATGTCGATAGGAACACATAATTAGTCTGAAGCTTCACCTCTTTGGGCCGAATAATAAACAAATAACATAACCCCCAAAGAAAACTAGCTTTTTCTATGACAAGCTTACCTAACTGATAAGGTTTAAACCTAGACAACACAAGTTTTGTCATTATATTAAATTGATCCTGACAATATGTTTTATATTTTCGCAATCAAATAGGTTTTATTTATTCATTTAAAGTGTTAAAATGGTTAAAAAAAGGGCTAATGTAAGAAGGACTTTGGAAGGCTTGTCGTTTTGCACATATTTCTTATTTCTTTAATGTCTTATTTCAATTTTTAAAGGTGACTGATTCTGAAAACGCTGCCATAGATGTTGAAGGAAATCCTGAGTCCACTGAAGATCCCAAAGACGAAAGGAGACCCGTTTTTAGGAATGCTACATTTCAGGTAAGTTTCTTTTTTACTATTAAAAATATTTCTTCCCAAATTTATGAGCGAAAATTTCATCTTTACTGTAACTCATGGCTTTTAAAGGGGGAAGGGGTTCTGGTTTTCCCAGAGAGGTAGAGCCTCTGGAACAAGTGGATACTCCTCTAGATTTTTGTAGCTGTGGAAAGAAGAGTCTTTAACTGGGAAGGCCCCACAATCAAATGGGTCACAGGGTGGGGTGTATGTACATCCCTAGAAGGTTGTAGATGCAAGGAACTTCTAGAACAAACTGCCCTCTGGGGTTATGAATATAAAATCAATTTTATTGTGGGAATTTCTCCCCTAAGAATACCAAAAACCCATTATATAATGCCTTACTTTGGCCTGTGGCCACACATCGTTTTAAAGGTTTAAAATGTTTAAGAAAAAAAAAAAATGCTGCTGGGTTGTAGAATGGTAGAATTATAAAACAGTTCTATTGTCTTTTCACATCTGATGACCTCTTCTTTAATGCAATGGCACTTTCTACAGCTCTAAGCTATCATCTTCAGTTATTTCCAATTGGTTATGTGGGATATGTAACTCATCCAAAACAATAGTATATTTTTATTTGTTTATCCAGGGCTGCTACATCCACGCACCTCACTTTATGACCCTTGTGTCGTCAAGTGATAACCCAAAGTAGAACCACTACCACTAGTACTGAAGTCATTATACCATGTAATAGCTCAAAAATATGATCGCTCAAGATTCATATTTGCAGATGCTTCAAAAAAACTAATATGAAAACGTGTCCACTTTTGTATCAGCTGAAATAAAAGTCACTTATAATCCGTTACTAGAGTGCAGAATATTCAGCACCGAGCTTACTCCAATCAACAAATCATTAATTACAAAAAATTTCCATTGTTTCTTATGCGCTCAGGAAATAAAAATATCAAAAATAAAATGTGGAAATTCATGTAGTACAAAACCTACTCTGGGAACTGCCATCAGTCAAGAAAAAAGGTAACTTCTTATTGTGGCATACCTGGAAACAAACCCTCTCACAAATGATGCCAGGGAAAACAGATCCATATTTTGGGTGGTGCCCATTAAATAACAGCTGGTAGGTAGAAGGATCAGTTATTCATGTGTTAGAATTTGAGAGTTGTTCAGTTCAGTTGTTTCCAGACCATCACAAAGAAGACAGGCAGGAATATTTGAGAAGCAAGCATGAGAATCAAAGCGTTAAGCCACCAGTAGTTAGGAGGTTTCCTATCCACCTACAACGAAGAATGTATTCATTTTATTCTAAATCATTGCTTGTATTGTAGTTATTATTTAAAATATTTGTAAAATTTTTATAGCTCTGGGATTGTATTAAATGAAACATTGTAAAATAAACTATTATTTATCATCACCTTTCTATAAATGTCGTCTAACTCATTATGAATAAGAAAGCAAAATTTTAGCTAAGACAGATTATCGTTATAATATATTCTGGAAAAAAACATCTAGTGAATATTTAGGAGAAAAAATATCTTTCTAAGCTGCACAGTCTCAGTCAAAAGCCAATTTAACAATTTCTATTCCTCACTTCCCTACTACGACTACTTAATAGTAGTAGGGAAACTCATGAAATCACTAGTTATTTAAAAAGTTTTTATTATTAAATTTTACATAATGTTAATCTGTGATCTTCCAAAGTACCTTTAGCTAATTGATAGTTGCTAATTAATTTATGTTATTATAGTCATATTCCCAATTTCTAACAACCACTTCTTCTGGTCCTGCCAGTCTCCATCCCTTAACCCTAATAATTAGGTTAATGTAATCAATAAATTGTTGAGAGCTGAAGAGCTACAGCAGTTGTTGATGTAGTTTCAATGCAGCAAGCATTCCAAATTTTGCACTATTTGGGACATTAAAACTTCATACATATAATCCTTAACCAACTTAGAAGATAAATAATTTAGAATTATTCTAAAAGTGTTGCGTATATGGCACTTCAGATACTTTTAACTGAATAAAAAGTTATTTATTTGTATAGCATTCTACCACTGTGGGTAAGAAAAAAACTTGGAGGTCACTGAAGCAAATATTGACAAACGAGAAAAGCTTGCCATGGCCTAAAGACACACCTTTATGTAAGTAATTATTCTCATCACTTATAAGTTAAAATCAGTTAACAAATATGGTACTAGACTAATACCTCATATTTACAATAAATCAGTAAATTTTTTAAATTAGAAGTTTGTTAATAATTTTTAAAAATTAATAATAATAATTAATAATATCAATATATTATATTGATTGATTTGTTGTTTCTGGAAAACAATAAGCTGAGTTTCAATTTTGATTCAAGTGAACAAAGTATAATTAATAGATGTATAGATAATAAGGAGAAAGACTTCAGCAAAGGTCAATCACCTGCTGTTAGTCTGAGCTTATCAGATGATACTCAGAATTTTTAATTTCAGGTTTAAATGAATCAAGCCAGAAGGAGAGTAAAATAGAAAAAATGTTAAAATTAATATTTGAAGAAAATAAATAAAATTAAAAAAAATTATGTAATTAAATCGATAAATTGTCAAAAGAAAATAATCAACAATTTTTAAAAATTGACAATAAATTTGAAATAATTGAGCAAGAGCTACAAAACTCTTTCAAAGATTTGAATGTAAAACTTGATGAAAAAATACATCATTTAGAAGCAGATTTAAAAACGGAACTAGAAAATCAAAAAAACTGATTTAAAAGAATATAAATTAGAAACGGAAAATAAGTTTGATAAACAAATAACATGGATGAGCAATAAACTGGTAGATCATGAACAAAAATTTATTAGTGAGTTAGGAACTTATAAAAAAGAAACTATTGATAAAAGTAATAAAATAGAAGAAGAAGTGGAAGATGTAGAAAATAGGAAAGAGCAATTGATGAAAATAGAATAGAGCTAAATACAATTAATATGCCAAGTAACTCTGGTGAATCTAAATTAATAATTGATCATGAAATAATACAAGTAATAGATGATAATAATAATAATAAAAAATTAGAATTTCAAAATTTTAAAAAATCCGACCCAATAATATCTCTAAATAAATTAAAAAATACAATAAACAAAAGTTTGGATTAGAAGAAATTAGAATTTAAAATTTTAGCTCATTTGAGTGAAATCTCTTTTTGCTGGTTTAATTTGAACAAAATGAAATTTAATAAATGGGATGATTTTGAAAGCAATTTCAGTGATGTTTTTTGTGGTAAGGATTACAAGGAATATTTGATTTCAACATATATGTATTTAAAAAAAAAAAAAAAGACAAGTTGTTTTATTTTTTAATATTATGAAAATAATGTCAATCAGATACATGTAAAAACTTGAAATTGAAGTTTATTGTACTGTATTTAAATGTTGGAATGTTTATTTGTGCAATAAATTTTGGTGACACATAATTTGATATTGTAATTTAGTTGTAAGAAAATGCAAATAGTTAAAGTGCTGAAAAAGTGAAACTAAAATCAAAACTGATGTGAAATAAAAAAATTTTTATCGACAAGCTCAAAAAATTTTTAAATTGGAGCGGACCCGAATGTTGTGAATTTTGTGATGTTGCCTTTGATTTGAATTTGAAATTAGCAGGCATAAAAGGGCGGTAAACGACAGGTGGATCATAATCAAGAAGGCGAGAATGGACAAGGACTTGGAAACCAATATGGTGTATTAGCATTGTTTTTCTTTTGATCTCATGAGACAAAGTGTTAAGTTAATATTTTAAATATTGTGAAACTTTGAATTTTTTTTACGATAATTAGTGATTGGACATAAAGGAACAGTTGTCGGAAGAAGAATTTTCTCTCAAAAAAAGGATTGAAGTGATAACCATGGATTATTTACTAACCGAATGGCAAAGGATAGAAGCAGACGAGGAATAAAGGAGAATTCGCTGAAGAACGAAGAAAAATTGATGAAACAGTAGAAAGGAACATGAAAAGTAGTAAATCTGGCCAGTCGCGAATAATAATCAGGTATAAGAGTAAAAATTTGTTTTGTAAACCATAGTACTTTTGTGTCACAGATGTGCATATGTTATGATTTTTATCTTTATTGCTATTATTTAATTTTACCTGAGGGTTATAGGTTCTGGTAATATAAAAAAGAATTCTGGCTAAAGGAAACTGTTCAATAAAATACTTTTCTTTAATTTATCAACAAGCACATCTGTGACACAAAACTATAACGGTTTGCAAAACAAATTTTCACTCTTTTACCTTATTATTATTCACGACTGGCCAGATTTACTACTTTTCATGTCCCTTTCTATTGTTTCATGAATTCTCCTTTATTCCTCATCTGCTTCTATCCTTTGCCATGCGATTAGTTAAAAATCCGTTGTTATCACTTCAATCCTTTTTCTGAGAGAAAATTCTTCTTCCGTAAACTGTTCCTTAAGGCCGATTTTTGTACGATACTATTTATCGTAAAAAAAATTCAAAGTTTCACAATATTTATAATCTTAACTTAACACTTTGTCTCATGAGATCAAAAGAAGAACAACGCTAATACACCATATTGGTTTCCAAGTCCTCGCCTTATTGATTATGATCCATGGGTCGTTTCCCACCGTTTTATGCCCGCTAATTTTAAATTCAGATCAAAGGCAACATCACAACATGAAAATATCACAACAATATTTTACAATTTTATTTTTTGTATGTTTCTATTTTTCAGATACAAATATTACTGCTCCACCTTCATTTGTACCTCCCAAAAAGTATTCAGACACTTCTGGGTTGGAAGTAAGTTATTCATGTTTTACCCTATTAAAAATAAGCAAAAATATACTACTTTTTGCTGTTCCATTTTATATAATCCTAGATTGGTACTTGAGTGGAGTACTTGAATTACTGTTAACTAGTGTCTGTTTGCCAAGGGAATGCCTCTGAATAGTGGGGCATGGACTATCCAACATACTATCCAACTTCTTACCCCAACCAGACACGCCTTAATAACCCATCATGTACCGATATCACCAATCTTTCGACTCGTGACTTGATTGAGATTGATGTAGCCCTCAATTTTTTCTTCTTCCAAATTGATTTTAGGCCCATGCTCAACGGCATTCTCTTAGCAAACTTAAGAACTATAGACCTTAAGTTGACTTATATGAATTTACAATAAATTCTGCTTAGAGTATTTTATGTTTGTACTGAATCTTTTAAGTTTTCTTTTCATACCCAATACCATAAAGAACGGCAAAAGTATGTATTTATATATTTACGGTAATACTAGTTATCAGATTTTTGAGAGTAATATTATTTATTTATATCAAACCCAAGGGCTTGAAGGCCTCATATACTTGAAGGTCATACATTTTTACACCTCTGTGTGCCTGGATTTTGCCCTTCCTTTCTTTCTGCAGACAAAACAACTAATTTTAGAACTTTTCTAATTTATTATTAAACTAATTTTTTTATTATATAAGTATATAATATTACCCAGTGGTATATTATTTTAATAACAATTAAAAATAACATAATTTAATATTGTTGACTATAGATTAAACTCGAGTAAAGCCAAATCTGCTGGTTTGCTCAAATTTATCTTTGTTTCTTGATTGCATTGATGAGTGAAATTGAACTCATTTACTAGAACCTAGAACCTTAGACTCAATACAAATCTAAATATTAGGTCATGCCTATATTTGTTTACAATTAGCCATTTAAACAAGTTTTACTACTAAATTAGAAAGAAAGAAAAAATGCGTTGATATGAGAAATCATATTAATTACTTAGGAATAATTATAATAAAATAGATACATTTGTATATCCTAAATTCTATATATTTAGATCTATTCAAATATTTTTTTTAAGGTTTCCTTCTATAAATCTATTTACCTATTTACTCATCCCTGCTGTTCTCTAGATTTGTTCTCCATATGAATTTATTACACATATTTCTTTAAGTAGAATTGCTGAACAAATTTTAGTTTTTGCTTTAAAATCAAACTCTTGATTGATTCATGTGATCTGGTTCATATTTAAGGTAGGATCGTCCATAAAATTAGACTCAAAAGGGTGGTGGACAACCCATCAGCCAGCTTCCTTGATGTTTTGCTTGTTTATATAAAAGGGGTTCCTCCTAATTACATTCAAACTGTAAGTAATTTTAGTGATGCATTGTAATTGTATTTAGCCTGGGCAATGCATCTCCCAAATTCTTAAAAAAAAATTTAAATAAGCATAATCTAACAGTTGATATTCAGGAATAAAAAAAAAAAAAAAAGCTTGCAATTCTGAAACACACTTTAACTTTAATGAAGGAATTATTGTTACAGACAAACAAAATTCAGAACAATTTTAATCAAATTGAAACAATAATTCTCTGTCCACAGGCACTTGTTTTCTTTCCCACTCCTCCATTACCTTCACCCCACTGTTCTCCGTTCAAAACCTGCCTTATTCACTCCATCATTGCAAAGCATTGCAACAGTTCTGTCATACTAATCACGCTAACAATACATTAATAATATAACATACCAAGAATATCCAAGAAAACTTTAAATCCATGTTTCTTGGTATTTTGAAATTAGGAATAGAAAGTTTTCATTATAAGGTAACAATATACATGTGTAGATTCATTTGCCATAATATTTATTATATTTTATTATAAAATGTCTGTAAATATTACTGACTGACGGAGGCTGCCGCTGATTCCAGTAATTATTGTTTTGGCGATACTATGTTAAAAATTATTGGACACATGTCTGGGGACTTCTTCTATTGGGAATCCCCCCAAAATAGTCGTCTAATCCTGATTGAATAATGTAATTTATCATTTACTGTCCACATCACAGAAATAATGTAAGGTTGGCCAAAAAGTCCGTTCGGTTTTTGTCGTCACGAAACTTAACTTCAAGCAGTCTAATACGTAGCTAACTTCAGTCCGTCCCTTGCGAGTGCGCTCTCATCAGATACTAGACACTTCAACGTAGTTTGACACGAAATTCCAACGAGACTAATTTTATTTTGTGTGTTTATTTTAAAAAAGGCAAGAAAGCAGTGGAAACTTGCAGGAAGATATGCGCTGTATATGGAGAGGATGCTGTTAAAGAACGTGTGTGCCAGAAGTGGTTTTCAAGATTTCGATCGGGAAATTTTTTGGTTCAAGACACACCTCGCTCTGGCCGGCCAACTGATTAACAGACACTAAGTGAAGGAATTAGTCGACACCAATCCCCATTATACAACTAGAGAGATCGCAGTTATCCTCAAAATATGCAAATTGAGTGTTGAAATCCATCTGCATCAACTTGGCTACATGAGCAGGCTCGATGTTTGGGTTCCCCATCAACTTAGTAGAGGCTAACCTCGCCCAAAGGATTTCCATCTGCGATTCGTTGCGGACACGATCCTTTTTTGAAGATAATGATGACAGGGGAGGAAAAGTAGATCGTCTGTAACAATGTGGAGCCCAAACGCTCATGGGGGAAGTGCGGCGAATTACCACAAACAACCCCCAAAGAAGGTTATGCTCTCGATTTGGTGGGATTGGAGGTGTGTTGTCTTTTACGCACTTCTTCCAATGAACAGGACCATCAATTCGGATGTGTACTGTGACCAGCCGGACAAATTAAATGCAGCGATCCACAAGAAGCGTCCAGCACTAGCCAACAGTAAGGGGATTGTCTTCCATCCAGACAATGCCAGACCGCACACTTCTTTGTAGACGCGGCAGAAGTTACTGGAGCTTGGCTGGGAAGTTTTGCTGCACCCTCCATATTCCCCCGACCTTGCACCTTCAGATTTCCACCTGTTTTGGTCTCTTCAAAATTCATTGAATGGACAGACCTTCAACTCTGAAGAAGATGTAAAAATCCACTTGGAAAATTTTTTTGCCGGTAAAGACAGGAAATTCTTTGTGCATGAAATTATGAATCTGCCCATGAGATAGCAGAAGATACTGGAACAAAACAGCAATTATATCCTTGATTGAATAAATCGCTTTGTGTTTAAAAGTTGTGCCTTAGTTTCGCTTAAAAAAATTGAATGGACTTTTTGGCCTACCTATTACAACGCTCCTGCTTATACAATCACTCTTTTATACAGTTAATCCTTTGTTTCAAAGTATTCTTAATTGTAATGACTGTCCATGTATTCAAAATACAAATATACCATTTTGAATACACATTACAAATGCACTCCTTTCATGCTATTGTGCACTTAGATAAATCTTCTTTTCTTAAATCTGATTATCAATAAAATAGCCTTTTCATATGAATTTACATTTCCAATCGTACATAATTCATGGCAATGTAACTATAAATAATTCTAGTACTTTTTGGGAGTATTAGATAAGCTATCATTTAAATCTACTTTATATTTTCAGGCAAAGTATACTGATCCTCAGACAAAGCTCTTCTACTCAAATGCAGATGAGTTTGCAACAGTTCGTACTTTACCAAGTGATATAATAGCTGGATATTTAACGCTCAGAGGTGCCAATAACCCAATTGGATAATACAATTCTTAAATTTTCTTTATAATAATGAGAGAAAAACAGCCTCTGAGATGATTGTATTTATTTTTCAGCTTGAAATACTGTGATATTAGTATGTAGGCAATTTCTAAATTTTCTTGTGTAGACTATGTCATTTTGAATTTATATTGTAATTGATGTTGAAAGGGTTTATTTTAATTATTTTAGTTTTCATTAAATACAATGATAAAACCAAATAAAAATTTATTTCAGTTATCCCAACTGTTCGAAAACCAATATGATTTATATTTATAGTAATTAACATATATTTAAAGTTAAGACATCTTATTTACACCACGACG
Source organism: Acanthosoma haemorrhoidale (assembly GCA_930367205.1). NCBI lineage: Eukaryota > Metazoa > Arthropoda > Insecta > Hemiptera > Acanthosomatidae > Acanthosoma > Acanthosoma haemorrhoidale. The sequence continues at coordinate 115,607,052 of OV884011.1, read as the reverse complement.
AAATGAAAAACCTGTCTTATTCACTATTGTCATTAGTATCAAAATCATTGAAAGTGTCTATTATCTCACTATTTTTGTGCTATCCATATGCTTAATTAACTGTTACATTTATTATAATAATATAATGCACAGGAACGTTCCATAATTGTTTCAGACTTAACTAGGAATTTATTTTAATAATTTGTTGAACAGGTTTTTCAAATTATAAATTGAGCTAAATATGATTGCATTTCTCTTAGTGGTTAGGAAAGGAGGCATACTTCATTTTCTTTCTTGATATTTAACCACTTGAATATAACCACTACCATTAGTAAAACAACAGAGGTAATAAACTTCCTTAACCTTATGGGATGATAATAATCAAACCCAGCATCTGTTTACAAGGACAACTTGTAGATAATCAGTATTTGTAGGATGGAATGTGTAGGGAGCAACAAGCACTTTATTGGCAGCCTCTTTAACCAATCTCTAAGCTTGACGACACCTAGCCCAAAGATGATAAATTAAGCCATGTTCCCTCCTGCAATGACTATTTACCATAAGTGAAATTCTTTGCCAGTGTCAGGGAAACTTAGCACCAGGATGGGATAGGATGCAAACTGTTTTGCTGAAACATCCGCCGAGGAGAGGGATCGCCAAAATCATAAACCTGTACATTGCCTGTATCAGGTTGTGTTACATCCCATCAGCTTGGAAACAAGCGATTTTTTTCCCACTGCAGAAGCCCACAAAGAGAGGTAACCACCCAGCCCACTACCGCCTGATCAGCCTCCTTCCCTCCATTGGGAGGATTCTGGAAAAGATTATTCTGAAATACCTGAAAGAGTTCTGTTTGGAAAATTCCATCACTCTGTGTGAACAAACAGGCTTTCAGGCTCATCTGAGCAAAGAACATCCACTTGTGAAGGTAGAAGTGTAGCCATCCTCAGTATCAACAGAAACACTTCTACAGCTATGATCTTGTTGGACTGAACTCAGGATTTTGACTCAGCGGTTTTGTTTCTGGTTCATACTAACATGTACATGTGTGACATTGGGACAAACTATGCGAAAGCTACATTAAACACTTTCACTGATGACAAAGTGGTTTACAGTTGTAGCATGAGTGCAAAAAGAGGTCTTACACTGGCTGAGTCAGTTTGTAACATAATCAGTGACAGACTCGGTAGGTTAATCAGTGTGAACACACTGCCTCCAAAAGGAGAAAAAAATCATACTATAGGAAAGAAGGAGAACTCACCGTCTTTCTTAATGTATTACCTGGATATGCAAATGCTCAGGCATCTCTATTTCACTAACAATTTTAGAAACAAAAGTAGTAGAAAAAGTAAGAACGTCTTAATAGATTTTGCTCTTGGGTAATTTCACTGAACTTGATGCTGCTGTTTAGCTGTTTCTCCTACTGATGATATCTCTGGTTAGATGGTAAAATGTTATAAGTCACTTTTTGTAACAAAGAGATGTTTTTACATTCCAGAGTCTATAAGCACTATAAAAAGAGACTATAAGTATTAGCCAACTATCATATTGGTAATATATTCACTGGTATGTATAGTGTATAATACTATAGTACTTATAGACTCCGGGGTATGTGGAAAAATCTCTCCGTTAGGAAAAGTGACATATAAAAGTTTGCCATGTGAGCACAGATATATAAATGTGTCCTCCGGCCAGCTCAGCTATACGGTGCTCCTTCGTGTAGTCACTTAACTGACAGAACAGCCAAAAGTCAACAACAACTTCAGAACGATATCATGAGAAATGTGGTCAGCCATACCTCTCTCTGCAGAGGTTAAAGAGCACTGATCTGTGACCTGCTTGGTGTACCGTCGGTGGGTGAGTTCATCTGCCAGAGACACATCAAGTTTTTTGACTCGTTGAGCACCTGACAAACCCAGTGTTTAACACTATGACCCAACCTCTAATGCCGCATCGATGGCAATAGGCTATTCAGGGAAACTAGGTTAAGTTAGTTTAATTAGATTTAGGTTAGTATTAGCACAACTCGTTCTTAAGGTGAGCCCTATCACTATGCGCATTTTTAGTTCCTCACAGATTATAAATCGAAATAAAGAGGTTTTGAAAAACAAAAAAAATCAATCTTTCCTGTGTAAACATGCATCTGTTCGTGTTATTTAGCTTTACACCCTAACACTATAAATGGTGGCCCATGGGTATAAAAATAAGTTCGCACAAATATTACAAATATCTTTAACAATAGTGATTGAGTGATTTTTTTCAATCATTCAATTGGTGGTTATCATTTTGCTCTTTAAATATTGAGCCAGACATAGTTTTCTGTTGTGAAATTTTAATTATATCAATGGTTTTCTGCTTTACATGACTTCATTGTCTAATAAAATTGTGTAATGAATTTAGAGGAATAAATAGAAAATATGTGTGCTACGATAAAGTAAGAAATTTTTTAGAATGGGAGTTTTATTTATGGAGGATATTGGTATTTAAAATTTTTTTTTTGAAAAAAAATTGTTTTAAGTAATAAAGTCTCTTTTTAGATAGCAAATTAGAATTGTGAATTGTAAAACATAAACGTCCTCCCATTTTGGGTTATTTGGAAGTTTTTGGACTTACTAAGGGCGCTTAGCATGATTCATTTGTACCTTGGGCAGCAGTTAGATAGAACTGATTGATTACCTCCAGTTGGCTGTCAGATACCTTATCTTATGGAGAGATACTCCAGAACTAGCAAGATAACACTGGGAGGGCAGCCCCTCACAAAAACATGAGGTCATATGTCATAGATCAAATCTAATAATGTTGCAATATTGTAATGTTATTTTTTAAGGAGTAATGTGGAAGAAGTAAAGTAAATCATAAAAAATTCAAGTATGAGCGGAAAGGGGGGGGGGTGTCAGTAAATGAAACAGTGGTAGGGTGTTAGGCAGTGTGGATCAGCTGGGGAGAACGCCAAGAATTCAGTTGCTTGGAGTGGCTTGAAAGGAGAAGTTGTCAGTTTAGAATTGCTTGTGAAGAGCGTTGGCCGATAGTCAAAGATATTTGTCATGAGCACCCGAATATTTCATTTCTTCCTATACCCTCGCATTTACTCATGCGTACTCGCTAATCCATTACTCTTCAATTTATTAATATATGAAGGATGCAGAATCTACAGAAAAATATTCAGGAATCATTATAATTTGGAACGTCAGGATTTGGATCAACAACACTCTACTCAAGCTAGAACAAAACCAATCAAGGCGGAAATTTGTAAAGAACTCAAAAAAGTACAAGGGCATACCCAAAAGAAACCGAACTATTTTTGTGCAAAGTTCTTTATTTAATTTTTCTACACGGAACCTTTAATCTTGATTGACGTCTATACACTTGTCATATATTTTATGCCACTGTTCAACATTTTTTAAAATCCTCTTCTGCAATGCCAGACAGCGCCTCCGTCGGTTTTGTTTTTACTTCTTCAACGTCTGCGAAACGCTTTCCTTTCATGTCCTTTTTCATTCAGGGGATTGAAAAGAAGCCGCAGGAGGCTAGACCGAATGAATAGGGAAGATGGGGGATATAGTGGTCATATCATTTTTGGTCAAAAATCGGCGCACAGAGGGCTGTGATGTGAGCGGGAGCGTTGTCGTGGTGAAAACCCAGTCCCCCAATTGCCACAAATTAGGCCTTTTCCTATGCAAACCTTTGCGCAATATTTCCAAAACGTCCGGGTAAAAAGCAATACTCTCACATTAATGTTCAACCTCACCTGGCGAGCTTTTTTGGGGTGAGGTGAATTTGGAGTCTTCCTATGGCTTGATTGTTGATTATGTTTCAGGATCTTATCCATACCACCGTGATTCGTCACCTGTGATGACCTTGTGAAAAATGTTTGGGTCATTTCCGAGCTCTACCTTCAAAGCCAATCTTGCTTTGGCTGTGCAAACAGCAGTCGAGGAAAACAAATTGCAGCCACCCTTCTCATCCCTAAATCACTCTGTACTGAACTTCCCAGATGTTTCCACAACTTCTTCGATGGTCCGTTATCGTTAAATTTTTCAACATTATCATTGGTTCGGCCCATCGAAGGACATCCAAAACGAGGTTGATCATTAATTGATATTTCACCACTTTTAAGACTGGAAAACCTGGTCTCGTCGACCCAGCAGCCACTGCCTGGCGGGCGTCAGAAAGATATATAAATAAACCTGTGGTCTTCGACCTTTGCTGGTGGCCTAGTCGGTGGGCAGCCTAATTCGTATTTGTTTACTGATCCGACTCCAAAATATCTTAGAAGGTGTACCCAACAGTGCACTATGTTCAGGAGAAGAGGAACAGGCTAGGTATTACAGCTAGTTTACCTGGTCTTGGAATGACCACGAGTTCACACTCGGTATCTGAGGGTAGGCAAAAATCGATCCTAAAGGCGAGTGCCAGCCGGAAAGAGGGCGACTAGACCGCTGTGGAAGACGCTACTAAGTACATTTTGTAGGGGCCCAGAGATCGTTGTTTGCATGGAAGGGATCCAAGGATGTGCTAGTTTTAGCGAGACGAAGCCACAGAATCCCTTCCCAGTAGGGGCTGACAACGCCGGACTAAAGCTAGCGAGGATAGGAAAGAGAGGTGCAGAGGTAATTAAATAAGATAGCCCTGGTTCGAATAGAGCAACAAGTGCCAGTGGGAAGAGTGAGAGAGAGAGAGAGAGAGAATGTGTCTGAAAGCTCAGAATTTCTGCCTTATACAGGGAGCTCATTCCTGCCTACAGTAATGAGGGAGATTTATATTTCGGCCAATCCTATGACAGTTTATTTTAGCCAATCAGGGGCTACTCTTGACAAGTGAGCTCTTGCCGTGTTGGGATAGTGAATCAGTCCCCTCTCTGTATACTGACGCCGAAGAATTATTGATAAAATATGGAAAGTTAGGCGGTTTTTTTGTGGTCCGAGAAGAGTGTAATGTCTACTTAATCTTGGTGAAGACGTTGGCACAACTGTCGAGTTTGAAGAAAACAGTTGTAGTACATTTATAAAATAATATATATTTTTTTTACTTTTAAAAATATATTATAAACATTTCCAATAAAAGTCTTTTCAAGAAAATAGTACTCAGTCAGGTTAATTTATAATTCACTCTGTTTCAACTATTCCAAAATTAATCCCGCTATTGTGATAATCGCAAGTTTTGATGGGTTTGTCCTTTATTTATGGCTATTTTTAATATTCACTTTATTCTTGCTAGATATACAAATTGAGCAAGTAACCAAAATATAAAAAAAAACTTAAGAATATTTCTATTTAATTTTAAATTGTGTAATGTTTATTCTTTTTATCGTAAACACACTTTATTGACCGGTAAAATAGAATAAAATATTTTTTACGAAATAATACACTTAAATAAACGTCTTTCATTTTTTTCATATAGTTTGAGGAAAATCTTTTTAAAAAAAGAATTTTCTTTTTAAAGTCCCAGTGCATAAAATATATTTTTATAAAATTAAAATTATGAACCCCTGGACATCCGTTTTTCGTGTTCATACTAACTTAGAACAGTAAATATCTCTCCATGTAAGGTTTGGATACCATGTCATCAGATTCTTGTTTTGAAAATCTTCTACTTGAAGCTACGTTGTATTGGTACCAAGAATGAAGATTTGGATCACTAATGTTTTTCCTATAAAACCTTTTTACTTTTTCTGCTTCTGGGGTTTCATTTATGTCATAAGGGTATGTCTCATTTGATATTTGTCCTGAATGCCGATCGAAAGCTGCTGTCAATGAAGCACGATCCTTAAAACAAGATTTGAAGTTGTAACCATTGGTATTATTGAAGAAAACGTTGTTGATTATTTTTTCCTGATAACGTTCAGGTAGTTTTTCTTCTTCCCATGAATAGTCGATTTCTTTTTCTTCGTGAAAAGTATTGGAAATGCTATTAATTTCATCAAAATCTATTTCATTTTGAATTTTGTACTGATTCAGCATTTCCTGTAAAATATAATTATTATAACTTTTATGCAAAAAAATAATTAACTTTTCCTATCGTTAATTAATTTTGTATACTTTGTTTATTTATGTTTAACACCCTTATAGACTCCAACTTATGAGGGGAAAGGAAGTTTACCACGCCCATTTAGCAAAAGTAGGAACGCTGAATTTATTTCGTGGGCTTCCCCGATGAGAATCAAACTCGCACTGGTCCGGAAATCAACTCTAAGCCTACACTCCATCACGGCCCCAAAAAATTACTACTTACATATATTTTATTAAATTTATCTTATAAATAGTTTATTATATACTTGAGTTTTGTTTTAAAATTTGACTTTTCATAGATATTAAGTGACTGGAATTATTTTGTTTTATAAAGTACTTCAATGCTGCTTAGCCATCATCTTAAACAAAATGCCTAAGTAATTATTTTGTAAAGTTTAAATGACTTCAGAACAAATATGCATGGGAAAACTTTCACGAAATTCGACCAGAACTGGGAGTATTTTCAAATGTATATAGCACCTGAACATGGCAATAATAACACCCATCCGCATTTATGAATTTCAATTCATGTATTGAATATGGTTTAGGCTGGCAGCGCAAACATTTCAACGCTCCATGGAAAGGGTATGGCTATTGTACCTGGATGACATGGGTATCGGTTCTGAATATGAGGCTCAACCTAGGGCCCAGTTAGAGGGAGTAGTCCGTCGTCTGAAAGAATGTTGTCTCACCATCAACTTGGTTAAATGCACATTTCCTAAGCTCTCTGCCGAAGTTTGTAAGTCTTTCCAAGTCTAAAGGTATTACTGTTCTTTCCATCCCACTCCAACTTCATCACGGTACAACAAGGTAAGAACTTACGCAGATTCAGTAGCCTTTAATTTATACAACTGATGTAGTCCTTTAGCAGTAGAATGCCACTTAACAAGTACTTGTGGAACGTAAAGAAGAACGATTAGTCATCCGACCTGTCGACTCTTAAAAGGTTTTTGAATACTGAAAACTCGCTATCCGAAGATTGGGGGTCTCGAGCATCAATGACCCTTGTAGTAAAAATCACCTTAAAAAAAAAAATGGTTTGGCACTTCCGTGACGCTCCCGAAATGTTAAGATATGGGCAGATCATAAACCGTTGGTGTTCACCTTTAACCAACGTATTTTGACAGCAGCTCCCTTGAGGGCAGGGCTGGACAATTTACTACCGATATTCGCCATATAACATGTGCCCGAAAATCGATGGTTGTTGCTATCGATATCAAGGGAGACCTAAACCGTCAAGCGAAGGATCAAGCAGAAGACACCACCACTCCAGTCCTAATGCAGAATCTTCGTCGGCGACTGGAGGGGCTAAAGCGCCCCGGCATCGAGACATTGTCCACTACATTCTTGCGGGCACACGCGAGAAGAAATTTATTCTACCATCCCTGGACTTAGCACCTGGAATTAAAGGTTCTCGTTTACTAATGAAACAAAATGATTTTTGCCCCCGCATGAGCTCTGCTGTAGCAGATAGGGACTGCTGCAGTGCCTGCTAGAACGCAAAGGTGACTTGCTACAAAATTTCGCCACAAGGTAGGTCCCTGAAATCGGTGAGGCGCAAGCATATTCATGTTGATTCGGTTATTTCCATTCATTCATCAAAATAAAATAGTACCCCCTAACCGTGAAGGACATTACCTCTTTACCACATAGCCGGAAGCTCAACTGCTTGCCAAAATCTCTACGGAATCCATTGTGGAAGCACCTAGATTCTATCCCGTCTTACAGTTTGAGTCTGGCCTTTTTGAGCAGCTTACAAAAATCTTTGGGGTGAAAGCCTGAAAAATAGAAGCATACCATCCTCACTCGAATGGCAGCGTAGAACGCCGAATCCGTTTACTGAAGGCATCGTCCATAACTCGCCTTGAAACTGAGGACTTTATCGACTTCCAACCGTTCTCTTGGTTTGAGTACAGCTATCTGAGGACAACGGTTCTATTTCAGTGGAAATGAAATATTGTCAACTACTCGGTCATCTCAGGGAAATGAAGCGTTTGCTAAGAAAACTGCACAATAGCACTTACCGGCGTCCTCCTTTTCATAAACATTGTATTGACTTGCGTCCGGAAGGACCTTAAAATTTCCAGCCACCTCTTTCTTCTGTCTGGGCAATGCATTTTCGAAACAGTTGATGCCGCCTTTTAAACAACTACACCTCGTTATTTACCAAAGACGATTGCAAGCAGGGAAGAAAACGTTCATCGTTGCTGACAGCGTAGTCAACAGAACAAACCTTAATGGCAAATATTTTCAGTCCATGCACAAGAAGTTATTCCATTCCTTGTTGAGAGTGGCTTTCTTTGAAGCAGAAATATAGGTAACCGCGACTTATACAGCCAAAAAATTACTCGCGAAATAGTTTAGCGGAGATGGAGTAACAAATTATCTCGGATGCAACTTGTGTGAAACGCTACTGTATTACATACTTAAATAAATAGATCGCCTGATTAATAAAAATAAAAGCAAGTTAACTGATTTGACAGCCTTATGATAATGACTGAGGATCGGATCACTGACCGAAAACTCCTTCAGCTCATTAAATGAGTAAGGAAAAAAAAGAGGACGACCGTTATGGACAATCCAACTGAACAAAAGGATTAAGATTGGCAAGACAGGATGTTATGGTAGGACTCAGGTTAGTACATGGACGTTACCGATATATTGTAACATTCATGATATTTGAGAATATCATGGCCAGGAACCTTCACATCTGGTGAGTATCTTCCCTTATGCTCTTAGGAGGGGGGGTGAGAAAAATGGTCAGTCTTAGCCCAACAGCCAGAGAGCGAACCAGAGCAAGCTCCCGATTTGGCGGTCACCAAGAGAAAAAGAGGAGAAGAACCAACAGCAGACAGTAACGTTGATTGGATTATACGGAGATCATCGATTGGGTGATATTGATATTGTTTTTTTATTATGGATCCATTAAAAGAAATTGAGCTCAAATTTCATGTTTTTTTTGTAATTAGTAGTAACTATCCTTGTTCAAAAGGAATTGAATATTTTTTTATATAAATTTTGTCAGCACTATATATAATTATAATTATTTGTTATAACCATTTTATAAATATACATATATTTCACAATTCCCAGTTTCTAAATTTATTAATAACTACGACATTAGCCTTGAGATCGGGCGATTCAATCGGGATAATTTCCTATGTCGAAGACATAAAAACAATTTGAATTAAAGATCTCATGACGGACCTGCCAAATTAGTTAAGGTCAATTGATCAATAAAATAGAAAAAGAAATGGTAAAAAGAGAGGTAGGTTTCAATATATGAGATATTGTATTATATGTAAAATCTAGTAAAATTAAGGTGATTTGGGCACGATTGTCAAACAACCTTGGTTTATCAAAAGAAACAAAGCCTCAATGAAAGTACGCCAGGAGATAGATATTTCGTTGAAAAAGTGGGAGAAATTAATGTACCGCAAGAAGACCTGTTTTGTCTCTGCTGGAGAATTGCAATATTACCGAGGATTCATATGATGGCTAAATTCGGTAGAAAGAAAACTGTTACAACCCCTAGAGAGATCAGGCTCTGGCAATGTGATTTTAGAAAAGGGAAGTCCATAATCTACCTGATCTTTGCTCTACGTTAGACCCTTGAAAAAATGTAAAGAGTGGATATTACAAACAAACCTAATCATTGATTACAAAAATGTCTGTAAAATGTACAAACACAGATAGTCATTCTTAATTGAATAATTATCAACAGGACAGTCTAAATAGGCTATGTGAATGACCCTTGATCTTATGGAAGAAGGTTGTAGAGAAGGCGTTCGATATTGGGCATCCTTGCAAAAATTAAGCCAAAACACAATTTCAAGCAACAAAAAGACTGTAGAAAGGGGAGACGATGTGGCATTTATTTGTAAAACAATATCGCGGTGTGATCAAGGATTAGATTGCCACTGCTAGTAAATGTTTCTTTGATACCTGGAGTATAATCACATGACAATGTACTCAAAGGTTTTACTACATTAGATTCTGATAAGTCCTTTTCTCGCCTATGACTTTGATACTTCAACTATGTTGAAAAAGGATGAGTAGTATTATAATTTCTTATTTATTAATATAGAATTTACTTACTTTTCAAGTTTTTTTCAAGTTTTTTTTCCTAATTATCAATTCGCAGAGGAATTCTGGATTACTCCTTTTAACTTTCAGACTCACTCTACTCCGTAATAACAAATAGAAAGCCTCAATATTTTAACTGCACAAAATATTTTACTATATGGCAATTTTGGTTACGGGGAATGAGCTAACCTCTCTTTAAAATGTTTTTGTTATCCTTTTTAATGTTTCAACAACTAAAGCAGGAAAATAAACCTTCCAAACGATCAACAACTGCTAAGCACTTTTCAAAACTTGAAATAATACTAATGAAATATAACTAACTATGTATTAACTTCAGCTTTTGAAATGTGTTGTGAAATGGGTTAAAATATATCGATTTGTGTCGTTCAAGATTAATCATTTTTGTAACTAGCCTACTAAATACCATAAAACATTGTTCACCACAACTATTTCAGATTTGTAGTCAAATGCATTCAAAATTTCTTGTAATAATTACCTCCACTTGAAATTGTTTAATTAGCAACTCTTTTTGAGGTTTTCCAGAATCTTTCCACTGAATAATTTTTCTGTTAGAAAACAGTCGCAGGAGTGTAACAACCCAGTGACACCTGATGGAGTAGACAGTATGGCTGGAGAAATGGAACTATTGCATTCCGCAAGAATCCAAGTGGTTTCACTGTAGTTTAAGTGGTGACACTTAAGATAATATCATAATTTGTACAAGTGGATTCTGATGAGAATGTTCAAGAAACTGGATTGAGCAATACTGGTGTTAAAAACAACAATCACACATGTGGCTGCAATAGAAAGACCCAGCAAACACCTTCTGCTGCACGTTTTTGCCAGTCTACCTTTAGATTCGGTCTTAATATCTTTCTTGGCTCTGTAAAGGGTAATTTGTACATCAGAATGTCCAAAGTTGGCTCCTACATTGGCTAATCCTATGCTACAATTAGTAACTATTCATGTTCCCAAAAAAGTGTGATCTGCTCGAGGAATTCATTGTATCGTGATCAAGGACGTGATTTCCTCTTAGTGACTGCAACGAGAATGGACTGCGAGTCAACAAACAGCATAGCAGGACCATGTTTTCTTCCACTTCTTCTTAGGGAAATTCTATGGGTTTTACTGCTCACCACAGGTAGCTGCTCTTCAGGCTCTACTTCAGCCAATCTATCTGATAAGGCCTGGTAAATGTATTATATATGCAATATGAGGGTTGTTTCTGAAGCTATCATATTCAACTCACCCTGAAGGATAGTTACCTTTTTGAATTAACTGTAGTTTAGCTAATGCTCTTCGGTGGTTTAGATGTTAGTTGAAGCAGGGACACAGTTTCTCCTTTATTCATAACCTAGTATGTTTGATCTTTCACTCATATTAACGGATGTTACTTCTCTATGTATACAACAAATAGCTTTTGTTTTTTTAATTTCATTAGATGCAGACTTGGGCCCTGTAATTCATAGTTCCCCTCAATTGCTGGGTGTACATAACTCTCGTAGGCTAGGAGTGGCATATCTTAGGTGACGGTTTGTCAAGTCCACCAATATATTAGTATATTTTTTATTTTAAACTATAAACATGAATTTTTTGGAGACAAAAAAACAAGATATATTGGGAGAAATGTTGCAATTGGAGCTAAAAATGTTCAGGACGTTCCAAATATCAAATATAGAAAGGACTACGGAACATTCATTTTAAGTGATAATGAAAAAATAAAGCTGATGAAAACTCCACTTAACCATTTGAGGACACCATCGGTTTGGGGTTGGACTGACTTCACCTATTTGGTGTGCAGAACAATTCAGAAAACAAATGTTGTGTTCAACGTGATGAGCACAGTGATTAATATTGGTTAAATTATCCTTTCAATCTAAACAGAGATTGATAAATTACCGTCATTAGTTTGGAAACTTCCTCCTGCTCTTCGGATATGTCATTTTCAATACTTTCAACACTCTCTTGAATACCATCGCTTGAGAAATCTAAAAAATGGAAACAAGTTTTGTTAGTAAACTTATATTATATATAGTCACGTCTATTACAACTTACGTTCACATACTAGGTTCTTCAGGGTAACAATTAACCTCGGGCTCTGCTCTAGATTTGACATGTTCTGGTGATATGTTTTGCTCATTTTCTACAGATTTTTCAATATTCATCATAGAGTTATCATTAAAGGTTTCTTCCACCACATTGTCGCCGCTGGACTCATGGTTGGCTAAGTTTAATTTTTCAATTAGTAAATCGATCTGTTCCAATTTCACTTCACAAGGCTCAATTTTCAAGTCCTTAACTAGGAGCTTTTCATCTTCTGTTGGTTTTTCTTCACTGGTTGTGAAAAAATAATTCTTTTTTCTTATTCTCGTGCTCCTGCGTGGAATTTTATCAAGGATTAACTTCTTTATGCATCTGTTTACCTTTACCTAAAAAAATACGTAACATATTATTTTACATTGATTAATTAAAAATGTAATTTCATTAGAATCTTTTATTTTATTTATTTCTAAACTGGGGCACAAGATCTGATGTAGAATTAAGAAAAAATTGAATGTGTTGGAAATAAAATATCTGCAGAATAGGTGGAAATTTCCAAACAAATAATGTTAATTTTTATAAGAACATTTTCTAAACATGTTCGCAGGAATCAACCATGTTTAACCCTTGGTATAACACCTCATTAAGAGAAATTGGTTGACCAAATGTTTTTTCGTAGTTGCATGCTGGTTGAGCTTATATTATTAAAATTCTTAACAATTTTTTAACCCCTTTTTTCATCTTAATTTCACGCCATTAAACCAAAAAGTATTTATTCATAAGCAATGAATTATGAACTATGGTGTGTGAGCTCACCTTATAAATTGTAATGATTACTTGCGAAATATAACATGGATATGGGTAATTGGTAAGAGCACCTGAATGATATTCATTTGAAGGTTCATATTTTGGCTGTGACAATATACTCTTCAATCAATAAGAATTTCAAGCTAAATATACAAAAATATTAATAAGCTTTAAATGATTTCGTTATTTGAGCTAGAATGATCTAAGAGGCGACCAATAATATTTTAAATTGGTCATAAACATTTATTTATTTATTTAAAACTATTGGAGCCAATATTATGAATACCAAGTGAAATTGACCGTTGTCAGCTGTCCTGTAAAGATATAAAATAATGAGGACGTATTGTTTAACAATTGTGCATAATATCCTTCTTATATTTTGTTTATTAATTGTTTTTTGCGACATTCCGGACTGCCATCAGTCCATTCTTTGGTAACATTTACACATTTAGAAAAAGTACCTTGGGACAATACCATTAAGTAACAATTAATTAATAAAAAATATCTTCCTTAAAAACAATAAAGTAAGAATATGATTTCTTACTGCTTACATATTCTGTCGTTCAAATTAAAAAAAAAAGGAAAATAAATTAACAAAATAATTAAAATATGTTCTGACCAAGGAAATCGCCATGTTGATTAAAATAATTTATATTGATTGGTCAGTACTTCTCTGGTTATTTATTAGTTATAGCTGGAGGTTATTATGGGTCATCAGCGCAAAGGTATGTTCAATATTTAATCTAATATGTCTACATATTTGTTGTCCAATATTTCAACTGAATTAAATATAAAAACTTAACCTATTTATTGGTATCTACGTATTGCATTGCCCTTTACAACTGTTTTAAAGTTAACAGTATGTTTGATATTTTTAGTTATGGGAATGAATTCCAAAAGTTCACAGGATCTGAAATTCTCTTCTGTCATATGTGTAACCTGCCACGTAGATATAATATAGAAAATAAATTAAGAAATATAAATCGACAATATAAGGTTCGATAAATGAAAAAATAAATAAATCTTTCTGGGGGGGGGGGGGTCGTCAAAAAAGGAATTTATGTTTAAAGCCAGATGGCCCGAAGGACAAGAAGCTATCCGGAGAGCGTGAATTCATAAACACGCTGGAGTAAAGGGGTGTGAGAATGGCAGTTTTTTCCGGCTCACTTGGTCAAAGGAGGTTTACAAAAAAAACCCACCCTTTTCACACAAAGTTGAGAAAATAGATTAAAGCAAGTGGTTGGGCGAAAAGTTTTTCTTTTAAAAACGAGAGTGAGGATGGAATGACTCTCACTTTTTTCTGGTGATAATGAGGGAGGGGACAGATTGGAGAGGACGTGTTTGGGACATTTGGTCTTGATGAATTCTTGATCATTTAACACATGTAACAGACAGGCAATATTGCTGATAACTCATTATATTTCTTATCCATTATAATTTGACATACTTATCACATGTTTTAAATTTAGTTATAATACAGTGATATTCAGAAAGAAACTGCTTAGCTCGCTTTTAGATGTACCCCCGTCAATGAAGATACCGATGTAATTGGTCGGAAAAATCACAATAGATTTTAATATTTAGTATATAAGTCAATGTAACCATCCATCGTTCGAATTCATTATAATTTCATCTCATTTAAGAATTACAGTCATACGAATAAAAAACATATCTTAATTATATTTTATTAACTAAATGACTTCCATTTATCACCACGATAATGTACTTGATCAACTACATGTACTGGAATTAATAGGGACTAGATTAAATTGAATCAATATTAAACAATCTTATTTTTATTATAACTTTAAGCAAATGATTTACGCTCAGAGATTGATAGAGTAATCAAATCTAGTAGTTAGAATAATTAAATGGCATCAATCATAAAATACCTTTCGTTTCCTTGGTAACCTAATTTTTTTAACGTTCAGTTTACTGCTTTCAGTAGTGGCTACACCTCTTGACTTAAGACGAAGGCTGCGCCTTATTGGCATTTTATACAATAATAATGCAGGTTTTTAATTAAATAAAAAAATATTTGCTGCGGATTATAAAAAATAAATTATTCATCATGAAAACTGTGTAAGTATTTAACATAAAATAAAGGCAATAGGAGGTAGTGTATTACCTGCACATACCCGAGCCTCCCGCTCCTGAACCGGAAAATTTCCACCCCCTGGTTTCCTTTCAAGAAACAATATAGCTTCGGAAATAGTCTGTCAAAAATTCTTGATCATTTAACACATGTAAGAGACAGGCAATATTGCTCATAACTCATTATATTTCTTATTCATTATAATTTGACATATCACATGTTTTAACTTTACTTATAATACAGTGATATTCAGAAAGAAACTGCTTAGCACGCTTTTAGAAATTCAGTAGTTATTCCCTGTTTGTTTTGTTTTTCCAAAGTGTTCTCACAAGTGTATCAACAACAATTTAATGAGTGATAACTCTTCCTGCTGCAGATTCATTTTTTTAAATTTATTCCTGACACTATGCTATTATGCACTCTAGGACTTTAATGACGAGTTATCATTTCGTGAGTTATCTACTTATTGTATAAGTATGTTTTATGACACAGTTGTATTGATCCTCCCAAAGCTGCTACAAATGCTGCCCCTAACATATTACAATAAACGTGTTATCAACTAAATTACTTACTACAATTCAAAATTTTGAGCAACCTTATCATTTTAACATTCTTCTCTGCCATGTTGATTAAATCATGTGGACAGATATAACCACTCAATAGACTTCTAGCTTCACACTGTTCACTCTTGCGCCTTTTTGTTGCTTAAGCCTTGAGATTATGTTTACATTGAAGTATATTTTTATTAAAACATCCAATGAAGGAGAGGCAGTTGATTTGCATCTCAGCTAAGTGCAGTACCGAGGGTGATGGGATGCTCCTACGGACATGACGTGCACTTAATCCGTAGACCCAGATGGAGGTGCTAAAAGACTTCTTGCAACATGTAATTAGTGAGCATTACGAAAGGGAACAGTGGACTGAGTAACACTAGAGAGATGTATGAGTTTAGTAGTACAATAATAATTACAAGGGACAAAGAAACCTTGACCACGAGGAGGTGGGACTTTACCAACGAATCAGGCCCCGTGTTATATCTCACTCCTTTGTCGACCGAACACAACTAGTCACGATTTTTCCTGACGCTAAACATCCCTGAAACGCGACCCCAAGGAGGACAAATCTGAACTAACATCTACTAAGAGGCAGCCTCTAATAGAAAAAGAAAGTGCTAACATGAAATTTGTTAATAAAAACAAACAATTAATTACATCAACCTTTGTAAAATAAATTTTATTATAAAAAAAGTAAGTTCTTTGAACCTATTCAATTGGTTTGTTCTTTACAATTTATAATTTTAAAAGTTCTAATTGTTACTTGAGTTATACTGTATGGAGCTTAACATGTGAACTTAACTCTGTTATTTTCAAATATGTTTAGTTTAGATGGTTCATAGGGAAGATAGTGGGATCTAGGATCCGTATAACCGGTGAGTTATTTCACTTTCAAAAATTAGTAGGCCCTTGATAGGATAGTCTGGGTTTTCTAGTGTCGGGTCGTCACGAGGGGGGTGCCTAGTTACCCTAGCCCTAGTGACGAAGTGAGGGTTGATTAGGCTATGACCTGGACAATTGCTTCATGAGGGGTCTTACTACTGTACTATCTGACTCCATATTTGATAGGTATGTGCCCCGGCAATGCACTATGTTCAGGAGAAGAGGTATAGGGTAGGTATTGTAGATGTTTTATGTGGTCTTGGAATGACCACGAGTTTACACTCGGTATCTGAGGGTATGGGAAAACCGTCCGAATCCCAAAGGTGAGTGTGAACCGGAGAGAGGCAGACTGAATTGCCGTGGGAGACACTACTAGGTAAAGTTTGTAGGGCTACGGCAACCGTTGTCCGCGAGGGAGAGGTTTCTCCCAAGGAGGTGCTAGTTTTAGCGAGACGAAGGCAGAGAATCCCACTAGGAGAGTGTGGGGTCTGACAAGGCCGGACTAAAACATAGCGCGAGGTTTGGAAGAGAGATCCAGAGGTTTTCATAAACGAGACGCCCAAATTTTGAGACATCAGTGCAGCTGCAGGCCCATCAGTCAGAGAGCCGTTGTGAGAATGATTTACAGGCCAAAACCTGGCTCTACTTATAGTCAGTGGTGGCTTGTCAGTAGCCAATAATCTAAGGCATTATTCTGACTAATGATAAGGCAGTTGCGGTGATGCTTTGTTCTCGGCAGTGACCCAGGCCTCGGTCTGGGTCGCCTGCTACCTACTCTACCCTTCCAGCCTCTAACTAGTTTTTTGCAGCCGCGTCTTTTTTGTTAACAATATTTACCCTGGTACGACCTATGGTTTGGTAATGTTATTTACATTTGTTTAAATTAATTTACAACGTATTATAACTAATTTGCAATATATACATAGAGTAGAGGGTTATTTATCTTATGTAGTTAGCGGTCGCTACATCTACCCTTAAACGAAAATACGTAATTGTGTAAAACTATACAATAACGATATTATTTGTAACAGCTATATCACCATGGACTTTTACTAGGCGTGATTTAATAAACACATTGCTGAGAACTAGTTCAATAACGAATGAATGGTTTCTCATTCAAAAGTTAGCCGTAGTATATTTTTGGCATTGCCTGTGTAACCCTGAAAACTTGTGCCAGGTGAGTGATTCTATACTGAACTTACCACATACCAGAGCAACTTATCAAAGGTAATTTTTTTAAATCCGGTGTGATCGAGTGATCTCGTTAAGGTACGTTCGATCGTGAGGCAACATCTACAACTAAAAAAATATATCTAGGTTTTATCCGGTATAAGGATAAACAATTTGTTTTTCCATATTAAAACAGCAGTACCTCACCAAATTAAAAACACATTGTTAATACTTTCATGCTCTGCCGTTCCTAATTAAAAGAAAAATAATAAATATTAAAAACATAAATAAAGTCACTGACATTTCCTGGAGAGGAAATTGTTAAGATATTTGGAATATTCCATGTCAGTATGTTGCCTGACGATGGACTTATTGTGTCTGAAACATTGCAACAAGGAAAGAGGAATGAAAAAAAGATTGTATGCAGATGGATAATATGAACTATTTTTTAATAATTGTTATTGTCTATATTTTATTTCGTTTTTATGGGCCGGGAACTACAAAATGACAAAATTAAATGGTTTCTGTTTTATTTTTGTCTTATTGCACCTGTAGGTTACTTTGCTTAGAGGGTATCCCATAATTCAATGCATCATTTAGAAAAGACATAAAAGAAAAATAACTAACTTGAGTGAAAACAAACAAAGAGAGCATAGATTACTTGGTAACAAAAAATAAGTATTTTTATTTGGCATTTTACTGTGTTTTTTTTGTAACCATCACCTTTTTTTTAATATTTCACGTTTCTTAAATTATATATGATAACTATTAGAGAGATGCATTTGGAGCCGCTAGTGTCATTTGTTTCGCTGAGTTTTATAATGCTAAGATAATGTTAAGAACAAGTAGATGGGGCCTGAAGAACTGCCCTTCATGGAAGTCACTGGACAACAAAATTATCGCATTTGGGGTTCGGAAAGCCCACATGTGATTATCGAAAAACAAATGCATCCACGGGACACTGTTTGGTGTGGATTTTGGGTTGGAGGCATCATTGCACCATACGTTTTTGAAAATGAGACTGGTCAGTGACTGTTACTGGTACTCGATATCGCGACACGATAACACAGTTCTTTGTGCCGAAATTGGATGATATTGATGTGGCCAATATGTGGTTTCAACAAGATGGTGCCACATGCCATACAGCCCATGAAACAATTCAAATACAGCATGAGAAATTTCCAGGTCGTGTACTCTCTCGTTTCGGTGATTAGAATTGGGCTAGATCGTGTGATTAAACACCTTTAGATTTTTTTTTATGGGGTTATTTGAAGTCAAAGGTGTATGTGCAACAAGCCCACTTCCACCCGTGCATTAAAAGAGGAAATTCAAATATCATTTTAAAGGAAGGAACATTTTGACAAAAGAGTCTGTGCCAGCAAAGTCGTGGAGGCCATTTGCCCGATGTTTTATTCCATAAATAACCCTATCCTATTTACTTTATAATTCAATAAAAAAAAAAATACTAAAAACTTTTCTATTCAAATTAAATCTTGTGTTATTCTGGGACAGCCTTTACATATATGTTTCAGCTATAGCCCCAGACCAATGTTTGTAATTCTACCCTCCTTCAAATGCATGAAAAAAAAACAGATTATACTCGTCCCTAGACATTCCCCCAGTATGTTGTAACGTAACTCTTAATATTTGTATATCCCAGTGTTTTGCTTGTACTTCATAATAAAGCTTTTCTTTATTTTCTTCTAACAGACTGTCCTCTACAAAGATTATTTAACTGCTAGATAAAACAGTGCTTTTTATCAAGTTTACTTGTCACGTCCTGGAATTTTACTGACTGCTGCCACGCATATTTTTCATAGATCGGTAAAGATGTTGAGTTTCACATTGACAAAAGTATTTTCCAACATTTTTAAATACACAAATGGTATCAGTTCTCACTAAGAATGAATAAAACCAACAATACCAGAGACAGGCTGATAAGTAAGGCACTTTTAAATTGCTGCTAGAAACACGATTAGAATTTTGTGTGCACTCATTTCCTTTAATTGTAGCTGGAAGTCCTCTTTGAAAGAGCGAACGAGATTTTCGTTGTATGTGCCGGAATTTTGTTCCCCTTATCTAGCAACATGAGATTAAGATATTATATGTTAATGGAAAACTGGTCCTAGATGGCTCCGCATATTCTCTATTTGGATTAACATTCGATGAAGTAAGCAGTTTTAAGTTCGTGTAGTGCAATGCGTCAGTTTTTTCAAGCCCTGTTTTTGGGTCATATCAAACTTTTCGCATCAAATTATAACATAATTTGTATATTCAATTATTGTGTAAAGTCATAATGTCGACTGTAGCTTGTAAATTTTCGTCACGAAATATTTCATCAAAATTTTCCTTTTTTCCAGAGATCAGAATCCTTATTGGCTGAACTTTTTTCACGTTTGATTTAAAAACATAAATTTTTAACTCTCTCTATGCATTAATAAAAAGGCCATACAATGCATTGTAATTATTGTATTTATGATATGAATTTTGATAGTGACCGTAGAACGAACCTGCTGACTTTTTATTGAGCATCCTGATTTATATTATTGCTACATTCACAAAGATTTTTTCTTAATTATATTGTTTACTTCCTTATATTTAGACCAGTCAATGAGCCGAACCTTGGCCGAGCACGGGCCTGCTATGAATAGAAACTGCCAACGTCCAATAGCTACGCTCTTCTCAAATTGATTTTCCACAGACTGCATAAACAGCAGAGATTTATACATTTAGTGGAACTGTGCGCAAGTAGTGAATCGCGAAAACATATCACACGGTTTATTACTTCCTGGTCTTTTAACAATGTATCTCTGCCAAAACCACTTCAACTCCGAAAGAAAAAAATATTTTAATCATACAAATTGTGACGATCTTGTTGTGAGACGAAATGTCTTGTAGGCATGAAGGAGAGGGTATCTTTCATTAATAGATACCACCTTCATAACTATTGAGATTCGAGGAAATATTTTTTTCCTTATTTTGTAGATCAATGATTTTTTCACACACACACACATATATTTTTATTGTTTTTCAAAGCGATTTTATTCTATAAAACATTCTTAGAATACTAATAATAAGGAACAATAATAATCGTACTGTAAAAGAATTTATTCACAAGTTCTTTAAACAAAGTATGTGAAAAAATAAAACCAAAGCGAACGTATATATATATTTTTTTTCCATACATTGATTACTATTTTGTCTAATGTAAGTTTCGTGTTTATTTCTTTACTACTGAGACAGACAAATGTTTTTTTCTTTTTTCTTCTTTTGATGAACTTTCAAGGTCAAAAATTATACATTAACAATCACAGCGTCATCACACAAGACAATCTTGCCATCCGACAGAAGAGGAGGAAGTGGTCAGTGAAATTAGCTTCTAAAGGATCAAACAATATCCTTATGCACCTTGGACTAATGCCAAAACTACAAGAATTCGTCAATCGTCCGAGGAGTTGATATATTGGTTCCTTAGATATCCTTCAACATTTCATACTTTTGATAAAATTGCGCAAAATGAATTTTTAGCTAGAGGTGCATAACGCTAATACATTTCAAGATGGTAACATGAACGAGGAAAATATATGCTAACGATAGTGGTTTACCAAAATGGAATTGGCAGAATAACAACCTTGGCATTTGTCCCAGGTGAGGGCAAAATGGCTGTTACTTGACCTAAACTTGAACATGGTACCAAAGTAACCTAGAAGCCGACAGAAAAATATTTGAGCTGAAATATTTTCAAACATTTTGTTGAATGTCAAAATGTCATATTTTTGGATAAATACGGAATATTCTCTCTCTCTCTCTCTCTCTCTCTCTCTCTCTCTCTCTCTCTCTCTCTCTCTCTCTCTCTCTACATATATATATATATATATATATATATAATGTGTGTACGATTAATTAATTTATATATTATTAATTTCTACTTATTTCAATTTAAACATGAATACATGTTTGTTTTTAATAATCAGCTTTTTTAAATCACTCAATACCACAACCTTTTTCAATGGAGGATGTCTGTTTCAAAACCAGCTATCTTTTTTTTGCGAAACTGCGTTATGGGTGTTATTTGTGTCTTGCAGATGAGATTTTTGAGTGTTTGATTTCAAGAAAAAGGTGAAAAAACGTTATATTATTAACTAAACAGTTTTTTTAGGATTTGAAACAGCTTACTATACAAGTGTTCAATCACATGACAAGTTTGAAAATGGGGGATCACTGGTTTTGAAACTGACGTCCTCAACTGATTTTTCACATCATTATGTTAAAAAAAATATAATAAAGTATGAGTTTTGTGGTAGGCTCAGATATGGAGATCAAATAGATGAAAGTAACAAGGCTTACCTTGAAGTACCTGGTAATGAAGACGGTTAAAGGACTGAAGCGTAAATTTTGGAAGGAAATGAGGAATAGGAGAGAAAGGAAAAGGGTAAGTTGCATACACACCAGTATTAAAAAATAACGACAGAACTCAAAAACATCAATGGAGAACTAATCCTTAGCCTGACAATTATACATTATTGTCGTTATTATTATAGAGGCGCCTTACCTGCCGGCGTGAACATTCTAATAGCTATGTTACTTGACAAGCGAACACATGATTTGACAAATGCAGTTGCATTTCATTTTGCGTTGTACTCACAGGCCATAAAAAGTTTATTATTTCGTTGCTAAACAATTATTTAAGAATTAGTTGTAGGTTTTATGTTTTTGTATTTCTACATATAATAGTGAATACTACTAGTTTTAGTTCGACGTATTAATTGTGTTTAGAGGCGTGGGGTCTGGTAGCTGTATGTATTGAGCCCGTGTAACATAAAATGAAATAAATAAATTCTCTCTCTCTCTCTCTCTCTCTCTCTCTCTCTCTCTCTCTCTCTCTCTCTCTCTCTCTCTCTCTCTCTCTCTCTCTCTCTCAAACTAAAAAAAATCATTCATCAATCAACTACTCTCATCTGTCCTGATGTTATACTTAAATAAATCCTATTGCAAACAGAACCAAATCAGAGATAAAGAAATATTTTGATGTTCTCTCCTTTCGGTCATTTGCTCATTTATTCTCTCACTCCATACCACTATATCCTTATTTATCCTATAACTTTTAATTGAATTTTATAAGTTTTAATTTAACCTATAACTTTGCCTAACAATAAACATTTTAAGCTAAGAGAAGCTTAAATTAAAAAATAACCTTCACATCGGGACTTTATGTTCGGAATAAAAGCGGTACCATTACATGGCACGAAAACCACAATTGAAAAATATAATTTGTCCTAATTTTGATGCCTTTGATCGTTCTCACGGCGCTTTTACATGGGCTACAATGATTATTCATCAAATGTAACTGAAAAACATCGGTGAAAAATTACTTCCAACTTTACTCTACGGTACTGTGTCATTTTAATTAATTTAGCAAGCGGTGCCAAAAAGCCTTTCATTCGTAACTTTTAATTTATTAAGAGAGCGACTCCTTTAATTCGAAGATCCCTAGCCCCACGTCAGGTGAGAATGCTGCCCTGGGTAGAGGGTTGGCCAGTGTCCACTTGGAAACGATACAGGCACATACTCAGACCACAATGGCTTTTCTATTATTAACAGTTTGCTGATTTGCTTTCATATTGTTTATAGTCCCTTTTCATATTTTTGTACAATGATGGAGCTGATAAAGTAAATCCTTGTGTGTCTAATCGAGGGAATATATAACACTCGAGACCTGATAAACTTCAGGGGGTAAGATCCATCTTTCTCCCCCCTCCCAGGATAATCTTTGAAAGCAAAATAACAGGCGAGCCAATGTGAGACTAAATTAGTGCCTAGCTCAAAATAAAGCAGGAGTTGTATAAGTTTATGAATTATCGGCTATCATGCATTGCAGGGTGTTTCGATAAGTGGTGGTGGATTTCGATGAACTTTTAAGTGGTGATATTTTTGATATAGGTCATATTGAAACCGTTAGGCAGTGTTTTCTTTTTTTTTATTACTAAAGAAGAATCAGGACTTTTGATTGAAAGAATTCGCTTCAAGTTTGACTGTTTTGCGTTCGGTATAGTTTTATTCTTGAGAGGTTTTTGTATTGATATATGAAATAGTTGTACTTTTAAGTGGTATACATAATTACCTAAGCTTTGCTTTAGCCTTATGAGTATTTAGTGTAGGTTCTGTTAGCACATTGTCTAGTTGGAAACCCAGATAAAGGATCGGATATAGCAAGTGAGGGTGAATTTTCTTTCATTGACTTCTTTTACCATTGATAGCTCAAACGCTATTTGTAAACTATATTTGAAGGTAATGGGGGTTAAAATTTCAATAAATGGGAGGGTTGGTAGGACTGTAGTGCTGTAAACGGAAGTTCCAGAAAGTTTAGGCTTATCCTCCTTTGAAATAATCAGGCTTTTTGTAATCAAGTTTATATTCTTTAATAACGAATATTGTTTGTGTAGTGACCGCTAACTACATAAGTTAAATCACCCTATACTCTATTGCATATATATTGTAAGCAAAAGTAAAATAACATGAACTAAATGTATTATAATCAAATGTAAATCAATGTAAAAGTGTTAGTCAATAAAAGGCGGGAGCCAACTAAGTCATAAACGAGAAAAGGTCACCAGCTGGCAGTCATAAACAGTCATAAACATTAACAACCCTCGCAGCCTCCCAGCCGGAAGTAGAGAGGGTACTTAAGGCAGGGTACCTGGCCCTGTTAGTCAGTCAGTCTCTTAGACTCCTCGCCAGTCTCCTCGTGAGTCTCTTAGTCTCCTCGCAGACTCTCTCACGACCTTTACTCGGTGACGCTTGCTTGGTTTCCGCTCGAACTCTGAAAACTTGACTTATTCTTTATGAAACCTCTGTACCTCTTCTCTTGAACATAGTGCATTGTCGGGGCACATACCTATCATAAATGGAGTCAGATAGTAACGCCGTCATGGAACGATTGTCCAGGTTATAAACTCGAACAATCCGCACTTGTCACAGGGCTAGGGTGAGCAGGCACCTCCTAGTGACGACCCGACAGTTTAACTCTCTTGAGCATTGCGTCTTACGTTCATTCTAAATCTAACCAGCTGCATGCACACACGCTTCGTGCATTTCTAATATTTATAAGGGTTAAGGAACACCAATCTCAACTCAAGTGTCAGCCTTTCTACCCTATTAATTATTTCCTCAATTAAAATTCAATGACAAGCGTTAAGATGTTAAGCGCTTGTTCGCTTCATAGACTTATAGTGAGGGATTTCTTTCATCCGAATGGATTTCGGAACTTTGAATATCTGTTAAA
The DNA here is from genome assembly GCA_930367205.1 of Acanthosoma haemorrhoidale. Lineage (NCBI taxonomy): Eukaryota > Metazoa > Arthropoda > Insecta > Hemiptera > Acanthosomatidae > Acanthosoma > Acanthosoma haemorrhoidale. The sequence goes on along the minus strand of OV884011.1, from coordinate 115,582,149 downwards.
TCATTTAACATTATTTCATCATTAAATGAAATTATCCACTAGCTCACGAAGCTTTGACAAAAAAAAATTGAATCCTTTGAAGAACTACTATTAATCGACATCTTATTAGCCCAGCAAAATAAGGTTTCAACTTCGGAATGAAAAATATAAATCTATACATTTACGCGAACATTTTATTTTGACTTTCTAAATGTTGACTAAAAAGTGTGAAATCTCGTGTAGGCGTCTCAAGTTATTAAAGGACAAATAATATACTATAAATCTGGCTCCGCAATTTACATAGAGTTACCCTATATACGTTTCGTGCATCCAACTCTCCGCTCTACATCTAGAGAATGGTTAATCATATACAAAAAAAAAATTATAATATTTAATTTTCTGAGAATTTCTGAGAACAACGTAGGATGTACAGGGAACGAGATATATTTAATAAAAACCCGGTCTTTGGACTTATATTACCTTTGACCTTTAACAACAGGTAAAAAAAAAGTTAGTTCCATGTGTTTGTATCGTAAAAATAAAAGGTAAACAAAAGTGTTAATTAAAGAAAACATAGAAATGTGGTAGTATGGAATAATCATTCCCTATATCTCAATATAGGTCAATTATTTAATTATTTTGTTTAGGCTCAGAATTAATGGGTGATGTTTCCACGGATTCGTTCTGTTGTGCAGTGTCTCATGAGACAAAAGGGTACACGAGCCTAAGCATATTTTACACCCGTAATCGGAGCTGAGAACGTTAAGTAACATATTCCCATACCTTTTCCTACCTCCTCACGTGAACATTTTCCAAAATGGCAGGTGCGGGTAAAAATTCTTAATCTATACACGCCATTCTTTTGCTAATTGATAACCAGATTCCTGTTTAAATATATAGACTCACCTCCCTCCTCCTTTCTATGTAATATATATATATACTATATACTTATACACTTATATACTAATTATACTTTATAATTTATTGTATCAAGATTGTATAAGCTAATTTAATCGTCATTCACGTCATAGTTCAAGTTTTAATGTCATAATAGGCATTAGAACGTTGACATATATAATTAATAGACATATAAAATATTTTGCCTATGTTGTAATTGCTAATTGTTGTACGTCGTAGGTGCATATCCAATTCAACATAATACAAATTACAAGTGGTGGGGTTCGCTTTCTGATTTCTTGAATGGTCAAAACTAACATAACCAAAGTCTAAGAGCGTGTTGCCCCATTTAGATTTAGGTATCTCCACTTATCTTGTTAATTACAAGTTGTAAGGATATAACCCTTGTCCTATTAATTGGCTACTCTCGTAAACACATAAATATCGATACTTTCATTTGTTGCTAACATTCATAACTTCTTAAATATTGATAATTCATTGCTGATCATTGTTATAGAATCAACACAAGATGTAAATTGTTTCTAAAGAGTAAAAATCAGCAAAACGTTTATCGAGCGGTTTTAATAATATCTTTTAGTTGATTTCCACGATAAATGATGTGAACGAGTTCCTCCAAAGTATTTTTCATAATGTCTTAAAGTTCGAATATGTTCACAGGCCTAGAAAACATTGAATAGATAATAAGAACATATAGAGACCAGGTTTTCAAACGCTCTCCTGTCCACGCCTCTTGTACAATTTTAGAATTGAAGATGTGTTATTCACTATAGAGATGTAACTGTGAGGGTCGTTTAAGAAAAACCTTATTCAAAACCAGACGAAGATCTAACTTCATACTTCTTATGAAGAGGATTGTTTGTGAGCATGAAGAAAATGAAGAGGATTTGCATTGAAGAGCACCCTGTGGTTGAATGTATGTTCTTTGAAGCATCTTTAAAACAATTGTTGTCCATAGTCTATCTGAATAACATCTTAAGCAATGCTTAGATGTAACTTGACCAGTTCATTGTGAAGTGGTTAACATGGCTCTAAGGCTCCATATTTTGGGTTCCGCGTTTGAAATGATCCACTGGCCAGCCCCACATACAAATCTCTCGAACCGATAGGAAAGATGCGTTTTTTTTTAATACGTTCAAATATTTTCTAAGGCAGAATTTGTTACGTATATTTTAAAGAGGTTAATAAATGGGAGGTATTGAGGAGCGTTGAAGGGTTGATAAAAATTAAACATTCTATTATTTTAGCAATTTTTTTTTTATTTTCTAAACAAGAATAGAATGAGATTCTTTAGAAAAAGTAGACTTTACATTCCAGACATTATGCGGTTTATTCAAGAATTCAAAAAAATATACAGTTGTTGAGAACTATAAATAGATAACAGATTATGACACTAAGCACGTAAATTATAAAATATTATCCTATTCATAAGTAAGATTAAATACTTAAATACATATTTTTTTTCTGTTTTTTTCACATTTAATAATATCAAATTTAAAGCGTAACGATTGTTATAAGTATTGTTCAACCACAGTCCCTACTAGAGTAGATCAAGTGGTGAAACAACTTACAATATATACATCCAATGTTTCATCATCTGAATCAAAATTATTTTTACTTCTGAACAGCAATAATTTAAAATTAAAATACTGGCCAAAAAGCTCAACAGTTCGCTCTTGGTTTTAAAATAATAGAAAAGAGCCTATAAGTACATGCGGTGTTTATTTACAAATATGTATCTCGACTATAGTGCACTGTATTGTGCTAACTAGTAATGGTCCATAGAAATGATATATTTCGATTATGAATATTATATTATTATATAAATAAATATATGTGAAGTTTAGCTGAGCGTTTGTTCCCCTCTGTCGAGGCTGGGCGCTGGAGGAGACATCGACTCCTTTATGATGGCACTTATCTCGCTCATGGGTTTGGTCAGGGCGATCAGCACGTCGTCATCCCTTCTCTGCAACACCACAATTATCATATTTAATTTTTGAAATAATAACGTAATATAAAATAGAATATTGTTTAGAAAAATAATCTGTTACCTGGTATGTACGTTTTAGCCTAATTTACCTAAAGATTATACTAATTATTTGTTTCTTTAATGTCAATGTTTATTTTATTAGTCTTTATTAGATTGTGTCATTTCTCTATTGATGATTACATGTTAGCCCTCGCCGAAGCCGACCCATAGGTTGGTCGAACATTGAAGTCAAACATAATTAATATTGATTAGCGTATTCCTGCGGGGATATTTAACCAAGAGTTAGAGTACCCGACCGCAGATTGTCCGCATCTCTGGCCTGACAAAATCTTTTTTCTTTGGCTAACCAACTATAACTAACTAACACTAACCAACTATATAACTATTTTAAACGACTCTAACATATTTCACAACGCAATATAGGGCGTAATAATGATGACGAAAATAATTGGTATTGTTATAGTGTTATATTATCAAGCTATAATCTCTGTTCATAGAATTACTAGAAAACTACAAAAAAAATGGGCGTAACAATGCCACTAAACAAAAACATTATGCATTCTTATGTGAACCTTGTTTCGACTAATCTGGAAGGTAAATGATGAATTATGTGAGTGATTTCACCAAAAAATAATGACCATGAAGCAATGATATCAAATATTTTTTTTTAAATCTGTATATAAATTAAAAAGAGTGTTTCAGGTAGAAATTTTGCGATGGCAAAAATACTCTATGAACACGCGTGTTATATGGCACAGTTCACACTTTTGTGACTTCTTTTGCACAGTGAAATAAGCTACAATCACGACTGCACGAAAAGAAGGCAATTTTTCACGAATGGCTTTAAAGTCACTACAAATGTTTTGAATTTTTACAATATGTCTACGCATATTGGAATCCACAGGACATAAAATTAGAGCAAATTACATGTAAACGATGTGCTACAATCGTTAAAAATAGCGTTAACTTTTGGGAACAAGAAAAAAACCCTGCGTAAAAAGAAAAAACATGTATTTACTTCCTCTTTTTATGAACTGAAAACACACACACAAAATGATCCATTTATACATAAATAAATTACCTGAAAAAGTATTTCTTTTTCGAAGTAGAGAAATCCTTTCTTTTTCGCTGCAATTAACAGGCCGACGACTTTATCGTTTATCCGGGTGTACATCTGAAAAAAAAAATTACATTGTACTCTCATGGTCAATTCCAGTGATATTGTCAACAAAATATATATATGACTCATTAACAGGAGGAGTCACATATATTTCTTTAAAAAAATATGATGCAAGACATTAATGGTTAAAGCAAATATCTAGAGGCAGTTTATTGTGTTATATTGTATGTTACATTATGTAACTCGAGAAATATTATATACAGTTACATCCTTAGAAAGAAGATTTAATATCTCTAAAATCATAGAATTGTTGTTCTTGTTTACAATCCTTTTTATTGATCATTATAAAAGCCGTATAACATTAATGCTATTTAAAAGTTCACTAACTAAAAGTTAACTACGCAATTATGTCAATTTTATTTACTATGTGATATTGTAAATACCTTTTATCCTAATGGGCAGGGTATCAAATTGAAGGTACTCTTAAGGTCGTCTTAAGGTAATGATCAGGAATATGCAATGTTTATAATTGAAACTAAGAAAAGTCAAACAGAACAGTATTTTTTATTGGAAAATAATTGAGACTTGAGCAAGCAGTCATTTGAGCATCAAATTTGAATTCCAGCTAATCAAATATTTTATAGTTATAGCAAGTACAGGGGATGACCGTTCAGGCGAAAACGTTTCGCCAATAAAAAACAATGCGGGGAAACGTCTTTGTTTTATGTATTTAAATATTTAAAAATATTTACTGAATAATTCATAATTATATAATACACACATAAAATAGTATTAGACTAGAATCATGTATGTTTGATGGAATTCCAGTTTGACATCTCGACAAGATGAAAATTAATAACAACCAAACAAAAATGATGAAACGAGTCACTCACCAGGTAAGCTCAAATAGTAAATATAATGTTTTTAAGGTAAACCTTTCTTGTGTGATACGTTGCATTTGACTGAAGTAAGTAGCCATTTTGGCTTTATGGTTTTATTGTGCTCTCCAGCTCAATTCAGATACATCTGAATAGTTTATGTATATATCCGTAAATTAATGAGATTTAATTGTGTCTAGTATTTTACTAGAATAAGCCATCGTTTATTGCGCATATTGGATTCCCACCAAAAAACTGAATCGACTGAGGCAAAAATTCAAATAAGGTATAGGTAAATGTTTTCATTCATTCATGTGTTAACGATGCAGTTGTATTCCTTACATTTCCGATATAACGGCACATTGATAATGTACTCAGCACATTTCGTTCTTGAAATTCTCAACTTAAAATTCAAACATATCCTGTAAAGATTATGATAAAAAAAAATTCAACTACTCTTTCCTGAAGTTACATTACAATACTAATAATAAACTATTGAGATATTGCAATTAAGATGAACTGTCACCTTTTGCGTTGATTGATAAAAGGTTGTTAACATTTTGTTTCATAGTTAAAGCATGAGAAAGAATTATTTTCAAACGAACAAAACTGATTTTTAATAGGTTTGATTCACAAAAGTATTGAAATCGAAGTGAAAATCCTATGAAAAAGAAAAGCAAGACACATTTTTCTTGTGAGAACCTGATTTGTTTTTAATGAGCAGCTTTGCTAAGACAATGAGCTAATTAGAAATGAGTACTTCCTTTAGCAGTTTCCTTAAGACGTAATCGCATTCGCCTGAAGACGAAACCTAGGGAAGTATAGAAAGAAAGAAGCTACTTTCTCCTGGGATCTACTTTCTACATTGGAACCACGCATTCATAATGGTTAAATCAATATTTCACACCACTAAAACATAATTAATTAATGCCACAATAGGGGCAAAATTACATGAAGTACTCCTAACTTTATTTTCTTAAATACAATGGAGCTTTAAACTCATCATATGATCCTTTTTTGGCGCACCACGCCCTTTCGGAAAAAAAAAAAAAAATACTCACCACCCCCTTTTGAGAGAAAAGAAACACGCTAACTCTCTTACAGCGATAATTCTTCTGTTGAACAGGGTTTTAGTACTCAATTTGGAATGATGTTAATTAAATATGATGTCGTGTTAAATAGTTTAGGTTAACTCTGAAGGAGCTTCAAAACAATCTCGCATGGATAAGAAGCCTCATGTACTCATAGTAATCTTTAGTGAACCTGACAAAATATGCATGAATTCCATATTCTGCAGGTTATATAGGCTTTGTTGATGGAGGGGGTACGTTCACGCTGCGGTGCACTGCGCATATTGCGACTCGTTCATTTAAGATTGTCAAAACATATTATGAATAAAGCTTGCTTAAATCCATTAAAACTATTTATATGCATTCGGTGGTGGATACTAAACCTTTTAGTGCATTGCTGCGAGTATTGTCAGGGGGCGGCTGCGGCTTGCCCTTAAAGCCCCCTAAATTTGCCTTGGACCAAAAACGTCCCATAAGATCTTTTCAACGCTCACCGGTGGGTGGTACCGCTGGAAAGAACCTATACTCTAAATAATTAACTGGAATAATGCGGCGTTGTAAAATATTGTTATTAATAAAAAAAATAAGGTGATATTTTTGATTGAATAATATTAAGATATTTGCAATTTTTAATAACAATAAGTATGACAGGTATTTTCTAACCAGAACTCCTTCTTTGACTAAAATGTGTTATAGGTACAAAGATCTTGCGTTATCTGTTATGGCCTAATGTCCCCAGCAGGTCTCGCAGCCACTAATAATTTAAAACTAATATTAAACTATTTGTTCATTGACTGTAATTTATTATCTATCTAGAACTACTGTCTAGAAAGAGAGACCTATTGAATTATGATCAGTGCAATTTTTGAGTTTGATTTTTCTTTTAATTGATAATTTTAGAAATTACATTGCGACATGAACATTATAGAACATTGTATAGGAGTTCATTTCAGCGTTACTGTCCGATATTTTATTTTTGTGATTAAAGTTGGCTTTATACCACTATATATTGCAATTAAATACATTGATTTCATGAAATTGTTAGTCTTAATATTGCTTCCTCTCCGGGCTAGGATTCGGTGCATTACTATTTTGCCTGTGTGAATGATTACAGAGAATATAGTGAGGTTATTTAGAGGTAGTGTATGCATTTCATTAAGAGGGTGCCTATTTGAGGTAACTGTCCATTGAAACAACCATATTCGTCCCTGTTACAGTTTTAATCCACTTCATACCCTTTAGTTGTGCCTGATAGATCAGTAATTTGAGTACTGCTATTATTCTAGAATTGTGAGATGTATTATTTTCAAGGCATGCTTATGCTGTGATTGTCAATTGATACAGCGTTGTACCAATGGATTCACACCTGAGTAGAACAAAGATTGGGGTACAACCCAGTTCAATGGTTGACATACAATGTTCATATAAAATATGTTTCTGTCAGACATGTGCTAACTTCCAATGTTAAAAAAAGCACCGGCATTTGTGTTTTAGATTTTGGACGCTTCTACACTTTTCGACCGGAGAGCTAAATAATGAGAAATGTGTTAGAAATTGGGTTTCTCCTATATTTAAACGACTTGGGTATTAAATTGTGACCCTCTGTTTTTAAAACATTCAAAAACTGAATTTAACCAATATTTTTATATATGTGAATATCTGAATATAAAGGGCCGTTTTATTATTTTATTGTAATTTCAATAATAATATATATAATTTTTTCAAATGATACATGAAGTGTTTTAATAATTCTTATTATTATATTACGTATAGAAATTATCCCAATTTACATTTAAACCATTTTGACTAAGTTTCAAGAATATTAGTTTTATAGTTATTGCAAAGGTTTTTCTCGAACAGATTTTTGTTCCGTTTACTCTGATGACTACCCTCTCTTACTTCCGTCATTCAGGCTATTCATTAGGACCGTCGATGTGGTTCATTTTTAAGTTCGTCACCATTTAGTAGAAACATGTTATAGAATTCTGTATTTGATATCAAAAGAAAAAAAAATAATACGATTGTCAATTCAGTAGCTGAGGCATTACAAATAATCTACTTAATATTGCATAACAATAATAAATATTGTTTAAATAAACGAAATTGTGATATGGCCGATATTCAAACCCAGAATGTTGATAAAATGCTATTTCCTAATGAGTCATATCTAAATTCAATGGATTAGCGGGTCTCGTTAAACCATTGGACGACATTGGACCAAACCATCTCAGACGTCTTACAAGTAAAACTAATATCATGCTAAAAGTTGGTGGATCAAAGGGCATAACTATAGGGAATGCTGTGGAGTCTTCCTGGCGGCACAGATGTAGCAGGCTTAACTCGATGAAACCCACGGGCCTTTTACAGGTAGCGATAGCGGTAATGGCTGGAACCCTGGAATGCCGATAGTACCATGCCGAATCTTCAGCTAACGCAAGCATGTTGAAGTCCTAAAGCATTTTATCTTAAATTACAAATTATTAATCATTAAAAACTAGCCCGAATACTATATTCGTATAAAATATGAATTCGACAGCATTTTAAATTGTGCAACCTACATATTTGATTTATTTTTGATCATTTGACAATTAGGGAGATTTTCTTTATGGACAAGATGAAAGGTATGAAGTGAATAATTTAAAACGTAGCTTTCTAGGAAAATATCAACATATCTCTTTTTAATTTATTACTTAAAAATACATGGTTTTGCAGCCCGCCAATGCCTGATAGATTTATTCCCTAAATATCGCAAAAAAGTTCAAACGATAAGAATAAAAATATGAAGCAATTGTGGATCGTGATAGCTAAGAAGTTGGCAAATGATTTTAGGATCAACACACGGAAAACAATTCCAAGAACTGGTGAAACAAAAATTATAAAAAAATATGTAGATAATAAAAATAGTGCACAGCAGTCCAACAGGCCGGATCACAGACAAGAAACCTTTTTTGTCTATGAACAGTAAAGTTACCGTAAAGTGTCAAACTGTCCGAGATCGGAAAAGGTGTTGCCACTGAGTTCTAATCCATGATCAGGTAACGTTCACGAATGGTCAGTAAATAATCATGAACCAGTTGTAAACTAGTCCGTTATCGAACATTTTTTTATCAGCATTCAAGTACGTATTCAATATATAGCATATGTAAGGAGTGTATTAATAATAATCATATTAGTTTACCCTTCAATTGTGTAGTTAGCTAGATTTAGAAAAAGAAGACTACGTGTAAATAGTTTATAGTTAGTGAAAATCCCTGTATATAGTCTGTAAATAGAGTTTAAGAAGTTTATATAATATTGTTCACATGAATAAAGATGGTTCACTGACTGGTGCACGATCTCAATCGCACTTGGGTACGCGCGCCATAGGCTACGCCTCCCCCCTCCTCTCGAGTCCCAGGGAAAAGCCACCAAGGGAAGGGAGAAAAAAAAATAATAATCATTAGTTGAAGGTTGTAATCCAAAAAGTGTATATTTCAATAATAATTAGACACAGCAGAGGCCAAAAATACGGCGACCGCAATAAAGAGGTGTGAAGGAGTGGGGGTCCCACCACTTACAAAGTTCTTAAAACTGAAGACCGCAATAAAACTCTAGGGTTTCGAAATCGACCATAGGGACAAAACAGAAAGGGGAAATACCCAATGCCAAACCTCCGACTCACCAAAAGATGACAAGTTGGTCCCCACAGTTATATAAATCTAGGTAAACTAATCAAGGAACAGAGTCTCAGGCACTATCTCACTCAGTTGACAGTTGTCAGAAAAGTCGTCTGAAGAGATGAATGGCAGTGCTAGATAAAATTGATAATGTTTGGTAGATATTATTTTAGCTCATATAATCGTTAAAATTGATGATGCAATTTCACACCTTTACGCCTTGCAACTAGGTAGGATCGAGATACATCGTTCATTTTATTTTCCTGTATAATTCTGATGAATATACTCATTTGTTCCCTCCAGATAATTTTTTTTAAAGATTAATATACCAATTTTAACAAAAAAAGAAAGACTAGGGGTGGGTGGAGCATAATGAAACAGATCAGACTGCAGATCGCAGAGTAGGTATATAGCAAGTACACAGGCGGTCTGAAAAGTTTCCGACCTCAACATGAAGATGATAATAAAATAAATAAAAGCTATTGAAATAAAAGCTTTGTTAGGTTGGAAACTTTTCAGACCACCCTACGTCGTACGTCCCGACAGAAAACACAGAGGGTTACTCCCAATCCCGCCCACAGATAAGATCTGTCGTTTCAGTGAATCAACAGCTGACAGAGTGAAATGTGTGGGTTTTTGGTTCGTAGACTAGTTATTTACTGTTTTCTTCTTCACCGGTAAGTATAATTCATTTTAGCCAATGATTGTTGGTGCAATACATTTAATAACTAATGCTGCATGTTGCATGAGTTTCGTTTTTCTACTCAAAACCTCATGGGAGAATGATGAGCAGCAATCCTCGAGATTGGGGCACCTTGAAACTCAACCAAATGGGACACAATGAAATGTCTCCAGTCGTTTGGTTGGTTCCACACGCGGTAAATATACCTGGTACGCAAGGAAATGTGCCCGTAAGGGAAATGTAGCTATAACAAAGGTTAAAAATGCATCTATTTCCTGGAATGGGAGATTACGTCGTAACGTGAATAAAAACCCCAAGAAGTCTTACGTAGCTCAGATGATCAGAATGAAGGATGCTGAGCGGGGCTATGAGGTGGATGAAATTTATAAGAAGTTGTGGAAACAACAAGTTCGTCGAGCCTCCAAAAGAGGATATTCACTGCGACCAGTGAAAAGTATATCAAGATACTATTGGATAATCCTACTTCAGCCAAACTCACTAAAAGACATTAAGCTTTTGTCTCGTTTGACATGGATTACATTAATTTGAACATTGGATAAATTCTATGATTAAAACCTCCTTATATTTTATATGGAAAACTTTGTGCCCCCCCCCCCTAATATATTCTTGGATATTAGAATCATAAAGTTGCGGGTATTTGCTAAACTGGAGCAAAAATCGTGCCAAACTGTAATCTACAATTCTGTTCGCACGTTGTCAAAAATCGAGTTGATGAATTTCTACGGGGTTAACGATTCTTCTGCAGGACTTTTGGCAAAGTGCTACATTAAAAACTTAACGGGTTGCGACTCATTTAAATAACTTAAGATCTCATGCCAATTCTTTCCAACGCGAAATCCCATTAATATATTTAGCGGAATCTCACCACACATAACTCTCTTAATTAGGTACTTACGTTAGAAAGGGCTACAAGTTTGTCTGTATAAAATCCAGACGAGATGATTAATATTACAAAATTACAACGTAATTGGTATTATCGGAATAAATCTGTAATTAGTATTAATATAATGTAATTATTTATGGGAATTATTTTCCAAAATGCCTTTAGCAACGAAATGTCTTCTTTCCATGACCTTGTGATTAGTAAGAGTAGGACTATTCTATTATAAGGAAAACTTCAACCTTGTAGTACAAAAACGTTTTATTACTAGCTGTCGTATATTTGATATAATCGGTCATCAATTTTAAAGCAATGTCATAGTAGAAACCGGTTTACAATTTACGATTTATTTTATTTTTGAAAATGCGTTTTTGAATGACGAAGACAGTTTAACAATTATTTTTAGAACAAACAGTTTTTAAAAAATTTCTGGCAAAAACCACCGAGAGTTTTTCACAATAATGTATGATGTTTTAAGGAACTGGCCCCTGCATGAGCTCGGTAATTTCTCGAGATCGTTTCTTTATTTACCACAGGCTAAATTATGTTTATGTATTGACAAAGATATACTTCAAAATTGATGTGAAACAAAAGTTATTTGGTGCTAAAATCTTACTTTAAATAATATAATGACTAGTATAATATTTAATTGTATTTATGGATAGTATCCTTATAATGAAAACAACACCATTTACTACTTTCATTTGGGAAATAAAATAGTACTCTTGACGAGACGCGAGAATCTTAAATCAATGTTTTTCTCAGAGCTTCCTTTTTGCTGGCTTGTAGTCGATATTAAATTAAATATCTACATTAGACAGATATGGGCAGGTGACCATATTTCAATCAAACTTATAGACAGGAGGTTTTCATTCAGACATGTAAATATTTATAAATAATTTTAATATTGTTTATGTCCAAACTGGGACATTGATTAATTTCGGTACATATAATACGTGCTTGACCATATGAGAGCCCTTTTTCAAGGAGTGCTCAATAGTCCGCAAAAGGAAGCTATTAGAACGGAACTGATATATGTAATTTTGTGATATAAGATGAGAAGGCCTGGGACAGCTACGGAATGCCGGCCTTGCTCCAAAATAGAAGACAAGCGGACTCAACACAAAAATCAAGGTGCTTGGTCAAAAGGAAAGAAATGGCGGAAGGATCGGCAGTTGACTCACGCTGGTCCAGGGCCAGCAACCTTGTCAGAACGTATCCACTGCCAGCTGTATTTAAAATTCCGGCGCCTGGGCACCTCTCAAAAATATTCTAATTCCGAATGGTTTGACTGAAAGGATCTCGAACGATCCCACTCGTCTAATATTCCGACATGGCGCCGGAGAGTAAAAAGATAAAGATATCCTTAAACGTAGGATTTTCTGATTGTCTCAAAATTATCTGATTACCTAGAAATAGTAACCACGGAAGAGAAGAGACAATCTGTTGATATTAAGAAATGTTTATTTTCTTTTTGGGAGGAAGAAAATGTTGAAAAAAATTGACTCAAAGATTGAAAATCCCATGCAGCATTATACAATTACGATTTCTCTCCTGAGCAAAAAAAAATATTAACAGCAATAATTCACTACTTTTAATTGTAACAAATATAAACTAAAAAGAAAATAATATTTAAATCGAACAGAAGGTTTAAATTCGTTGATCAATAATAACCGCTATTTCCTTATTTTTCCGAAGAAATGATTATTGATTCCAATCCTTGCCTTAAGCCTCCGCTTAACGTCTCTGTTATGCGCATCGTATTTTTCTATGTATCAGGGGGTGTAAGTGTTAGAAACTATTAAAAAAGGACTGTCCTGCCTCAGGTGGTAGGGTTGAACCTCACTTAGTCCTTGTTCAAAGTATTTACAATGACAAATATGAGATTCGAACTTGGGATCTTTCTATTTCCGATAAAACGCCATCAGATATACTATCAATGTTGTCTGCAGACCGTTTCCACTCATTTATCTACTTTTTGTGGGTCTTGTTTACGCGTAGGTAGCCAAATTCGCCCTGAAATCAGTGAAATCTGAAATCAGGATCGAATTCTGGCAGTATTATTATTTTTCCCTTTATCAATAACTTCTAAATGCTTTCTTTATAATTTTTTTTCATACAATCATTCAGTATTTATTATAATTCAACTGTATGTTATTGCTATTGAAATTGTTTGTTCACGGTTCGTCAGAGATTCCATATAAAAAAAATCAATCGCTTAATATGGGTGCTTTGTCTATCAATATTTCCGTTAAACCGTTAGGGAGTCCGAAAATTTAATCGGCATTGTGTAAGTAAATGCTTAACAATTATATTATTTCTATTGGGTAGGTTTTTGTTATGTAAATATGGGAAAATGCGTCAGCTATGTATGTCTTTAATATTTATGTCTTAATATAATTAGCGCAATTTTATTACGTTTACTATCTTTAAATCATGAGTTCGATAATAATGGCTCTCCTGGGTATTTATGACTTCTCGGAGTTGTTCATGTTTCATCCTTTTGTAGTGACCGGGCCTTTTTAGACTAGAAATATTTCCGTGCCAAATTTAATAAGGTTTAGATGATTATTGGGATAACTTTAGATAGTTGCAATAATATAACTTAAGAGAAATTCCAGTCTTGGCATTAGCGAAAAATAAAATGACATAGGCTAGCGTATTACTGGCAACATAATGGAAATTGAAATAAGCTAGACAACTGTTGTCACTCAATGCTCAATAAACACAGTCCAGGTATAGGAGGGGAAAAAAAAAAAACAAAAAAAAAACTTGCTTTTCCAGCTTCGTAACTTTGTAAAATTAAAGGGGCTATGAAAGAAAAAAAAATCACATGGATGAAAGTGGCTGCGCCACTGACAACTTTTGATGTCAGGCTCCATCACTTGACGGTGAAGATAAACCTGGGTACACCCATTTATCTATCTATGTATAAGATACCGAGGGTGTCTTTCCAAGAGTTATCAGCCCTTCTTAGAGAGTGCGCTAAGAAAAACAACCACTGGATTATTGGAGACTTAAATGCGCGGCATCCCCTGTGGAATAATGCCACCGAAAACCCAGCGGGAAGAAAATTGGTAAAGGCGCCCTTTACTTGTCGCTCACCCCAATCAATTTTAGTAATAAAATAGAAAAAGTACGACAAAGGTCTTACCGGCTATCGCACTTGCTAACTTCACCCAACCTGTCGCTTCGTCTCAAACTTATGATATATCAATGTGTCCTTCGGCCAGCTCTGCTCTACGGTGCCCCGCTCTTTACCCACTTGACTGACATTTCCAACATTTCCAGAATGGGTTCATGCGAAAAGTGGTCCGACATACCTCTTTCGAGAGGTTGATGAACGCTGACCTGCACCCGTTGCTTGGTGTGCCGTTGGTGGGTGAGTTCATCCGCCGGAGACACATTAAGTTTTTTGACTCGTTGCAGCACCTGACAAACCCAGTGTTAACCCCTATGACCCCACCACCCCACCCACATCGATGGCAACAGATTGTCAAGGAAAAATTAGGTTAATAATTAATATGTAATTTAGTTTTAAGGTTGATCAAAAAGGTGAGCCCCATCACCTTTATTAGTCAGTTTAGTCCGGTCACGTATAATGTATATCAATATACTTGTTTATTCATTGCATAATTTTTATAAAATAACAAAACCATAATAATATGAGGTTGTTATAATGTAGCGATGCTACAGGAAATACAAAAATAATTTGTAAATAGATTCGCCTGAGGATCTATAATTATATATATAATTATCTGTAAATTTAAAGGGGCTATGAAAGGAAAAAAAAATTGCTTCAAGTGGTAATCCCGTTAAACCAAGGTATCATTTTACATAATAATCAGAGATGATCATCTATAAAAGGTATATCTATAAAATAACTAGACTGTTCCACATAGTAACTAAAGCTGTAAGAAGTGGTTACAACTGCATTGAACATGTCTCAACTTACATGACAAGCAGAAACACTCTATGATGTTCAGTTGATTGTGAGTCGTCATTTAGTTTGGTTATGTCTGTAAAGTGCAAAAAAAAAAAAAATATTAAAAGATAAAAGAACGCGTCAATTTAAAATTGTTTGTGAAATTACATAAAACACCAAAAGAATGTGTTCAAATGCTTATTAAGGCCTATAAGAATGACCTATTTCGTGCTCATGTGTTTGAGTGGGACAAAAGATTCAATAAGGTACTTGCATATAAAATGATAAGGCCTGGAATAATCCCAAAGAGGAAACCGATTGTAGGAAAAAATCTAATTTTTCGAAAATACCGGATCCGTGAACATTGACAAAGACAAAAATTTCTTTATAAATAAAGACCATGTGGGGAAATAATTTATTTCGACGGTTTATTCAACAAATATACTCTCATGGAATAATTTTGTTTCATGTCCTGCTTTTTTGATGTTGCTACTGCTTGGTTTGCGAGGGAATCAAATCCCGAACCAAGGGTTCCTAAACCACTGTAAAAAGAACGTTGCGTTGACAATTTGACATTGTTTCCAATTTCATATTGTTAAAATATCACTTGTAGTGAGACCTGGATATTGCAGTACAATCCAGTCTCTCGAAAACTCGAAGACTAAAAATAATAAAGCTAGTTAGTCCAAGATTCAATGCAAATCCTCATTGTATTTTCTTTTCAATATCAAGGGTGTCATTTTGTAATAATTGTATTCAGTTGAAAACAGTTAAATTAGCCCGTATTGCTACAAGGAAGACTTGAAACACATGCGGCAAATGGCCAGAATGAAATTGGCGCAGATGTAAGGAAATGGTTTTATTCTCCACGTGAAAGATGCGCCTGCACACACAGTTTCTGGCCTAAATTCACATTCAACACTTGAAAATCTTCCATATTCGCGCGATTTAGTTATTTGTGACTTTCATCATTTCCCAGCAGTTAAATCTGTGCTTAAAGGGAGGGGTACAGTTATTGACTCAATGAAGAAAACTCGCAGAAATTGATTTCCACCAAGTCTTCAACCAGTGGAAAGTAACAGTAATGCATTAGTTCAAATAGGGAGTTCAGTGAAAAGGTTAAACATTGCATTTGACGTTGTTTCCTATTTCATATTGTAAAAAAAATCACTTGTAGTGAGACCTGGATATTGCAGTACAATCCAGTCTCTCGAAAACTCAAAGACTAAAAATAATAAAGCTAGTTAGTCCAAGATTCAATGCAAATCCTCATTGTATTTTCTTTTCAATATCAAGGGTGAAAGTAAAAGTAACAAATAAAGGATATTTATTTAATCTGCATAACTCATATATGCAATGTAATAAAATTAAAAATGTAATAAAATACTACTGACAGAGGCGCCCGCCTGAAGAGGTCATGTCGGGGTCGACTGGGTAGCCACTACCTGGCGGGTGTCAGAAAGAGAGATAAATAACCCTGTGGTCCATGACCTTTGCTGGCGGCCCAGTCGGCGGACAGCTTAATTCGTATTTGTTTATTGAAGGTGGGCACCGACAGTGCACTATGTTCAGGATAAGAGGTAACAGATAGACATTATAGGTAGTTTACGTGGTCTTGGAACCACTTTGTTGTCGAGATATTTTCATTCTAAATTTTGAAATTACGACTTCCTACTTCATATTAAAATATCTCGTAAACAATAACCGGGAAAGAAATATTGTGGGTTTCATTTACTTCAAAACGTTAAAAAATGTAAATTGTACTATTTCTTTCGAATAGTAAGTTAATAGGAGAGTAACGAAAATGTAATAGGGAAATTACGGGATTTTTCACTAATAAAAAACTAATAGAAATTAAAATTAATTTAACGGCCTTAAATCTCATTCGTGCTAATTAATCACAATGCCGTCAACATTTAGGGCTCAGCGAACACGCAAACAAACGAACTCTTTAAAAAGACACGTTAGGTGCTGTTTGTGAACGTCTAGTGAATGGATAACTTTTTCTATTCACAAAACTGTTCGTTATAGCATAAATGTTTTCGATCGGGTCACACAATTATTATCATTATTGATTCATTAAACAATAAATGTCATTTTGCTAAATTTAAATAATATTGTTGATGAGACTACATAATGCAGCTACGTCATGAAGTAAGTTGACGGAGCCAATTTCACGTGGGCTCTTGCTGACCAAGAGGTTGGGGGGGGGGCCAGGGACGACCCCAAAGATGCAGGAAACTTGGTCGTAGGCCAAAAACCAACATTCACCTCTCAGCGGATGTCCACGCAGGCGATTTAAGGAGATCAGACTTGGGGCAGACATTTGTCCATCGTGCTCTCACAGGAATCTGCAGCGGTCTGGCCATCCGTCTCAGTCCGCATCTCATTCTATAATCCGTTGTACCGAACCTTTTTGTTTTTTTCACTCCCTTGGACATGGATCAACTATGTCCCCTTTTCGAGAGTTGTTCTTTTTTGAACGAATTCCGCAACGGTCCCAACAAGAAAATTCCCTTTAATCTATTTAGATCACCGCCCACTACCCTGTAAAAATAATTATGTTTCAAGGAGTTTTTAATGAATAGCTCAAAGAAGGCGGGGTCCAAAGCCAAGAATATTGAATGTTTGTCCCCAGATGTTTCTCCAAATAACGCATTTCTTTTTTTATCTTATCGCCACTGGAGATTCTAATAAAATACTATTGTCCAATAGAGGATACGTCCTTACGATCTGCATTGTTATTCGGAGTTATGAAATTATTAAAGTGAAAGAATAATTCAAAGAAAATCTGCCGATATGAATCATTAGATTCCGAAGTAATTCACCAAATCACATCATATTATGAGACAGCTTTATGGTTTGTGATTCTTATATGGTTCTAATAGTATGTACTGTTGATTAAAGTCTGGTTTAAGTATTCATAAAAATGTTAGTTAAGTGAGAAGTATCACACAATTAAGGTTTTCGATGTTTTTTTTAAGTAGTTCCCTTTAAGTGATCTAGTTTATATTCAATTATTTTTGTCAGTATTAACATATAAAACAATTTCTCTAACAATCATACTTAACGTGAGTTTCTCACTTTGAATTAATTATAGACCAAATCCCAAGAATATTCACCAGTACGTCAGGCCCCAGGCCTTTAAATTGACTTAACTAAATAGAAAAACAATTATTTTTTTACTAGACAGTAATTAGTGTTGATCAGGCTTTATTATTTTTTATCGGGTTTTTTTTATTATTTCCGTATCATAGGGGCATCATATAGAAGTACTATGAAAAATATAGGTATCATGATTTTATATCAAACACGGATTGAGGGAAAATTATGAACTCCATTTAATTTATAGCGTTAGTTACTTTACGTAACTATAGTCCACAAACCTGTAAACGTGAAATTTTATTTGGAAATTTAATTTAATTACTCAACGATATGAAAAATGATTTCAACTCCAAGAAACGTAATTAATTCCTTTTTTTATTAATTACTCAATTCAAGTTAAATTCCATAATTTTTAATAGGGTACACACTAAATATATCAATGACCTGATCAATATCAACTATTATTTTATGGGTCTTTAGCAGCAGTATGTAAAATAAATTAATTAAAGCTGTAATTATAATCATATTCGTAACTTTAACTCAACCCGTGATTATACTCACAGGCATGACTTTTTGCATAGTAGTTCCTGTTGATGCCAAAAATAAGTTCACAAATTAACAAGTGACATTAAATAATTAGTTGCGGGGAAATTTCAAAATGCGTTTTCAGATCATATATATAGGTTATCAAATTAATGGTATTAACGACACTATTAATTAATACGCAGTATATGGGATTTAAATTGATTATGATTCAAAAAACGTCATTATGATCGTTTTCAATACTTTGATCAATACTTTCTACAAATCGTCATATTTTGCACAGTAGTGTCGTTTGATGGTCCCAATCATGCCAAAAGTAAAAGACTCCTATGAAAATATGAAAGGGTCATTAATTACCTACTTTTAATGCAAATATATGTATTTTCAATCATAAGTTGTAGGGTGTCAAATCAATGATCTTGACCTTGTGATTAATAGAGCCATTAGTATACCAACGTGATACTTACAGATAGTAAATATAAGCGTTTAAAAAGGAAGCCATTGCTTCTTTGATAGAGTCAAACGCAGGTTTGGTTACCCGGTGTGGAAAATGTAAAAGATAAAACAATAAATGATATTTTTGATTCTATTTCTACTCCCGGCTAAACAACAACTAATTAATAGCCTCTGTGAATGGACAAAATCTAGACCAGAACTAGAAGAAGTAATTCTTTCATCTGTCTGTTCTAGTTGTTGTGACTCCCCTGTTACGTTAAGTTTAGAACGGTTTTGCACCACGCTTGACCTGAATTTGTATTGTTACGGACGAATCAGGTTAATCCAGGGATGGGTTGGCTGGGAATACACCACCCAGCACCTATCATAGATACGTTTGAGCTATCTACGAGGGATAGAGAGCAATCCACTCGACCTTGTTAGGCCGCTCTGGCCTGCCTTCGTTTCAGGGTCTAATATATATTTTGTCTATAATTGTATGGGTGCCTCTAAGTAGTCTAGTTCACTGCTGGGTGGCACAGTACTGCTTAGCACAATGGTTCACATTGTTCCCGAATATACTTTCATTGAGCGTGCCAGGCCAATTAAGCTGGCCGTTTCATCTCCTGGCTTTACTCAGGTAATAATCCCCACTCGCCAAATGAGTGACAAATGGTAGATTGTAGATAGACTAATGAGGCTCTTTTACATACGTAAAATCCGTGGCGCACTCATGAAGAAGACGACCGAGGTTGTCACCGCTGTTCTTAGGAAACGCACAAGGTATCGCAGGTGCTAATCAACCCCCGTCATGGAGAACAAATTTAACAAAGTTTTATAAACTAATTAAGCTCTTATTGTTTTGTGAGTTGTAGTGCATGTGAAAGCGCAGGGACACCAAGTTATATGACGTTTTAAACTTCAAAGGCCCCGAAAATCGATCGTATTTTCCACGAAAGTTATATTTGCTTGCTTTAGAAAATAGTTCATATGCAGCAGAATTTTGTTTCTTAATAACTACTGTACAGTTTTTTTGCTACTAATAATGTCTACTTGAACATAGAATAAATCGTATTCGAATAAGAAATGCATTATTATGCTGCAACACTTGACAATAGTAACAACCGTGACAAATGCTAGTACTACTGCGACCTTGCCCAGTATCGTTCTATGAACAAGAAAGTGATAAAATTCAGTTACAATCGTAATCTATTCAACTGGTCTCTTTGGTTTGCCATCGCGATTTGAACAAATGCTTATAGTTTATTTATTTATTTGGCGCAATCTGGCGGTTATTAGTGGTTAACACTCATCTTATATAAAATCTAGCAGTTCACAATCTCTTAGGTAGTCCGCGGCATTCTTGGTGGTGTTTGCGTTATTTGGCTTCATTGGCTTCCTCACAGTCAGTCCTACTTTCATGCTGATAATGTAATGATAATGATATATTCTCTGCACACAATCTTGCAATCTTGAAAGTGTAATATATTTGGTTTATCACAGACTGTACCTTGTGGCAGGTTGAGTTGGCACAAAAAGGAGCCATGCGTGCTGCTACAGTGGCCATTTCAGTCTGGCAATTACAGCTTCTCTTTTATTGCACTCTATCTTCCTAGATACTTCTCAGTTCTGAACGCTTTTTTAAACTCAACTTTACTGAGGGTGAGGCGCTTGAATCTTTAAATGTTTTCTTTTAGCAATTGTTTGAAGCTTCTTTTCTCTTTTGATCAGCTTCTTCAATTCAACTACAGAATGTACAATGGGGATGATGTATATTAATGTAAGTTCCTTTTTATGAACTATCCACTTTATTTTTTAACTTTGTGGGTGTTGAAATATTGTTGCTTTAATGTTAATCCTTTTGAAAGTTTAGAAGTTAAACCAAAACAAAACTTGCTTTATAGTAGGTCAAATGTTTTCCATTGCCCCTGTTTCGGCTTTGTCTTCTCTTGTCTTGTCCTCTCAAGCAACTCCAGATTACAAAAGAAAATGAATACGGTAGAATTTGTCAAGGTTCACTCAGCCTTTTGAGGGAAAATGAGTATCAACTAGAATAGAAGCAGTGAGAAACGAAACAAAGTATGTCCTTACACGTTTTTTATAGATCTATAATTAAAATACTGAATAATAACGATAAGACTCGGTAAACCCTTAATAAGTAGGATTGATTGAAATTAAACGATTTCTTTCCCATGCAATCTTCATGAAGCTTTTTAAAATAGATTTTTTTCATTTCCTTTCGTTTGTGAGGAAACCCCCCCCCCCCGAATGGAATGCAACCACCACTTGACAAAACATAAATAGTTATTCATACACATGGGCTACAAATAGAGAAGAGGAAATAGCTTTCCACAGCTAAAAATGTTTGTATAAACATTGGATGAGGTAATGGAGTCTAAAAAAAAAACTGGATTCGTTTATATTAGGGTGACTCATCGCCTTGAAACGAGACAAAGCAATTCCTCCATATAAGGCTGGAATGCTGATCTCAACTACAAATGATAATTAGAAATGAAACATTATCATATATAGATGTTTTTTTATTAGGATTTCTTATAATAGTAGTAATACTAATAATAAAAATGTTTACTATCCTGGGACTATGTCCCTTAAACAAAAACATTTATTTTATATAATTGGGTGCTTGTGTTGCTTTTTAACAGTATCGGTCACCGCTAAATCTAAAATTGGTAAAATAAAATAGGAATTATGTAAAAAATTCAGAAATATAATTAATGGCTAATGGCTGAGATTAATTAATAACATACTCCAGGTCTAATAATAAATTGTAGTGTACAGAGAATTCTTACTTACCTAAATATCTTAATAGTTCATGTCATTAGTATTCTTGAACCAGGCTCCTTAATAGGACTGGCCTACTGCGTCTATAGGAAAGAAAGGACAGAAAGGACTCCACCTGATCAATGATGAATATATATATAAATTCTGAACTAAATTGTATGATCATCATTGAACTGCTTCTTTAAATCCAATATATATGCGAAATAAATGACGCAAAAAAAAAAAAAAAAAAAGAATATCGAGATATATTTAAAGAGATTGGACATGAATCCTGGTTTTAACAATCAAATGATCGTTAAAAAAAAAATTTCCATTAAACAACGAAATAAAAAATACTTTATTTAACTTCTCGGTCATTGCCAATTCCATTTTAATTACATAATTCCCCCCAAAAAATCAAATAAAATATGATGCACTAAAACAAAACTTTTGATACTGTTGGAAAACGTTTAAATGGTCTGTTTTAATGAGTCATTATCGTAACAGTCCACTCAACACACACACATAATACATATTATTAGCCAGGATGACGAGATCTTTAATTTGTCAATATGCATAGTATGATTGAAAAATATTTATTTGGCGACTTCTAATTCACTTATTAATGTATTACTTTTAGCACCATCAGATCATCAAGTGAAGCTACCATGATCAAAATATGATGTCTCTCAAAAAAATCAGCGGTTAAGTTACATTTACGTAGGGCATTTTTTTTTTTTTTAAGAAAGTTCAAAAACCAAAAACAAAAATTACATATTCTTGATCAGGGTGTCGGGATCATTATCGGATCTATAGAGATATACTACTATAGACTACTCAAAATTAATGAGAAATATTTGCCGTTCTGTTAAAAAATAATTAATTAATGACACAATCATGGTATATGGACTTCCGTATATCAAATTAGACCCCTTTGTGAACTTTCAGCTCTCTAGCTTGAACTGGGAACTTGCTAACTAGTAAGTGTGAACTAATGAGTTATATTTTTATTTATTTTTTAGTATAGGAAGTTCTTGCCTGATAAGGGAATTTCAAGGATCAACATCACTACCAAGGGAAGCATGACCAATTATGGTGATTTATTTTCCTGTTCCATATGACTCATAAAGATCAACATTCGAGTGCTGTATACCGCTTATCGTTATTTTTTTGTGCGCCCTAGATTTTTGTTTCCAAAACAATTATTCCCTATTTGGAGCTATAATCATGAACAATCTGTACATTAAAAATGTATATAGTAAGGTTTCTACACAAATTAAAATTTCAAATCTCGGATCAAGGAAATAGATGCATACAAGATGATTAAATCTGGATGTCGACGACTTATATTTTGGCAACTTACACAAATACTAACGCCTTGGCCAAAAAGTTCACTTGATATATGACGCATAACGGGCAGTTATTTTAAAGGTACGATTAACCCAATTTCCCGACTTTCCTGCCAGTTGTCAGTTTTCAGAATCCATTATTTACAGTCCATTACACGTGTAGAACTTTACGGCAGTTATTCATTCGACCATACCTTCCTTGTTTTTGAGCTCCCTCAAAAATTTTCAAAAAAACAAACATCCCAAACGCTTTGATATGTTCCAATAAACCTTGGTACGGAAATATCTTCTGTGAGGCGAGAATCGCAGCGGAATCTGCCCTTGTGGCTACTGGCAATATAACCGTGGAAAATATTATAAACTTAGTTTTGACAGCTTTGACTCCCAATTTCAATTTCAACTCCTGCTTCGAACAAAACTCTCAAACGATCTTCCTTAGTTAGATCTTTAAATAACATAAGTACAATGACAAACGAATATGATTGGTAATTAAATATTTAACATTTAAGTATAAGTCCGAAATCATAAATTTTTTTTATAGCTATTTAAATTTTAGATTCAATCTTGAAATTTTCTTTGTCAAGAAGTTAATGAGACTTATGATGTCTTTTACGTGAAAGGTTCTTCCCTACGATAAAAAAAAAAATGAATTATCTATAAAAGCAAACGGCCATGATAAAGTCAAATTATCATTATATCAAATATACCTAATTGCTAATACAATTGAAACATTTTTATGGAATAAGATTGATAAAATTAATTTAATATAAATCATATTTTTTAATAGTTATTAAATGATCTCTAGGCAGGCCCATATTAACTGAAATTTCTGAAAGATTATAATTATTTTTATAGTTGATAACTTCTATCTTTCATTTATAACAATGGTTTTAACTTGATGATTCATTAAATCGACATTACTATCGCGTACGAAAACTGATTCAAAACTGAGACTGCTAATTACTGATTGAAAATGGGAAACACAGATGCAAAAGTGACCTAATGCCATTTCTCAATTACTTTTTTTAAATTTTCTTCAATGTAGCATGCAGTTAATTTTTATGGTTACCAGACACCAAGTGCTTCTGAACTAAAACTACTAGAGTGTATAATAATTACTCATTTACATGTAGAAAAAACAGAAAAAAAGAATACTCGCACCTTATAGGTTTAAATTTTAGGATTGGAACGATTTCTTAGATTTTATTTATCTCTAATTCACTTCATCAAGGGCGTGATGTGATAATGCCATTCAGAGATCGACCCATGTCGAATTTACAAGGCTTGTCATTCTATGTCAAATCAACCAGGCCGGAACATGAATGCAATAGAATTTTTTTTTTTTTTTCTAGCTTCGTGTAAATCTTTTCACGAGTTTTTTCAACTGCCCGTTATTAAATTATGGTTTTACAATGAGACGAATAAGAAAACCTGGCATTCATTCAGATCATTCTTAAAACAGATCAGGCCGTAATTGTGCTCGTGAAGGAGTCAGGCAAGTGTCTAAAATAATCTTTAGGGTCTAGAGCATTGTTAAGGAATGAAAGGAAAACTATATTTTGGTTTTAATAAATATCCGCATCCCGTGCATTGAAAAATAAAAAATACTAAAGTTTATAAGAAAATAGTGAAGAATTTCACGAACGGTATTATAATAGGATCATTCATACTTTATGAAACGCTAAATGTACAGTAGGGCACCACATACACTACATTGTTAAAACAAGTCATTCTGCTTGAACACAGATTAAAAAATATTAAATCCTTCATCAATTGTGTACCTCAACCGTCATTGGGTTTTATTAAATTTTGTATGTTGTAACGAGAAGGGCAGAGTCAAATTTATGGTCCATGGTATTGTAAGACACTAAAGCCCGAAGAAATTTGTTTCTTGAAAGGTAAAGGGGTGCTGTTTGGAAATACGCTCAAGTTTCATAGAAATGGGAGATAGTAAGATTTTTTTTTTTCTGGATTGAATTAGCTGACAATGGTCTTAGATGTGACAAATCGACTTAGAAGGAGATCACTTAACGTATTCCGTTTGCGTTGTTTGAATCTGCATATTAAAAAGTATCCTAAGTGGAAATATGTAAGCATATTAAAAAAAGGGCAGTTAACTGGTTTACAACCATAAGTCCAGAAAGAGAGATGAAATTGACAGCATTCAGAACCAATTTCATGTTATGGTGATCATAATCACACTTGATGATATAATTGTTCCTTGGTTAATTAAATGGGCATTTTCCATGGGGCCTCGCCGACAGACAACCACGAATCAACTTGAAAAAGTCAGTAATAGGGACCACAAACGTTCAGACTTAAGCACAAAAGAGGTGTCATGAATGAATAAGGTTATTGTACAATAGAACGTTACAAATGCCAGAATTATATTTTAGTAATTTAAAGTATATGTTATTTTTCAGACTAAGAAAAAAATATTTTGGGCTTTTTAATCTCCGGAAGAGAACTCCCTCTCACTAGCTCTCCGCATAAGTACTGTCTATGTCAATATCGAATCTCTTCAGTTTTCCTCCCGTAACTTCCTCTTTTGGCCAATAAAGAAACACAAAATGTCGTATGTGGGCCTAACACTCAATAAATTTGAACCGAAATTGAATGAGGCGTGTTTAACATTAAAACTACTAGCTTACCTCGAAAAGTTCTCCAAAGGTCACAATAATGGTTCCGTCATCTTCACAATCATCTTCCTCATCTTCTCCCGAATCTTTCCTCTTGTTCTTTAGCTGCTTGTTGTACATGCCGAGGTCATAGATGGTCGCGCATAACTCGAGTATCTCCCTATTGATGTGAGATTTAGCCCTCAGACCCCTCTCTTCCGTTTTGGACCCAGCTAGTGGTCTGCAATATCAGAGAAAGAATTAGTTATAACTTACAATACAAATTAATAGAGCCCATTTAGTTTTGGGTTCTCCGTTTGAGGCTGAAACCCTTATGGATTTCTACTCTTTCCTATCCCTGGTAGTATATTCAGTATCGTATTATATATTATTTTATATATTATAATACTTAATAAGTATATACTATATTCAGAAATTACAACATGCCATAATCGGTTAGATGTTTTTTTCCATTTTCTTCGATTAGTATTATAAAACTAAGTATGCTACCAGGGAAGAACTTGTTGTATACACAAGAAACAAATGTGTTTAGAACTAAAAAGCAAGAGCACAAGACGTTCTATCTTGTTAATACACATTAACAACATTGGTATTACATGATGTATTTCTTCTACTACAGTACTTTGAAGTTATAAGCATTGTCGGGTCGTCACTAGGGGGCTCAGTATACCTGGGTATCCACCAAGTGGCGAGGAGACGCCCGCCGCGGGCTAGGATCGCTACAACCTCTTAGCCCCGTCCGGCGAGCGCCCAGAAAGAGATAAGGCGGGTGGACCTATGGTCTTTCACCCTAGCCGCCGGCCTAGTCGGCAGGGCAGCCTAATTCGCTTTAATCTGACTCCATAAGATCTTTACAAGGTGTGTGTGTGTGTGCCCCGACTAAGCACTGTGTTCAGGAGAAGAGGTACAGGGTAGGTTTATAGGTGGTTTATGTGGTCTTGGAATGACCACGAATTCACGCTCGGTATCTAAGGGTAGGCGAAAACCGTCCGGATCCCAAAGGCGAGTGTGAACCGTAGAGAGGCAGACTGGATGGGAGACACTGCATTTGCAGGGTCACGGTAACCGTCATCCGCGAGGGAGAGGTCTCTCCCAAGGAGGTGCTAGTTTTAGCGAGACGAAGGCAGAGATTCCCACTAGGATGGTGTGGGGTCTGACAAACGCCGGACGACAACATAGCAGGTTAGGAAAGAGAGATGCAGAGGTAGTTGAATGAGAAGTCCGTGGTTTCGAGTAGAGCCGCAGGCGCCAGTGCAGAGAGAGAGAGAGTCCGGTTGCTTGATGTCTGGTCTCTTTTTTTTTTTTTTTTTTTTTTTTTTCAAAACCTCTTTATTGATAATATATATACAATGACAAAAATAAATAAATAAATTTGGAATTACATTATATTATATTAAGGAGTGCATAAAATATAATACTTTCAGATTGTTGTTAATACAATCTGGTCTCTGACTCAGGAGCTCGGGCTTATATAGGAGGCCAGCCAGTAGGGTGGGGATAACTCCCCACCTATGACTGACTCCCACACTACTTATCCCCCCACTCTCCGACTGGCGTCATAAGCTTAATTTATTAAACATATGGAAAAAATTATAGATATGATAATTTAACCTCTTTATTGATAATATATATACAATGACAAAAATAAATAAATAAATTTGGAATTACATTATATTATATTAAGGAGTGCATAAAATATAATACTTTCAGATTGTTGTTAATACAATCTGGTCTCTGACTCAGGAGCTCGGGCTTATATAGGAGGCCAGCCAGTAGGGTGGGGATAACTCCCCACCTATGACTGACTCCCACACTACTTATCCCCCCACTCTCCGACTGGCGTCATAAGCTTAATTTATTAAACATATGGAAAAAATTATAGATATGATAATTTAACCTCTTTATTGATAATATATATACAATGACAAAAATAAATAAATAAATTTGGAATTACATTATATTATATTAAGGAGTGCATAAAATATAATACTTTCAGATTGTTGTTAATACAATCTGGTCTCTGACTCAGGAGCTCGGGCTTATATAGGAGGCCAGCCAGTAGGGTGGGGATAACTCCCCACCTATGACTGACTCCCACACTACTTATCCCCCCACTCTCCGACTGGCGTCATAAGCTTAATTTATTAAACATATGGAAAAAATTATAGATATGATATGACCTGATCGAGAAGAGAGTGACTTATAATTAAGAGGTGGCCACAACAAACATTTTCATATTTTTCCGAAAGTTCTAAAAAGGAATCTTTCGAACCATTTACCCCTCTTTTTTGTGGTGAAATGTGTAGCTAATTCCATTTTTATACCATACTTATATGGCCGATGGATACTTAATGACCAATGAAACCCACCCTACCTCTGATGATACGGCATCTGAGTTAACAGTTAAGAATATTTTGGTCGAATGTCCTGGTAATGAGGAGGAGCGGAGATAATGTGACATATTATCTCATCTGTTCTTTCTGAAGCCCTGGACTATTCTAAAGAAAAAATATGGGAAGTACTCATATTCCTGAAGAAAATCTTTCAATATACCAATACTCGTGCTAGCCTGTTATTATTATTGGGCTGTTTTGCTTTTCTTTTCTATTTTTAAAGACATGCACTAACATTTTTCTTTCCCGTTATTTCTGTTTTTAAAGTATAAAGTAAAGTGCCTTCTTACTCACTTCTTCCACTTTTTATTTCAAATAAATTTTCTCTTTTTTATAAAAAAGATTGAATTCCTTTTCTAAATCACAGTAAATTACCAACATTAACCCGGGAAAGTACTGAGTACTTGTGGGTCTGTGTCCTCAGAGGTGCGAAATTTATGAACTGTTAGAGGTTTTAATGATGTTAACCACTCACACTCACACACACATATATCTATATGTATATGTGTATATTTTTTGATGGGGAAAAAAGCCTAGCCAAAACCATACGAATGCGATAAGAGGGCATGAGAACTAATCGGCTTTCTCAATGTAGTATCTAGGTATAAAAATGGAAATTTCGCTTGATACGGCGATGGAAGGAAACAATCAATTTAACTATGTGACGTAGCTAGTTAATGAGCGGCTAAACCACTATCTTCGAGAGGAAACAAAACTGAATTTATAGACCGGGTATTAATTGTTTTTCCAATCGTATTAAGCTAATTATTTTCAACTTAACTATTTATCTTTTTAATTTTGTAACATAAACAAGAAATAAGCTGGATTTATTCTGGTTTAGTGTTATTTTCATATATATTTTTTTTTTACTTCTTCATTTAATGGGCTTACTAAAACATGGTTATGGAATATATGTATGTTAATAATTAAAATAAGTATAAAATATCTCTGATAAAATATGTATAACGATCGTTGGTATGATAAGACTTCCTTTTTTTTTTTTTTTTTTTTTACAACTTCTATACATAAAATATACATACAACACTATGATAAAATTACAATCTGCCTGATTGGGCTATAAGTAATCGTGATAAATGATCTCGTTCATACCAATTTACAATTTTCATTCACTCGCTCATTCGTACTATACATACAAACAGCCCAGAGGTCCCTCAAGTCCACATGGTTGTCACCTCCCTCGCGTATGAAGGAGGAAGCGGAGTCTTGGGAAGTCCCCCACGCTCCTACGTCAGCCGTGTCACAGGATAAGAGCCAGCGGAGGCTGGCCAAGAGCGCGAGAGCCACAGACGCTCAGGACATGATTAGAGAAACTGGCCATTGCTAGGACTCCCACTGTCGCTTATTTATAGCAGGTCACGAGTATTTTAGTCTCCGAGGAGGATTATAGGGATAAGTGGTGCAGTGCAATGACTGTGCTAGGGAATGAGGGTGGTTAGATAGGTTACTATGGAATTTTATGAACTTGGAAGGGATGAGTTCAATAATGTAAGGTATATTCGTATATAAGACCTCCTAGTGCAAAAATCTTGTTTTGTTTTATTTTTACAACCATTGGTTGGTACCTTCCGATGATAAAACCTCATTTTCACAAAACCTAACTCAAATAAAAAATTGCTTTTTCTTTGAATGTTTTGTGTGTAGCTTTCGAAATAAGATAGTTGAATAGAATATTAATATCTCATAAGAGATTATGTAATATATTTACCTTTTTTTCCAACCACAATACATTGCTCCAGTTAATCTAATTCTAAGTTTGTATACGTGAGAGTTACCATGTCATGAAAGAACCGCCCCGTTGTACATAGGTCATTTGGAGGCTAAGAGGATATGACATATCAACATCTCCCAAAATCTTAATTTGCAACTATATTAAAATTTTAATTATTTCCCTGTTTATTTCCAAATCGATAAGCTCACACCAGCATACATACATATCCAATTCAACCATTTTTTTTGCAAAGCCGGATTAGACATCGAGAACTGAATTTGCGTGAACTACTACTAATGAAAAGAGAAATTGAATAGCCACAAACCGTGCCCTATACCGTACCCATACGGATGTTAAACATTATATATTCTTTAGATTGTTTAAAAGGTATTAAATGCACTTAAATTATTGAGAACCCTATAAGAAAACATAGATGAAATTTATTTTATTTTTGTGGACGTTCTCACGCGTTTATTTCAACAGAAAATTATTTCATGACTTCTGGTTTACCTCAACGTACACTACCAGAGGCTAAAATTATACCAGTACAAAACGTTTTAAGAGTCTAATAATAATATATGAAAAGAATATCATCCCCAACTCTGCAAAATATTGCAGTTTGCTATATTCCCATATTTGTCAAGAGAAAGCAGATTGGATGCGGGGATTAATTTCTCATTATAGCCATAATTAGTCTGTGCCTACGAAGCTGGTCAGAATATTTTTATATTGTTGATTGCGGAGAGCTAACAGTTTTTCATATTTATTAAAATTCATAATGAATAATTTTTTAATATATCTATCTTAAACTGGAAAGTACTAAAGTACTATAATAGTTAAAACAAATTTAATAGTGTAAACAAATTTTATGTTGTTTTTTTTATCCTATATAAAGGAAACTGGTATGCATTGGTGGAGAAGAGCTAGAGGTATTTGAATCTTTCACGTGGTCTCCAAAAGTGATAGTTCAGCTGAAGATGTCAACGCCAAAATAAAAAAAACAAAAGTACACATTTTCAGTCGTGGCAACAATTGCGGTCACAGAACAACCAACTGCAAGCAAAATTGAGCATTTTCAACAAGAACGTAGAAAGTGTACTGCTATGCTGCTTTGAGACCTGGAAGGAGACGTGTAGCATCACAAGGAAACTATCAATCGATTTATGCGACACATTATAGGAGTGAGAAGGCCAAGAGTTAAAGAATCTCCGAAATCCAGATAATGTTATTACTACAATCGTACTTACTTGGAGCCCTAAAGGAAACGAAAACAAGGTAGTAGACCTACGAAAATCTAAAGTTGTAAAAGAGGCAAAAAGTACAACGTAAGTTAAGTGCGGGATCGTAAATAATAGAGAGGAGCTGTTGGGACATTGTGCACAACAACAGCGTGTGCTTTAAGGATCTAAGCCAAGAATGTCATGGGAAACTAATTTAAAACTTATTAATTTTAAATAATATTTTAATTATATTTTAGCCCTATAGTGAAATAGACTAAAATGTAATATGTATCTAGTAAACGGTCATGCCAAAACTACATCAAAGATCATTATTATAGGGTACTGTTTTAGAAAGAGCAAGCCACATTTTATATAGCAAAACTCAATCATTTGTTAATTTTAATTATGCTCAAGTGCTTAAATAGATTGGAGAGTATACAGTTATTTATAAGCCATATACTTATACTATACTTACAAGCATTCGTGAGTATGCTTATTGAATACTGATAGCTTAAATATTTCTATATTTAATGATAATAATAAGTCTTATGAATAGAATTTTTTTTTTAAATTGGACCAGGTGGTAATTATTATTTAACCTCATACGTGTCTATTTGCAAAACCTGTTATTATTATTATTAATAATTATTAGCCAACTGCTTATTATTTTATTTTATTTTCTAATTATTCTTGCAATTAGTCAGATTGGATTAAAATTGGATTGCTGCGAATCGATGTAAACCATATATAATATAATTTCTTATAATAATAAAAGACTAGTTATATTCACTTAATTCAATGATGTGGACATTTAAAATATTCAAGTCAACTAGAATGCATCACATAATTTAGGGTTGAGTTAAGATGCGAACTATTGTTTAGAATTTAATTAATGAATTGTTGTAATTATAGTTTTTTAGGTTATACCATATAATTATATTGTAAAATATGTATTTTTTAATTAATGATTAATTTATTAATGGACTTTCATAATATTTTAGCGCCATCCGTTCTTCAAACGGGACTACCATGCAAAAGGTCATGCCTCTAACAATGACAGGTTTAGTTAAAGTTGCGAGCATGTTGTTAAATTCCGTTTTAGAATATTTTGTAATTATAATTAAAAAAAAAAATACATATTATTACTTATACCATCGAAATCTTTATTTTTCCTTACTCATTTTCTTTAAATAATTAATTAATGTCGTTAAATGATGTTTTGTCTCAAACTCAAATGATGTAGTAAGGGACACGCAAAGAAAATGACTGACAGGTGAAAACATATGGGTTTCTAGTTGTGAAAAAAAAACCACATCGAAACTTTATACTGCATTTCAGGTGTAATGAAGCCATTATGAATTTCTATTTTTGTACGATTTCCATAGCAGCTGAATCAATAGAAATGTCCTGGCTTTAAATTAAACTGACGGTGAGAACCATTTAAAACCTCATCTAAATCTGTGAAAGTCCTTTGCCGTTTGAAATAACAAATATGTTATGGCTTGAAATGATTTTTTTTAAATGTGCAAGGACGCCCGCCGAGCACCTGCTGTTTGTTTTGAAAGAGATCCGTTTGACGCAATTTCGTTGGCACGAAAACTCCCTCGGAAATTAGTCTGTATGCGCCTAATCCCAACCCCATTCATCGTCTTAAATCGTTTAATCTGTGCGTCAATTGTCAGATTCAAATTTAGGGGTTAAAATTATTGTGGTCTGGTTTTAAGATAGGAAGTCAAATTACTCTGGCAATTGTTAAAAAAATAAGAATTTAACTATTTATTTAATTTACTAATTTTGTTGCTACAACAGATAACATTGCTATTAGCATGAATAGAAAAAATATTGGGAATATTACACTCTGTAATCTGGAATAATTATTTTAGCCTTCAGCCGAAAAAAACGCTTAAAGTTGCAGCCTTTATACGAATCAGAAACGTGGATGTAGCACGCAAAGAACATATTCGAATAGGAGAGGTAGGTGAGGAGCCAGGTTCTATTCTAGGAATTTTTTACATTTACATTAAAAGCGTCAATGGTCGTCAGAATAAAAAAAAACTATACATTTAATAAATACCAGACAATTTGATCTTAAACAGAAAACCTAAAGCCAGAGACCTCCCGCCGCCTTGTTGACCAGTAATATTACCTCTCTTACATGTTTTTGTTTAGACACTGTATAATTTGATTTTTCTTATATTATACTGTATATCACAGTGACGTTTATGTTCTATTTATCGTTTTTAGCATTTGAGAATGTCAGCACGAGCTGCTGAAAGCCCGACTGCACAATAAGTTGAGCACCAGTTGAAAGGAATAAATCCAATAAATAAATAATGTCAGGTAGGAATAGAGAGAGTGTGAAATTATTATTACTTAGGACATGTATCCTCCAATGTAATAATTAATTTTCATTGCTCAATATGGACATACAATTAACACATAAAACTATCAGAACAGACCAAGGTTCCTGATAAAAATTATGACTGTTAGAGACTTTATCCATGCTCTTAATAGTCCAGTTTATTTTCATGATCTTTAGTCATCTATAGCTACTTTCACGTAAGGATGGATAGTATCAATGAAAGAGATAACCAGTAATCAAGAATGACTCAGAGATATAACTGTCAGAGGTACAGGCGCTCAACTATTTTTTTATTACGAGATTAACATTTTCTTTTATGTCAACCCTTTTAAAAAGATTGTCTTTTTGTACTTTCAATGATCCATATATTACATGGTCCATTTTTATGATGTTTCATTCTTCACGAATCCTCCAATGTTTCCTCCTTTCAAATACCTTACATAGAATCCCTTTTCGCCGAAGTCTATTATCATTCCAAAAGAATACGCTATCGTTCCCTTTGATCCAGACTTTGAATCGATCCTTTACAAACTTTTCTCTTTATTATATGAATAAACCAATTTTCCCAATCCACAACAGCCACAACATTTTTTTTTTCCTTAAATGATTAAGTTTATTTTAAAGACGTTAATGCACAAATGATTTTAGATGTTCCCAAAAATAAAGTTTTGGTACCCAAAAATAGAAAAAAAGGTAGAAATCGG
Organism: Acanthosoma haemorrhoidale; assembly: GCA_930367205.1. Classification (NCBI taxonomy): domain Eukaryota; kingdom Metazoa; phylum Arthropoda; class Insecta; order Hemiptera; family Acanthosomatidae; genus Acanthosoma; species Acanthosoma haemorrhoidale. Next base: position 115,547,773 of record OV884011.1, on the reverse strand, counting down.
GTATTTAATCTCGTTCCAGCTGATCTCAATAAGTCTTTTTGCTTATTTATTATTATTTGTTGAAAAGACTACTTTAACAGCCAAGATGGTTTTATAAATAGAACGAAGTATTTTTGATCTGGAATAATGAGTAGATTTTTTGTTTTTTTTTTCAAAATTGTTTCGTCACTCGATACTTTTTTTTCATTTTCCAAGCCCTTTGTCTCGTTATATATATACCGACACGCATTAAAGTCGTGTCCTCGTTGTTGAAACCGAAATACAAGGACACGCCACAAATGCGTCCTCTCGCGGAAAGCACCCTAAAACTGTCTAAGGGAAGAGCCTCATCCAGATTGTTCAGTAGTGGTGACTGGTCTAGTGATGAGGGAGCCCGCTTCCTTGGTCGCGTATTCTACAGCAGTTAAATTTATTAAACAGTTATCCTAGTTATGTAAACATTGTGTTTTGTGACTATCTCCGATACTGCATCTCTCAGATATATAAAATGATGAAATATGATGTGTCATCCCTATTTCGTCGTTAGGCATAGTAAATCATCATTTGTGATAGGCCCTAATACCGTATCAAATACTCTCCAGTCTTTCTTTATAGTTTGAATTGTAAGTAACAAAGTGTACTGATTTTATATTTTGCACATTTTAATTTGAGCTAATATGACTTTGAAATAATATATGCTTGACACAGAGAAATTTATTATAAAAGTTGGTACATAATCTCAGGTACCTTTCAATTGAAAATTCAATAATAGTTGATTATTTCTGTTATACAAATAAATTTATAATTAATAGTACTTACAACATTGTTTTTTTATGCATTCTTCATCCGGTGACACCTGTATTTATTGGTAGGGACATGTGTGACTTCTCATATATATATATATTATATCTTTGATATCGTAGCTATCTTGATAGGCTGCATCAATGTCCACTTAATAACTGATGGTATACAAAGAACTGACTACAACCGACTCATCTACCTCCATGTACATACATAGACAGTTTCCTAACACAACGGAACTATAAATTTAACTTGGACAGTAATTCTAAAACCTTTTTATAGTGCCACACATCGAAAATTATTAACATTAGTATCCATGTGACTGCTTATTTAGTTAGTATCATCTGTATCTGCTCAATTTTGGTTGGATCAACTCTTTACATCAACTACATTTCAGTAGGTGATACAAATTATCTGATTGATACACCCTTACCCATCCCTAATAATAATTACAAATAGTGGGATCAATAGCACAACGAATAATTAATAATATTTCTCATTGTTTAGGGACGATAACATCAGGTGAAGGATTTATACTTCATGGAGAAGGAACCGGTGAAGCAAATACCACTGTACAACTTGAATGGTTTAAAGGTAAAGTAAAGCATTCTCACTGGGTCACATTGAACGTTGGTGGTAAATATTTCACTATATCAATAAGTAAACAGCATGATAGCAAGGTATTGTAGAAAGATATTTCTTACTAATCTACACCATGTCGAAAAATGTAATAAAAGTAAAAAATCAATTAATTGGACGGTAAAAATGTTTTAAAAAAATTAAAAAGTGATAAAATCAAAATGGTGAGGTAACTGATTCATGGATCAACAAACTTTCCAGACAGTCAGATTTATTTTTCTCATTAAATATTTACAAAAAGTCTTACGACTGCATATCACAATATACAACCTATAGAGGTTAATACCTTTTTAGGATTAACATTGGCACACATACCACATGAGTCACTGGCCAATGGATTTGCCTTGTGTTTACAAACGCTTTTAGCTTTGTGAATGGAGGTAGTTGCCCTTCCCCAAAAAATGAGAACCTGGTCCTACATCGGGTTGAAATAAATAAATCAAACCGTTGTCATGAAAGAGCGGTTCTTTTATAACGATTTAAGCACTCTTAAATATAAACAATTTGGTGTACAATTGGGTTATAAATTAACATTCAGCAAACACATAAACTATCAGTCTGATAGAACAAGTGGTCTGTTACAAAAATTGTTTTCAGTTATGAATGGGAAATATGGTTCAAACTTTAATAATTTTACGATTATTTGCTCAAAACATCTATCCTACTTTCTACTAATTATTAATACAACTCCACAATGGCACAAAACCAATGTATGATATTCATTGGAACATTTTCTCGAAGAATGCGAATATATACACCAATGAAGTTTTAAATATTTGTAATTCTTGGCTAGGCTTAAACCTGACAATAGATTTATCATAATCTAGTGACAATAGTCACCTCTGCAACATCTTTGCAACGGTCATATCGTTAATACATATTGTAGAAATATCGATATTTGTGATATATGTGAGGTGATACATACATATACACGATACAGGTGATACATCGTTGTATTGCCAATCTTATTGCTTAGACACAATAAAAAATAGGCTTTAAATGGATTAGATTAAATCGGTAAATATCAGCACCGTTGGAAAATCACAATTAGCATTTCATAAAAAAAAATCTACAATGATTACGAAATGCCGAGCAGAAAACACTCATTACAAGATAAAGGGCAATAATCAAGTTATTAAGTGAGAACGAAATATCCGACATTTAGGGCTGACGTTGGATAGAGGCCTCACTTATTCTATACATGCCAAGAACATTAAATCAAACGTATTAAATGCCTTGTAGAAAATATCCCTCCCATATTAACAAAAAAAAAAGTTTAAATATTAAACATGTCTGCACCATTCCTTCAAAATCTACATTATTGATTAAAATATGTTACAGAAAATACTATTTGGTTCATAATTTATTTTTAAATAATCTCTCATTATTTATTTCTTTCAGAAGCTAAATGTTTTCCAACAGTGTTTATCTAGGCTTTGATCAAAATATTTTATGAACATATAGAAATGCAAAGGTGGTGGTAAAGACGACGAAAGGCGGTTAAGTATTACTCTAAAGCAAAAAATACTAGCACAATAGAAATAACAGCACTTTACAGGTTTGACTGGAAAATTGGACTCGACGTGGGAAAGTCAACGTGGATTGCATACCTCATTTTTTTCATTCGTGCATGTAACGGTGAAGGCATAGCAAATTCGAGGGGATGATGCAGCTGGACCTCACCAGAAATACAAAAGTCCCTTCTGCCTGCTGACCTAATGGCATGAACCTATAGCATACTCGTAGTTTATAAGTTTTCATATTCTTTTTTTTTTTTCTTTTTTTAATATATATATAACTTGAATTGTAGTTTTTCGTGAGCACTCCACAAATAGACAATGGAAAACAAAATGTCCGAACACCCCAAACTTCGATGTTTGGTATCAAGACGTATCATGATATCATGCTCTTGTGATTTATGATTTACCAATCAGAATCTACCTGAGTTTCTCAGAATCTATCAGACTGTTTCTCAGAAATATTTATACAGTGGTGTAAAGCTGTAAATGTTCCCATGTTTCGTGCTGAAGGAGACGGTTTCAAATAAACATTTTACAAAAAAAAAAAATATATATGAGAATGGAATCAAATTATGTTAAAGAGAGCTTTTAAAAACAGTAAACGCATTAAGCTTTCTTCTAAAGTTTTTTTACTAATTTATAATATACTATTTTATTAACGTACTTGACGGTTTTTTTATCATCGTTTCATTTTTTTTTTCTTTTAATATACGAAATAAATTAATTAAATGTTAATATACACTATAACGCCTATTGTTCGATGAATTAACTATTTATTGTATGTGATTAAATAAATTAACAAAGGATGATTATTAAATGTATATAATCTATGAATAACTAGGACATGCAAAAATAAGTGACTTCCATTCAGGGTTCCCCTCTGAAAATAGTAATTATTATATTGTATGAATGATGTTAAATGGAAAAATAGTTAGTGAATTTTATTAGTAGTGAATAATATAACCCGAATTCCCATATGTATACTTCGGGGCTATCCTACGCTGGATCTTTCACCATGGTTCAACAAATACTCCACCAATGTTTGCTTTAGTTACGGGAGAGCTCTCAGGGCATGTGCCACTAGCTAACTAACACGAAATATCCTAAGGAAAAACAAATACAACAAGAGAATTCAAATAATGACAGTTCAGAGAAGCATCTGAAGAAAACAACACTTTTTTGGCTTTAGGGAAGCCAAAGAAAGAGTAATGTTTGTTTACCGATTTTTCATTTTTCATCTCACATATACCTTAAGCAACTAATCGCTGTTTTTAAGTTAAACGAGAAATGAATAATAAAAGTATTTTAATTACTTGTAGTATTGAATTTAATATATCATAATGAAATATTCTTAATACAATAATTATTTCAAGTCAAAGGCAACAAATCTAGTAACAGGGCTGGGTTCAGAACTAGGGACTCGGGCTGTTCCGATGGTAAAGAATGCTGGTCTTAATTCTATGAAATCGTGTACTGCTAAAATTGGTATTGTGTGTTAAACGAATTTGGATAAATACAGAAATATTTCTAGGGGATATCTATACCAGACTGAATGTATGAGTAATGCGACGCTTTTGGATGAAGAGTGGAGGTATAATTTTGTATATAAGAAAATGAAAAAAAATGTACATTTAATTCTGAATATAATGTAAATGTGTATTGTACATAGTTTATAAATGAATGGGACAACGTATATTATAGATTTTTCTAGTTTTTGCAATTTGTGCTGTAAAATATCGATTTTTTAAAAACATTTTTCCCTTTTGTTTACACTGTATTTCATAATATAAATAAATGAAAAGACACAACGCCATTTTATTAAAATACTGTTCAACCACGACAACTAGAGACTAGGGCGATTATTCGGGAGCGCAAGTGTTGGGTGAATAGCCAGGGCACAGTTGTCCGCTCGCCCTCACACTCCGTGTTTCAAAAACATGCCCAACCACTGCACTCCGTACTCAGAAGTTGGATGAGAGAGTAGTAGCGTGAACAGTCGGGTACAGGTACACACATGTATATTTTAACATTATATACAATTAAGAAAAAAAAAATTTAGCTATACAAATTCAATTAAAAAATTAAAAAATCTCTGGAAAAATGCTAGAAATGATTAGGAGGATCACGATGTGTAAATTATTTTTAACTAACGAAATTATCTTTTCACATATACCTAGTCTTGACAATTGATGGTTATTTAATTCTTTTTGTGGGAAAAATACATACATACATATATATATATATATGTGTAGGTTCAAGGTCTATTAGTGACTATCGTGGCTTTTGCAGACCAAATCAGTATAAGTCTCATTTCTTCTAGAGTAAACTAGAAGCATTTTAATGACTGAAGGGACTTGTATGTAGCCCATACTGCAAACCTTAAGGATCATACAAGAGCTAAAATGTTAACTGACATTATTTCTTCTTATATGTTAGTTAATAACTTACAGAATAGTACATAACATAAATAGTTTACGTTCATAAGAAAAAAATAATCTTTACTTTTTCGATCAAATTGAAATCCCGGAAAATGTTTTAAGATTTATTTTCATTAATCACCTGTTCTGTAAATCTTATCTGTGTAAGGGAAAATTGGATCAAAACTCCTTTATCGGAGATATTTTTTAAGCAACTTAAGCACTTAAACTTTATTATTATGAAGTAAGGATGTTATATTTTGATTGCATAAATGGTCTCGAGCAGATTAGATTCTGGACTGGGATTATAAAACGTAAAATTGTCAATTCAGATGTTAAAACTTTCATTGAGAACAGACAGAAAATAATGAGAAAGATTATCTATATTTTTGCCAGCTACTAAATGCATATTTGTCGGCTCACTACGCACTTTTAAGAGTAATCATTAAGGCATTTCCTTTCACAATTAGAAAGAACAATGAGCTCATTAAAATTATATTATACAAGAATTGAAAAACAGACGATCCGAAAAATCAGTTCATTCGCTATTGCTCCCCATATCAGATTTCTTCTTTTTCCTAATTGAATTTTATTTACATACATTTTTATTCTTTATATATGTATATATATATATATATATAATAAATAAATAATAAATATTTAGTTAAAATTTATCTATATATCACTTGCTTCGGCCTACCACTAGAATGGCTTATGTAGAAAGGCCTGATGTAGCGATTCTACATACAATCGTACGAGTGTAAAAAAAAAATAAAACACTTCTTAGAAAATCATCTTTTCAACAAATACAAACAAATGTAAATAGCTGAATTATAAAGTTGCAAAAGTATGCGGAGAAATCATCTCACATCTGTTTGTATTTATTTTATTCAGCACAATTACAATAAATTATAAACATGCCGATGATCAGAAGTTTTCTAGCGAATTAGATTTAGATTAAATATGAAGGAAATTAGATAAAGAATAATTATTATCGTATGATTGGGAATATCGGCCATGGCTCCTGGGGGCCACCACATTTTGTAAAAATTATAATGACTTCTATTAGTGGTGTTTGGGATATTGTATTTATTTTCAGATTGGCGAAATAGACTTTTTCACGTTTAAATTGAATAATAATCACTTCACGTTATTGTATTTTTACAAGCACATGTCCTTGAAGATTATAATTTTAAAATTTAGGAACAAGCGAATCATTTTAATGATCGCTTATTATTATATTTATATTGTATTTATTATTATTATTATTTATTATTATTATTGGAGAACATAGCCAAATACAGAAAGACAGGGGCTAAGTAGAGCCTCGGGCTCAGCAATAGTTAAGTTAAGATTCTAGAGCATTTAGAATCGCTGAGGCATACTTTTCTACAGAAGCCATTCTAATGGTAGGCCGAAGAAAGCTGCTTAATTCAGAAATACGATATAATTTACATTCTCTTTGTTTACCTACTGTCAGCAGTTCTTTTTCTTCTTCTGGACAAACAACATTCCAATTGAAATTAAAACGATTACTGGATCTCAAGCAAACTATCCTTATAGAATATCTGATTCCATTTTAATACTCTCGTTTCCATACTTTGTGTCAGAAAAATGTGAGGATTTGGCGATTTTCATAGGCAGTGTTTGTTACACTTAAGCAGTTAGTACAACTGAGTAAGTAAATATAGATAATTTCCAAATAAACATGATTGTAACTGAATCCATAATAGTACTACGCCAAAAAATAAATACTACATAAACAACCCAAATCCTAAGTATAATTCGATAATAATTACGGGAAAATTTTTTTTTTTAATTTAATAAATATTGAGGTTATGGTGGGGATAAAACTCCTACCTTCTTGCATTAAAAATGTTCAGAAAAAAATGACTACATTCATCAATTTTTTTTTGTGAGCGCGAACCCTTAGTGGGTTCCTTGGTGACCTTTTGAACAAAATGTTTGTCACCACATCAATGGGAGGCTAATCTTTTTTTTTTATCCGTCCAATCTTATCAGTGCAGATAAATTATAAACACACCAAATGCGTGCAGAATCGGTTCAGATCTGCAGGCACCCTACGTGACAAAATCGGCCCTGATAAGGCATATTCTATATGCATATAGCAGCATTGGGGGCGCATTGTGTTCACGCTCACCACAGACCAAAAATAAATATGATCTAGAATTTTCTAGATTCAAAACACATATTCCGCAGCTGCTCAAACTTTGAATCGTTACTCCGATTCATATGTAACATTTATACAAATACCGGGTGTTGCAGAAAAATGTTATGAACTTTATTACCTGTTAAAACGCTGAATTTTATCTTTGTTACAGATTTGACGGTTCGAAATTATGCCCGACTTCAGATTGAGGTTTTTAAAGTTTGTTTTTGTTTTAAAGTTAGTGTTGAAGTAGTACTAGAGTAGCGAAAACGGGGTATAAGGACAAAGACGATTTCTAAGATTTCATGAGAGACAATTTCATCCTGATCCGCCTAGTATACTAGTACTAGTACATAAATCGAATTTGAGGTAAGTTTGAAGCAAATGGAACTTTACATGATTTTCTAAAACAGCCATCTAGAAGACCAAAATCATCGACTTACTCTTACGCGGAATGAAGGGTTTTGGAAATATTTTGATGTATGGATAGGTTAATCGTACAACTCTTTCAGCCCTTGAAGAATTGAAGGTGATTGTCAAAAAGGAATGTGCTGAAATTCTGAATGAAATGTTTTTAAATACATACGTACATTTGGAATCTCAGTATCTAGTGGTCGGATTAATCATCAAGTAGAAAATATGAACCAAGTACAAAAAAAATAAGTTAATGTAGTTCGTTATAAACATTGAAAGTAAATTGCACTATATTTGATATAAATAATTTATAAACAATAAAATGTTGTAACATTTTGTGTAGATTGCAGAATGTGACTATTTTGCGTAGACTCAAATACGCCAAATATAGAGGGGTGGGTACTTAGATAGACATTATAAGTAGTCCCTCAGGCATATGAAAACATTCTAGTAAGTGATGTTATAACATATGATTATCAACATTGATTATTTTGTTTTGAATATAATCTGTTGTTGTATATAAAATATAAAATTATGGATTAATAACATCACACGTTTTTTACCTCATTAAGTTTCTGAATGTGATAAATTCGGCAAAACAAATAAAAAACTTACCATTGACAGCTACATGGGATTTGCCTAAATCTCTTACTAAGTAATTCGATATAAAATTATATTTAATTCGAATTATATACAATTCGATCGAGTTCGATCTGATAAAAAAGTCCCTCATTAATACCAAAATTTGAGTCAGATATCTTCTGCTTTGGACTACATCCGTACGTGCTCTGGCTCAAATATGTCATCCAAACTTGAGGGTGGGTATGGTTTTGATAGTTGAGGGTAATGAAAAACTGAACGAATAGCTTAATTTGGGCTTTGAGTAAGTTATTGAATTTTGGTTTTGTGTATAGAATCTTTTTAATTTGAGCTATATTAAACAAAAAAACCTGAACTTTCTTCATGTTGAATCATGAACAAACATGACAGTAATCTTAGTTATAGTCATTCCTAATATCTCATAGAGCACGTACGGACATGATAATCTTACCAGCAAGGTTCACTTTGTTGACCAGTCGAAATGTGATCAGTCTGCGAGTTAGTCCCAATCTTCGCCACTCCTAATCCCCCCTCCCCCAGACCTTTACTTTTCTCTTTAAACCATCATCGAACCTACCTCCCTCTAAGAAGCACAGAAATTAGAAAACATTATAAAAAATAGATTTTTTAGAATCAGAAATACCTCATCGGATTTTTGAGTTTATCGGACATTTTATACTAAATGACAGCCAAAAAATGAATTTTGGAATAAAACCTGACTGATGGAGTTTTTTGATTATTTTCACAGGTTTCAGTGGCCAAAAATGTTTGAGGAACTGACAACAAATCATATGCAGTTTTTTGGTAGCCGACCTTTGTAATTAATAATAATACATTTCACATAACATTTCTGTCAGGCCAGAAGGAACATTTTTCAGTAGGTATAATTGTCTTTTGACCGTCTTTACGTAAGTTCTTCGACAGTGAACGTAAAAAAGATAAAATCAAATGAATGCAAACGTTGAATACGATTAAAAGATGAGCGTAAATCATTTCAAATTTTATTAATTAATAGTTAGTTGCAATGTTCCAGTCCATCCATACTCTACCAAAGAAAAATACATTCTTTAATTTTCTTTATGGAATATCTTTGAATTTATTTTTGTATTTCCGTCTTCAATGGTTTCCTCAACTATGGAAATTGATAAGCACATTTTGAGGTGTGAAAAATACCTTCAAAACATTATATAAATATTTTGTAAGATGCAAAAGTTGATTATGGTTAAAAGATGTGCATATCCTTCCAAATTTTAAATTGAGTGAAATATAATAAAGTAGCAGTTTCTTAACTTGGATTCGAGAACTCTTAGAAAATTCAGTTAAGCTGGCCTTATTTTTCTATTACGTTTAATCTAACGTCCGTTCTTCCCGTTTTGTAATGAAAAATTGATAACCATATTAATAGTTATCCCCATATGGGGGGATGGGAAAAATACCTTTAAAATATTTTATATGATGTTTCGAATAACAAACGCTGATTGTGATCAAAATATGTGCATAATATATTTCCAAATTTTAAATTAAGTGAAATATTGTTTAAAAAAATCTTTGTGTTCAAAATTGTAACTTGATGTTAATCTATTAAAGTTGTCTTTGGTTGTGTAGATGTTGCCTAAGAATGGACTGCAACGTTGCAACTAACTATTAATTAATGCAACTTGAAATGAAAATACGCACATCTTTTAATCGTATTCAACTTTTGCCCCCTTTTGTTTGTCTCATTTTTACGTCCACTACTGCACAACTTACGCAATGACAGACGTACCTGAGTAAAAAAATAAGAGCCTCCTCATTCTGGATGGTATAACAATGCCTCTTGGATCAATTAGTACAGAAATTTTAGAACAGAACTTCAGTTCCTCGGATTACGAGGGAAAAGATATGTGGTACTCACTTGCCGTAGTCTTCGTCTGAAGGCCTAGGCGAAGGTGACCTGTTGAAGGCTCCCGAAAAAGGGTTAAGACTCTGTGCCTCGAGATGTTTGACCGCATGCTGGTCGAACTTGTTGATCATGTTGAGGAGACCGTCGACAGGCATGTTGTGTAGAGGAGCACTGACTGTGGGGACTGATGTGGGCCACAGGGCCGGCCGGGGTTTTAGCTGCCCCCACCTGGCAACGGGCCAGCCACCTCTACCGCCTCTTCTCCCAGCCACTCGCCCCCGTAAGGGGCAACAATGCGCTCCTTTCGCTTCGGACGTCTTAAGCCGTTCGAAAACACGTCTAAAAACGGACTGGGTGAAGTTGTGTCTTAGCCGCTCATATTTTAGAATGCATCTTTCTGTCTTCAAAACAGCATTGATGTCTAGGCATGCATGCATAAAGTATTAGACCTAGGAATTGTTGTCACTTAAGAAAGTAACGACACAAAATTATCGTTTGTTGTTTTAAACCCTCAGGTTTTTGTATAATTAAACTCATCTGAAGAGCCCACCAATGCGAGTCTAACATAATACTAGGACGAGAGCAGAGCCCGGGCTCCCCGGAACCGGCCCGGGTCTAACAGACACCCCAGTCCCACAAGAGAGAAAAAGGTTATAAGATGTTGTTTTGTAGGACACAAGGTATGATCAGAGGATTCAGATAAAAAACATATAAGTCGCCTAACTTAAATACATCAATACAACCCACTAATATTTATATTTTTTATACAAACTTATCGTTATGAATAAACAAAAATTAATTAAATATCTTAACAATTAATCAATGTCAATTAATATAATTGATATTAACCGTACCCAAAAATACAATTTGTGTACTAAATTTTAATTTATTAGATTGAAAACTCTCTGATAACTTTTAATTGATTATTTTAATTAGCATTCGTATGAGGAAATAAGGTAGTGAAACTCCATCAGATTAACCGTTTTTTCTGTTTTTTTAAAGAAAACGCAAAAAACTATCTACTACCTGATGAAGTTATAATACCATTTTGAACGAGTAAGTGTGGATCCCTACTTAGCTTAAGGTATGCATGCAATATTGAGAGGTGAGGAAGAGAATTAACATAATTGTTTATTATGGTATATTTACTGATAGATTTAACAAATACCAGCTTACTGGCCCAAAACAAATGATGCTGAGTGTAACTATCAACTACTATGCGACATCTAATTTTGGGGCCTATCCTATAGCACCTACGGAGACTATCGTCTTCGAAAGTTTCAAGTTGCTTGAAGATGTTTGAGGAGAAACATAATTGTTTATTATGGTATATTTACTGATATATTTAACAAATAACAGCTTACTGGCCCAAAACAAATGATGCTGAGTGTAACTATCGACTACTGTGCGATATCTAATTTCGGGGCCTATCCTATAGCACCTACGGAGACTATCGTCATCGAAAGTTTCAAGTTGCTTGAAGATGTTTAAGGAGTAACATAATTGTTTATGATGATATATTTACTGATAGATTTAACAAATAACAGCTTACTGGCCCAAAAGAAATGATGCTGAGTGTAACTACCGACTACTATGCGATATCTAATTTCGGGGCCTATCCTATAGCACTTACGGAGACTATCGTCTTCGAAAGTTTCAAGTTCCTTGAAGATGTTTAAGGAGTAACATAATTGTTTATTATGGTATATTTACTGATATATTTAACAAATAACAGCTTACTGGCCCAAAACAAATGATGCTGAGTGTAACTATCGACTACTGTGCGATATCTAATTTCGGGGCCTATCCTATAGCACCTACGGAGACTATCGTCATCGAAAGTTTCAAGTTGCTTAAAGATGTTTGAGGAGTAACATAATAGTTTATTATGGTATATTTACTGATATATTTAACAAATAACAGCTTACTGGCCCAAAACAAATGATGCTGAGTGTAACTATCAACTACTATGCGACATCTAATTTTGGGGCCTATCTTATAGCGCCTACGGAGACTATCGTCTTCGAAAGTTTCAAGTTGCTTGAAGATGTTTGAGGAGTAACATAGTTGTTTATTATGGTATATTTACTGATATATTTAACAAATAACAGCTTACTGGCCCAAAACAAATGATGCTGAGTGTAACTATTGACTACTATGCGATATCTAATTTCGGGGCCTATCCTATAGCGCCTACGGAGACTATCGTCTTCGAAAGTTTCAAGCTGCTTGAAGATGTGTGTGATTTGTTAAACTCTGACCTCGAATGAGTTTTATGATGATTCCACAGGCACTGAACCTTCAAAGGTGCATTACCACTGAGCACACCTTCCTGACGGACACCTTCCGGACAGCAGGGAAGTAACATTGGCATTTGAGTATGACCAGAGACAATGCGCCAGAGTGCCGAATGGCACACCCCGGCGCCCCTGAAAATAAAGATATGAAGCCACTAGTAGTATATTTCTTTACCGTCTGTGGTTATAAGTATAGAGTTAGTAACAAAATTTATTTTTAAAGAATACTTAAGGGACCCTCATCGTGGTGTAGCAGTTAATTTTACTGATTTATGATATGAAGGCTTGGTGTTCAAAATTTTAAAGGGAAAATGAATTTATTTTATTTTCATTAATAGAAGTGGGGAACCCCAGATAGGGTTGCCAGCTATCAGCACTAAATAAGGGTATAAACAATTAAACAAAACCAATAATGCTAAGTATAATCTTTTACATCCTTCCTCTTTATTCTTCTATTCTACATATTTTTTCTACGCCCTTTCTAGAACTTCTAACTCTATACATATATAATTAAGAAAATTAACCATATTTCAGAAGGAGAGTTGGAAAAGATAACTTTCTGAGGTCCTGGTTAGATAATATTAAGTTGTTGTTGTACTTGGTTGCTTACAATTTACTACCCATATAATGATAAAAACAGTGCTTCTTTTCCCCAAAATTTTGACCCTTCCCCCTCTTCTACTTCTAGCCCTGTCAAGTAATATGATTCGATAATTTCTCGAAGAAAGGTCTTTCAAACTTAAATTTAATAAGGCAATAAGTGACAGAAAACCACAAGACATTTTGATGCAATCACATATATCATCCTCAGACCTATATGCTATATGCTCATTCGTCTTCCACCACCATCTGGCTTCATATCTTGATGATTTCCTTCCATTAAACCACCATGATATTAGAGCCCAAACTATTAATAATTACAAAAAATTGAAAAGTTCATTAAAACTTTTTTTAAATAGCGTACTTATTTAACTACTTATCAACTTTAAAACTACAACATATTTTCATTCTATTGCTGCTCTATTTGACAAATACGTTGACACTTATATGGTATATTTATATTATTTTAATGTTGTTAAAAAACCTTACAATTTATAACTATTATGTATTATTTATAGAAAAAACAAATGATGACAAATCGAATTAGGTAATACATATGTTTCTTATTAGTTATGTAGAAATTTAAATTAACTTAACCTTGTATTAAACATACAAAATGTTTTGTTTTTACTGTATTATGATTAATTCATTTATATAAAACTATACACTATGGTGTCTGGGTAGGTTAAAATTTACATAGACCGGAATGAAATAATCTTGATTTTCACATGGGAAAGCTGGTTTATTTTTTGGGGGGTCTCCGAATAGCATATTCAGCATTCCGACACTGTCTTCCTTTTTTTTTACCTGATATTGGTATCAAATCCAAATCACTAGACATGATATTATAGCTATAAACATATTATAACGTGATATTACCCGTATTTTACTATCAGTCAACAGTAGTTGTTAGCGTTATGTTTTGATATTGTAAAAATAGCCAGAAAACAGTAAGCTTACTCCTTCCTTCCTTACTAGAAAACAAAAACAAGCAATAGAGTTAACTGTATATCTCATAACTCACCATCACTGAGATATGGCCATCATTAATTACCGTTCAGTAAATTCTTTCCAGCATTTAATTTTTAGTAATGTAATTAATCTCCAGTAATGATATATATTTTCATCACTAAATTACTTTTTACTACTTCCACTATGTTGTTATTGTTTAAGTTATTTATTATGATCACTTTTATTACTAAGGGAGAAGGAATTTTTACCATGGAACTGTGGATAGTTGAGGTAAAGCATATATATTCACTAAACTGAACTTTTCCTGCCTAAATTGAAACTGGAAAGGCAAGGAAAAGGAGAAATGATAGAACACACAGATCTTGTAAAATTGGCCCTATTAACACTGCCTAAAATGCTTCAACCATGCACTAGAGAGACAAGATAAAATAGATTAAGGGTAATAAACATAACAAATAATTACAGATGTTTTAGTGCTCTCCGGGATAAACCGAGGATGAAATGCCTCCACACCCTTCCAAATAGATGCCCAAATTGTCTAACATGGACATACTTACATGGAAGGCCAAAAGGGTGGGTTATAAAAAAAAAATCTATATATTTATTGAAAGCAGCATAATAATAAATCAACAAATCAAATTATAAATATGTGTAAATGGTTAGAATTTTGAACTTCCATCAAGGAATAAAGAAACTTATAAATATTTTTCTTTTTAATTTATCATACATTCTGTTATTCTCTTTGAGCTCCATTTTATTTACTTATTCCACTGTAAGTTAAAAAAAAAGTTGTATCAATGCATATGAATAATTGCCATTTATACATAAATATCAAGGTGTGTTATTTTTACAACTTTAAAAAGATTAGTACCAACTTCTAGAAACAAAACCGGTCACTGGGAGATAATAAGAATTTCCAAAGAAAGGAAAACAAATCAATAACAATATAAGGGAGGTACTGGAGGTTGAAATAAATGGGCAATTCCCAGAAAAAGCTCAAGAATAGGCCTCAAAAAAAGTTGCTTGGTGAACCCTTCCCAAAAATTAGAGATATCAAGTAATGATTTTTATTACAGTTTTGAGCTGAACTCAAAATTTTGGGCCAGGAATTCAAAAATTTCAAGTTTTTGATGTGGCAGTAATGATATTTTTGTTTTGCGAGGTGGTAATGAGATTTGTGGGCATTAATGCAAAACCTACCTAAACCTTTATTTAACACTGTATATGAGAATTATAATTTAGTAGTTTATTTACTTACCTCAATATATTTCTTTAATATATTTGCCCCTGCTATTAACAATAGTTAAGAGTGCACAGGTAGGTACGTAATTAAACAATTTTAGGATTTTTGTTTTTGAAACTATGAAAGCTCTTGTCAAATAAGTCAAATTGGTAAAGAAATAACTGTTGAAGAAGTTGTATTAACAACTGAAAAACCTGAAGGATATGTAAAAATAGGATTCTTTTAAACTCTTTCCAGACACCAACTATTGAGTCGATTATAACACAATGTAAATATCGAGGCACGTAAGTTTTTGAATGTGTCTAAAAATTTAACGGTTGTAAAAACTCAGTCTTGAAACTTGTGTCTTAAATAAAGATAGTTATTAATCTTAAGTAGGTAAACATAACATTTCTTGTTAAGAAATTAAGAGTGGGTACCTATAATAAAAATCAAGTGAAGCTCATGTTTAGTCTATCACTATTCCAAATATCACAAAAAACTAAATCTACAAAGTACTGCCACAATACAGAAGAAAATTAAATGGTGACTTAAAACTTTCTGGTAGCTATAAGACATTTAGAAGGAATGTTCAAAAAAAAACTTTAAGGCTTAGGAGTATAAGGCCTTAGTAAATAACAGAAATATTTTACAACTAAAGTAAACATATTTCTACTTTTTTTTTCCTTTTTTATATTTTAGATCGAACTACCTACAGTTGCCATCACATAACTAGAAGCATGAAAACCTCGCAATACATGGCAAGCCCTGTCACCACTATGTGCACTACTTCTCTTCTATCCACATGTTCCCTTTGCTTTGATAATGACAATGATCTTTATGCAAGCAATATGCAAATTAGTGATTAATGGCCCACCCGTATGTGATATTAACCCCATTCCAAGTATGCCAAGTACCCCCATTAACCCATGTGTCTAATTTCATGACTGGAACTGTAGATTTTTCAACATCTCTATGTACTCATATTCCTCAAACTTGCACAGTATTGTGGTTACAGGAATTGGTCAGGCTTGAATTATAAATAGAAGTTCATCAACTCTCAGTTTCTGTCTTTCAGGTGGATCTGGCAATTTGAACAATTTATTTGGACCCAATTTCCCCATGAAATTATTGAGTTTCTTGCCCATCTGCTACATGCTCAACTAATCCTGGGTTCCACAGCTCATCCCTGTAGACCGTATGTGGGCAACAGCCGGCCCGCGGGCCGGATCCGGCCCGCTGTAAGATTTGATCCGGCCCGCGAGACATTTTGAAAAACCCAATTTAAAAAAAAAAAATACACTACTTACTCATACTCATGGAATCAAGTGAGCGAGCAAGCCGAGTGGCGGTGATCATCAAAGAGTGAGGCGGCAAACATCAAAGTTCAAAGCCATTGATGTTTGCCGCCACACTGGCGGCGCAACAAAGGATTATTGCTTCGCAATTGTATTATTCTACACTAGACGATTCTAGATCATTCCTTCATTTTGCCTATATAAGCGGGTGGATGGCCGGAACTTAGTTCAGTCCTATTCGAGCTACCGTGGTGATAAGTTTGCTTTGTGACTTTGTGTGCATCTTGAGTGCTTACTAATTATACCTATTTTCTTATTAAGTTTATCGAACGATAAGTAAATGAAAATGATGTCTGGTGGAAGGAAACGAAAAGTAGATGCAGAGGGTCGCCAGTTTCAAGAAAAATGGACTGAAGAATTCTTCTTTATCTTGCACAATGGTAAGCCTATTTGTTTGATGTGTAATGAATCCATTTCGGTGATGAAAGAATTCAATATAAAGAGGCATTACTCAACTAAGCATCCTACGCTGCTCTCACTGACAGGACAAATAAGAAAAGACAAAATCCAGAAACTTACCGCAAATTTGGAAAAACAGCAGCAAATATTTCATAGACAAAGAACACAACTTGATAATGTTGTGAAAGCTAGTTTTATAGTTAGTTCAAAATTGGCAAAGTCATTGAAACCATTTGCCGAAGGAGAATTTATCAAGGAGTGTATGTCAGAAGTTTGCAGTGTTTTGTGTCCTGAAAAGAAAAATGAATTTGAAAAAATTAGTTTGTCAAGACGAACCGTTGTACGACGTATAGAAATGATGGCTAATGATATAAAAACAACATTGACTGGCCGTATGACTGGTATTGAATCATTTTCCATAGCATTAGACGAGAGCACCGATTTGTCTGACATAGCTCAACTGGCTATATTTATTCGAGGTGTTGATAAAGAATTCACTATTACTGAGGAATTGCTTGCTTTACAGCCGCTAAAAGGAACCACTACAGGAGAGGACATTTTTAATGAAGTTCAAAAGGTATTCACAAGTTTTGGCTTGCCATGGTCGAAATTAGTTGGAGTATGCACAGATGGTGCACCTTCTATGGTCGGCTTACGTAAAGGTTTCATCGGAATTTTGAATGAAAAAGCAACTGAATTAAATGTGCAAAAAGATGGTTTGATAGTCCTTCATTGCATTATCCACCAACAGAACTTGTGTTCTAAGTCCATTCGACTCCAGAATGTTATGAATGTGGTAGTAAAAACCATCAATTTTATTCGATCCCGAGGGCTTAACGTAACATATTATTGTGAAGTCAGATGGCTAAGCAAAGGGAAAATGCTGAAACGGTTTTACGAGCTTAGAAATGAGATAGCAGAATTTATGCAAATAAAAGATAAACCACTATCTGAATTGAGTGACGCAAAATGGATATGTGACTTAGCATTTCTTGTCGACCTTACAGGCCATTTGAATGATTTAAATTTGAAACTTCAAAAACAAGGACAGTTAGTAAATGATTTGTACAGCCATTTGAAAGCGTTTCAGAACAAAATCCGCTTGTGGGAGGCACATATGCTGTCTGGTAACAGTTACCATTTCACCACGCTCTCTGCGTATGAAAATATTGCTTACGCTCAATATGCTGAAGAACTCAAGTTACTGTCGGAGCAATTTTCGATCAGATTTAGCGATTTCAAACACATGGAAGACTGTTTCAATTTATTTGCTACTCCAACAAAAAGTAATGTACAAAATGCTCCAATACACTTGCAAATGGAGTTGATCGAGATTCAAGAAAACTCACTCCTAAAATCTAAATTTGAAGACGTGGAGTTGTGCGATTTCTACAAAAAATACCTCGAAGAAGACCATTTTCCGCAGCTTAGAAAATTTGCAAGAAGATTGATTTGTGCGTTTGGCAGTACTTATAAATGCGAACAGTTCTTTTCATTGATGAAAGTTAATAAATCAAAACATCGTACAAGGCTGACTGACGATAATTTGGAAAATTCTTTACGTCTTTGTACCAGTGGAATTAATCCAAACATCGATGAATTAGTTTCCCAAATTCAAGCTCAAGTGTCTCATTGATTTCGGTGTCGCTATTTAACTTTCGTAGTTTGTAACAATTCTAAATTTAACGATTTAATTTAATGCTGTAGGTACCTATTTTTTCATTTCATTTTGTTATTTTAATAACATTGTCGTATTATTTCATGGCTGACTGATATCTATCGCTAAAAATTATGAACACTACTTTAAAATGCACTACTTTTAAACGCGGCCCGCGAACGTATTTGCACACTAAAGTTTGGCCCATAACATGTCAAAGGTTGCCCATACCTGCTGTAGACTGTAACAACCCAGTCAAATTTCTTCACATCTTTAGGAGACAGTACTCTTACTCCCCGATTTTTTCAATTCATAAAAAGATTCCTGTTGGTGTTTGTTACGATAATCATGGCTCAACATCACATCAGCGACTTCTAATAATGATTTTACTGCAGTTAGAGCTCCAATTGTTATTTTGTTCTTAACGATTCTTTTTCCATTTATAATAACCAATATTAAAATCTCTGTCAAATTGGTTAATTTGAATTACCTTATTCCAGCACGCTTTGCATTTCCTGGTGAAACATGTTGCTAAGGGAACTTCGTATAAAATGCTTTTTAACAGAGCTTGTGAATTCGACGCTGTAATAATTTTGTATTCAGCCAATTTTCTCACCAAGAGCTTGAAATTCTCACACTTGATACAGAGACAAGTGTCCCTAAGCAGAGTGGGAGGCTTGGGCAACATGCTTTGGTTTGAAGCTGCAAAATGAGGAGTGACTTAGTTTGAAATGACAAGTGCTCAAATACTTCTAATATTACTAGTATACTAGTTGACTAGTCATTTTTTAAATTATTGTAAAGTCTTGACATAGGCATCCACTTTATACAGGACAAAGATTTGTCAAAAATAAACAAATTTTTAACAGGTTTTTTGAGGGTATAAATGGTACAAACATTTTTGAAAACGGTCTAAGAGAAAATAAAAATCTCAAAAAATGGTTACTCACAAATGTTAACAAAGTTTATGTTTAAAAGAAACACATTGTGATTTTATAGTTTACCATGAAATTAGATATTAGTGGATATTAATTGGCAATAGGCCTTGTTGTATAGGGAAAAAACTGGATGGATTTTCATCACATTTCATCTCCAATATGCATTAGCTGCAAACCAACTATCGGACTTGTTGACACAGGTGCATGCAAAAACATGTATTAATGAAATATGATGAAAACATTATGTTTTACCCTGAGTTAATTCCAATTAGACCTCCACTCATAAAAAAAAGTAGTTATAATAGTTATATATAGTGCTTAAATATCACCATTTTAATTGCATAAAAAATTTGGAAATCCTGGTAAATATCTCCTATTTGAGTCATCAACTTCATTTTAAGGTAAGATAAAAAAAGTTCTACTTTGTTTGATTTTTAAATATTCATACAAGTGTACATACAACAATTGTCCCCTACACTGTGTGATGATAGTTTTTCTTTTATTTTTGGCAAATTTTGCACATACTTGAACGCAAAGAAGAAAATTCCTTAAAGTTATGGTGGTATTTTCATGAATTTACACTAATGAATTCATGTAGGTGAGGTAAACAAATTCATGGTAGTTGTTTTCATGATATTATTTGGAAAGAAAACTAATTTTTATATGTCAGATTATTATTTAAATAAATATAACAATAGTAATATGACATAGCAATCATCATTTAAATTACTAGATTGAATGTTAATAATGTTAAAGAATAAAATGAAAAATACATAAAGTCAAACCATTTTATTGATTTTATGCATGATTAATAAAAAACAAGTATATTTTATTATAGTTAATAAATTTAATAATTTTTCGGTAGTTTTGGTTTCATTCGTTTTTTTTTTGTTTTTTTTTAATTTCATTAAATACTTAAAGCCAAATATTAATATCCAATAACTATTTAAGTAACCTTTTCCAGTTCCTTCTTCAGGTAACAATCATGTCTCATGACCTCTCTTTCCGCTCTCTTCACTCTTCCTTTCACACAGTTTTTGTATTAAGTTATCTTCTTTAACAATTTAATCCAACATAACCCTAATACAGTAACAATTCAAATCCAATAAAACAGTAAAACTTAAAATAAAATGAAATCTTGTTTTTTGACGTCTATCTTGACGACCAATTGTTACATCTTTCAATGATTAGGTTGACACTGTATGTTTATCATCTAGTTGAGGACTCGCCAGGCTGCTCCAGTCTATCAGAGCTAAAGAATGGGGTTTCATGTTTACAATGTGTATTTCTTATAAAGATTCCATTTCATCCAGACAACCATTGTCTATTTATTTCAACGCTCCTGCATAAACCCACCAATTGTGCCTCATGACTAACTGTCCCATAAGAACTCGGTGATCATAACAAGAAATGCACTCCCCATGTACCTCTCTCTTGACTTTCCTTGAGCCTTCTTCTGCCTCATATCTAAGCATCAAATGATTTTCTTAATTTTCTCTAATTTATTTATTTGTGATATAAATCTACTGCTCTTATGTAATAGCATTAATTTACTTATATGTTATTTATCCTGTCCAATAACAAATTTTAATACTTAAATACCGAAGGATATTTCATAAGGCTGCAACAAGTATTGCCGATGGTGTAACTGGCTCTTTTTTAATTACAAGCAGAAAAATTGACTTCAACCTTGCCTTTAATCTGATATTTATATTAATTAAAATTTCTCCTAATTTAGATAAAACGTTATCCTATTTACTATCATTACTGTGTGTACATTTTCCTTCCTTAATTTTAGTCTGAATATTGGCTTCGACAATGCACTTTCTTAATGGGTTAATCCATATTATTATATTTACATTTTTTAAATTGGTCATGAAAATATTATGTAAAAACAGTATATTGAGGGTAATCTGCATATCCAGGATTGAACTGATTAAATATAAATATCAGTATTGTTTCAACAATCCTCATTATAAAAAAAAGTTCCTTTTTGTAATCTCATCACTTTGTAACTATTTTTGTATTGAGTGGAATCATTTGAAAGCAACAAAAGAGATTTGCTTTATAAACTCTTGATAGTTGCTTTGCTGATTTTAGAAAATAACAGCAAGGATAGGGGAGAGATGTTATACTTAATTATAGGGAGATTTGAGGAAACCAAACCTAAGTAGGACTGAAGGGATCTTAAAAGGACCAAGGCCATTAATGAAACCACAAAGATTTTTTTTCCCTTTATAATTTAAAATTTTTTTAAATTATTTAGTTCTCAATGTTTTGAGTATGAATTGATACATGCAGTATACTTGAAATGGGCGATGGTTACGTGAAAATATACCCCCATATTTCAGGGCTACTGGTAAAGAAGAAACAATAAATAAATATAAAATTGCAAAGGATTTATTTTCTTTTAGATCTATCCCGCAGGCCAACAGGTCAGGCCTGTCTTTGAAAGCTCAATATTGGAAAATTTAAATCAACCCCTCTTTTATCTGTCCTGAATCATTAAACAATAAAAAATGACTTTACCAGTAAAACTTCATTATGCCCCAACGCCGTCATAAACGGATTTATTTATCAACTATCATACTTCGAACTCTACTTCAAATTCTTGCCTCTATATGTTCCTCGATTGCTAAATGGCAAAGCTGCGTTGAATTAACAATACATTTAGGTGAATGACCTAATCGTGTATGTGAAAGAACTACTCGTTCAGGCGAACGAACTGCTCTTTCATATGAATGCCCAACTCATTCACTAAACTACCTGCTCAATAAAAACCTTAAAAAAAAATTTCAAAACGGGAGCGATTTTTATAAATGCGGTTGAATTATTAAGAAAAATTTTACTGAACATTTCGTCTACTTTGATATTCAACTGTCTTGCAGCTATTTCCGTTCATACACTTTTTTTTACTGCAAACACTAACGAAAATGAATTCGGAAATCAGGCTAGTTTTAAAACTGAGTAATTAAAAGGTAAGTTATTTTCGTTAATGATGAAAAAAATATGATCAAAAAATAAGAGGCTACCTACATAGATATTGGTATTGTCACTAAAGTGAATAAGTTGCAATAGGCGATAGCTACCATGGTTATTGTAACATTTCCATTGAATGGCTAGTGTCAAACAAAACTCACAGTTTGTTTTAATCAATCGCTGCAATATAGGCGAATTGATAACTGAAGAGCTTGTCGGTAATGATTTTTGTCACTGACCTTTAACTGGCCAAAAAAAGTTTCTAACATTCCAGAGTTCAGGTGAGATTACGCATATAGCTGAAAATGTCAGACGTTGTTTCCCCTTGTCAAGTTCTCATTTGTTCATAGTTACATGCCAAGAACTAAAGAATGACGATAGATAAACCTAGAATGCAATTACTACATAACGCATCAAGGCGTTGATAGAAATATACCAACAAACAAAAAATTACTCTTCGGCAGAAATTTGGATACATCGAAAAATTGTTAAGGATGTTTTAGGCTCGACAAACTTTGAGTGGCTATTGAGTTCTTCTCAACAGTTTTGTGCTTGCTTCGGCTAAAGAATTGCGAAGCAACAGGTCAATTTATTCAATAAATAAACTACAACTAAAAGTTCTCTATTGCGAATCCCGATCAAGTTTTGTCTTAAAAGTTACCTATAGCGAATACCGGTCAAGGTTAAACCTGTGATGACAAACATGTTTGGTGAGTGTTAAAATAGATCAGTTATTTCGTTTTCTATTATTTAAATTAAAAAGAGATTTGGCTATATACATACATACATATGTATTTTAAGAACTTTAGTTTCACTGAAGTCAACATAGTGGTGACGAAACTAAGTGGAATTCACATGGAGGGAAAGGTTAATGTCTAGGTGTGCACATCAATTGCCGACTTATCTGGAATTTTAACATTAATAAGAAACTATCAGAACCCTATACTTGACCAGAAAAACATTATGAATTCAAAAGTGGCTATGTTGGCTTACATGTTATTTAAGACTGCTATTTTTCTACGAATAAGAGCTGAGGGGAGCCACGGTTCCTTAGAAGAACAAAATAATCAAGCCATTTAAAATCAGAAAGTATTTCAAAAATTTATATTTCCTGATTTTTATGTGTATGTGTTTCACAGCAATAAGTATGTCTGTTGATGTATGAATGGATGTGGATAAGATTGCATCGTTCTGTAACTAGGTTCAGAATTCCCAATCATCCATTTATTGTTTATTTAGTTCGAAAGTTAGTTTTTATTTTAAACAGTTTAATTTTAAGTGCTTTAATGGAAAAATTTGTATCATTTATTTACAGCATTACCCATAGACGTTCAACTGAACATGATGCTTGATGATTGATACACGTATGAAAAATGCTAATTTGCTATTTGAAAGAATTATTTTTCAGACATTCCAGAGAGCTATTAATAAATGTTGCAGATGTAATTTTCTTTAAGAAACTGAAGGAAAGAGAATAGAGCATTTCCCCATAAAAGCACTTCACAAACAGGCACATCCTGAAAAGTCATTCCGAAGAAATTTAAAAGCCAGGGAACGGCAAACTGTTTTTCTACCGTTTTGGCTTACCTATATGTAATTCAGGGTTACAAAACAACAATTCTATTTAGGTTCCGGAAATGCCTAGGGCATGACTAAGAATTTTAGGAGGGTAGCGAATTTCCCATTCAAGATGTATTCAAGCAGATATATTTATAAATTTAAATGTGACTTGGCAGCAGTCTTCAAGCTTCATTGATATATGTACACCCCTCGGCATCTTGGATACTCCGACTGGATCTAATCACAGCTTTCTTTTTAAAGCCTAAGTTATGGAGATTGAGATATGAGTACGCTTTTAGCAGGACACATTCTGTCAGTCTAGTTTTATACTCCTCTATTGACATATTCGACCCACTCTCTCTGATTTCAGCGATTAACTATTTTCAGGAGTTCAATTTTGTTGCTTTCAAAACCAGAAATGTTTCACCCAGGTTTTCTGGCTTTTGAGAGTTTCTTGTTGAAACTTAACTAAATAAAAGTTGAAAATTTTATATCGTGAAGACATCTCTAAACATCTTTTAAACATTAGCTATAAGCTAGATATAAAAAAATGGCAGGCTACAAGTGCTGAAGATAAGGCTAGTGTTAGTGTACAAAAATGATCCGAGGAATCTAAACAACGATTCAATCATGGGTCTGAATGTAGACATACCGAGTTCAATTTTCAATTTTGAGTTCAAATGTTTTGAATAATAATAAATTTTGTCTAATCACCAGAAAAGGTTATCTCAGTCTTTATTCATGACATTTTTACTATGTTACTGTACCTAAAATACTTGTCCTTATCATCAGTTGGTCATTGTTAACAGAGGTTAACAAAACTGCAATCGGGCAGCTTTCGGAAGAAGCCCAGGAAGCTAGTTACAAAGACTGTCGTAGGTTTCGGAAGCATAACACCAGAAAGTGTTCACTTATTGCCATAAATAGACACTTGCTTTTCATGTTGATTATAACATCTTATCCTCTTATCTATAGCCTCTTAAAAAGAAGGCGGGTAATCTTTAGAAGTCTAAAGCTGATTATAGCTCCTATAATGGAGCCCGAGGCTGCCTCTGCCAAACCTAACACCCCAAACTGAGAAAGGCTATCACATAACTGGCCCATGATGACGAGGATTAGTTATATAATTATTATTTTGTATTCAATGTGTAATAATATGTGTTTTAGGATAATATGTAATTTAAATTAGTAATTTTTGTTTCATTAGTTTTTAGGTTATTTCAGTATTTTTTGTATTTTTCTTTAACCTCAATGGTTTCTTGTATAAAATATGATTTTTTACTGAATTTTTCATTTTTTTATGGCAAGCAAATGGTTCAGGTTCTTTAACCCCTGGAGAGAGGTATGTATTTTTTTTTGTGGTACCGGACACCACACAGCAGAACTGGCCGGAGGATACATTTGTATATCATCAGTTTGAGACGCAGTGACAGATTGGGCAAAGTTAGTAAGTGCGAAAGCCGGTAAGACCTCTGTCGAACTGTTTTTAGTTTACTACAAAAATGAGTAGAGAAATGGAGATGCCTATCCATTTTTATACCCAGATAGTGCATTGAGAAAGCTTGAGAGTTCTCTTGCCCTCCTATGCTATATGATTTTGGCAAAGCTTTTTTGCCCTTTTGTAAGGAGAATATTACGCAGTCGGTCTTCCCAGCGTTCACACTAATGTTTAACTTGCCCAGCCTGTCACTGATTACGCTGCAAACTGACTCACCCTGTGAAAGTGCTGTTTGTGCATTCACGCTGTTGCTGTAAACTGCAATGTCGTCGGCAAAAACGATTACCGTCGCTTTCTTATAATTTGTCCCAATGATTTCAGATGTGTACATGCTGAAAAGAACCAGAGACAAAACCGTTCATTGAGGAACTCCACAGGTCAGAGAGGCAATCACCCATCCGTACCCTCACCGATCTGTCCTTCTAGAAGGAAACCAACATTGTGTATAGCCGCTGTGGGCATTCCTAGTCACAAAGTCCGTCGGAAACTGAGTCAAAAGCCTGCGTGCAGTCCAACGAGTTCATAGCAGTCGCTGTGTTATTGTGGATACCGAAGGTGGCGTCCGTCTGTACCCTCACAAGCGGACGTTCTGTGCTCAGGTGAGCCTGAAACCTTGTCTGCTCCTACAGATTAATAGCATTTTCCGAACAAAACTCCTTCAGGTAGTGCAGAATAATCTTTTCGAGAAGCTTCCCCATGTGAGGGAGGAGACTGATCGGACGATAGTGGGCGGGTGGTCGCCTTTCTTCGTGGGCTTCCGCAGCGGGAACAAGATAGCTTGTTTCCACGCTGTCAGGAAGTATCACAGCCTGATATATGAATTGTACAGGTTGATGAGTAGGGCAATCCCTCTCCTCGGCGCCCTGATGCTCGGTTTCCCTGACACAGGCGAAGAATTGCCTTGAGCTGGTTCGAGGAGACAATCATGTAGTTCTGACCAGTCTCCAACTGCTGAGGTTCGTGGTAATCACCTGTTATAGCGGCGTTGTCTGCAGTAGTGTTTTTTTTTTGTTTTTTTCCCCCATATCATTCTTGTATTTCCTGTAGCATCGCTACATTATATACAGGTTTTGTTATTTTATAAAAATTATGTAATGAATAAACAAGTATAATGATATACATTATACGTGACTGGACTAAACTGACTAATATATGTGACGGGGCTCACCTTTTTGATCAACCTTAAAACTAACTTACATACTGATTCTTAACCTAATTTTTCCCCGACAGTCAGTTGCCATCGATGTGGGAGGGGTGGTGGGGTCAGAGTGTTAAACAATGGGTTTGTCAGGCGCTGCAACGAGTCAAAAAACTTAATGTGTCTCCGGCGGATGAACTCACCCACCGACGGCACACCAAGCAACGGGTGCAGGAACTACGTTACATCGATGTGAACTACGTTATCTACATATGTATCCGTGTAAATTAAACGAGAAAATAAAATATAATATAGGTATCTGCTAAGTGACTTTTATTTTAAGGGTATTCTACATTTTTAGATTCTATGCCGAAGTTAACATATTATTTTATATATTAAATCCAGTGCTTTAATATGAGTCCTGGAATCGTGTAAAATAAAAAACGTAATGAATGAAAAATCAATCAATTTCGATGATTGGAAAATAATATCGTTATGTATCATATGTTCCCAATAGTAAAAATATATGAGCATAGAAGAAGAAAGCATCAGTTTACTTAGATTGGAGAAAGTACTTCAACAGTATCGGATAATGCAATTCGGACAACATAATTTAAAAATTTTAGGACTTAAATTCTGATAAGATCAAATAAGTTGGACAATTACAGTGACCAAGAAAAGGCTTATGCTTAAGTCGACCACTGCGAAACGTGTTTCGTCACCTCGAATGTTAATGAAGATGTTGTGGCCACCTCTTAATTACGAATAATTAGAAGTTCCCCTCTTCTCGGCCCAGAAAATATCTATCTATGTTTCCATATTTTTATAATAAAGCTTATGACGTCAGTCAGAGAGGGGGGAGAAGCTAGAGGGGGAAACATTCCCACCAAGGCTGACCTGCCTATATAAGCGACACTACCACCCGATCAGCTAGCTACCGCAAATGGGAATAATAATCGAGAAAATTCTATTGTATTATCTCAAAAAATACTGCGTGAAAAATTACATCATTCCGCCAGAACAGGCAGGATTTCAATCCAGTATGAGCGCAGAGCATCCCCTTCTAATGCTACAGTCAGAAGCTAGCCATAACTTGAATAAAGCCACGGCTATGATTTCGATTGACTGCACCCAAGCATTTGACTCGGTGTCCCACGGGACACTGTGTCAAATGCTCGGCCACCGGAAATGCCCGGAGCAACGCTATTCAATTCTGGCTAGCTTCCTGAACAACAGATGGATGCGGGTGCGGGTGGGTGATAGCTCTCCGAAGCTGTGCCACTGACCTGTTGAGTGCCCCAAGGAGTCGTTTTACCCCCTGTACTGTTCAACGTGTACACGTCTGATATTGTAGGAGCCCGATACAAAAATACAACAGTTACTGCTTTCGCTGATGACATAGCTGTGTACAGTAGCAGTATGAACGCTAAGGTAGCTCTTAGACAGGCTGAAGTAGCCTGTAACCAGGTCAGTGAGAGATGGGGAGACTTAATATCTCTGTAAACGCGGGTAAGACTGACTGCGTAATTTTCTCTTTCCAAAAGGGAAAAAGTCCACTGCCTACTACTTACACAGCAGGAACGCAGCAAAACTCACCAGCCAACAACCTAGTATATCTGGGGATTAAAATGCACAGGCACCCCCGTTTTAGTAACTATTTTGCGAGGAAGTTGAAGCAAACCCGCACGAAGTAATGCTGGCTTACGCAATGTAATGCTGGCTTCCCCGAATCTATCACTGCGTCTAAAGCTCATGATATATAAGAGTGTACTCAGGCCTACTCTGCTGTATGGTGCACCGCTTTTTCGTCATCTGACGTATACGACCGCTCGGCGACTCCAACAATTCCAAAACGGTATACTGATGAAAGTGGTCAGACATACTTCATTCGAGCAACGGAGGAAAAGTGAGCTACATGAGACCTTTGATCTGCCTAGGGTGGATGAATTCATTCAACGTGGACATATCAATTTTTTCGACTCACTACAGTGCTTGACAAACCCGGTGTTTAACACGATAACCCCCGATCCGTTCCCCCATCGATGGCAGGACGCTGTCAAGGCAGGAAAGCTTTATTCTTGAGGTTCTAGTTTTTAAGTTTAGTTTGTAAGTTTCCCATATTGTAAACCGAAGGTGAGCCCCATCACCTAGTCCTGTATATTGTTTATTGACTTTTTAACTTCAAAAGAAATTTGTATTTGTATATCTTACCTCCTTCAAATGCATCTGCGTATGCACCACGAGGAGAAAATTGTAAAATCTCGTTCATTGAATTCTGTTTGTAAAAATTTATAAAATAAAAGGGGTACTGAAATAAAAGAAAGTTGGCAGAACGAACAGGACCGTCACTTGCAACACTTCTCTCTCAGCACTGGCGCTTGCTACTCTACTCAAATTATGGCCTTCTCATTCAACTACCTCTGCATCTCTCTCTCCTAGCCTTGCTATGACCCCACACCTTCCTAGTGGGAATCTCTGCCTTCGTCTCACTAAATAGAGACCTCTCCCTTGCGGTGGACGGTTGCCGTGGCCCTACAAACTTTGCCCAGTAGCGTCTTCCACGGCAATCCAGTCTGATTCTCTCCGGTTCACACTCGCCTTTGGGATCCGGACGGTTTTCGCCTACCCCTAGATACCGAGTGTGAATTCGTGGTTATTCCAAGACTACATAAACTACCTATAAACCTACCCTGTTCCTCTTCTCCTGAATATAGTGCACTGTCGGGGCACACCTTCTAAGATCTTATGGAGTCAGATCAAAACGAGTTTAGCTGCCCGCCGACTAGGCCGCCAGCCAGGGTCAAAGACCACAGGTCTTATCTCTTTCTAGGCGCTCCCCGGACGGCGGCTAGAGGTTGTAGCGACCCTAGCCCGCGGTGGCCGTCTCCTCGACATCTAACCCGACAAAGATAATACTGCTTCAATAGAAAAGGAAGTCGAAAAATATTTAGAGTTACCTATCTCAAACGTTCGGCTTCCAATGCAGTTTACTTCAACAAATAAACTACAGGACCTCATACAACTTCTGAAAATTAATAAAAGTTGTGGCCATGAGCTAATCCCTGCCATAGCTATAAAAAATCGACCAAGGTAGGGCAAGGATTCCCTGGCTAACAAACTTATTCAATTGTTGCATGCATATTGGTCATACATTATTCACAACGCACACAAATGTGTAGCAAAAATTTTCGCCTGCACCTCCTTTCAAATCTTCTCTCGACAATGAAACTATAAGATACCTACATCGCCGTTTGACAAGGAAAAGTCGCATAAATAATAAACTTACAGAGGCATATACGGAAATCGTACCTGAGACCGGATGTTGGCATGATAATCTTCCGTACCATCCTTAAACCATTGCTCATGTACGGTTGTGAAGAATGGAGCTCTGCCTCCAGTTCAAAGCTTAAAAGGCTGTCAATTTTCCAAAATAAATTTCTAAGGATTGCCGTGAATGCTCCCTGGTTTGTCAGAAACAAATAACTTCACCAAGACTTACAAATAGAGAAAATAGAAGGTTTCATCAAAGATAAATTCTTGAAGTACCACATCAAATCACAATACGTTAAAGGAGCATTTATATATAGCATGTAGTATTCATTGGAACTCCACATATCAAAGGAATATAAGATTGAAACCAAATCTCGACATCCTGCTGTAAAAAGAAAGAGAAAAACAGAAGAAAGGAAAAGGAGGGTTTTTTTTTTTGGTTTTTTTCTGGTATAATAGTTAGTAAACTATTATTTCAGCTTCATTATATATTATTTTTATATTCTATAAATCATCTTATATCCTAAAATACTTACAATGTAGTAATAAACTAATTCCAACCTAAAGGATATTGTTACGAAATTATATTAGGGATGTATCTTAATGGGACCATTCCCCATTCAATTTAGTGTTATTATTATTGTATCTGTTGTATCCCTGCATGGCTGTTTGCATCGCCAGCGGTTGATAAAACAGAATAAGGAAAGAGGGAAATGAATCGACGCACTCTGACTCCAGTAAAAGACAGCTTCATTGTTAATGACAATCTTACATGTATAGGATTATGGGTTGTTTACACCCCATGATCGTATTAATATTCAACAGAGTCATGCCTCTGGCTTTAACTTATATATAAGTTAAGTCCGAGCACCACTAGTGTCTAGCCTTATTCCCCAAACACATGATATATGTACATATGTTTACATCCAAAACAGATAGAGATAGGTTTATTGAAGTGAATAAAGCAGCCTAGTAACAACTTTCTAACTGTTCTTATTACCAACCTTTTTCCTTTTTTTTTCTCATTAATAAACCGCTTTGGAAAAAAATGTGAGCATTCCTCATTTTTAAACCCTTGCTATCTCCTAAACCGAACGGAAAAAAAGAATAAGATCTTATAATATGCAATTTTGTTTACTTTAACTTTAAATATAAAAAGTACTTTTTGCTAAAATCACTGGTTTGCGCGATATTTGGGAAACCCCGAAAGAAATGACCTCTAGACGGGGCGGTTCCACCACTCCCACCCTCGGAGGGCTTTTAATTTATTTATATATGTTGTACAGGACATTCCCCGTAACAACTCAACTAAAAACCAGAACTACATGATGTTTTTTCCTACGTCATATTTTGTCCTTGCTTCCCTGGACTACAAGTGAACCATTTATGGACAGTTTTTATTGCATAAAATACGAAAATTATTACCACAATTTACCATGGTACCAACAGTTGATACTTTACTAGTTAGTGGCCTCGAAATGTTTTTGTCCTTAGGTTTAGGTCACAGTCATATATATTGTAACGAGAGTTTAGAATCCGATAGAAGCTAGTTGATTTTAGGGAATGAGACATGTGGCGAAAGTCGCTGCTGAACAGCTTTCATTGCCTACTGACACCATTGGGATACCTGAGGGTAGTATTAATACTTGGTACAAGTTAGACGTTAGTGTTTATTTTAAAGTGATTTTCAGACATCTGAAGCGTCTTATCTTTTCCTTTAATCCTCAACCACTTTTTAAACTTAAACATCCTTCTAGTCAATGGTCGCTACAGGTAGGAGATTACACTAGATCAGCAGATGTTAAAGTAAGTTAATGAATAGTCTAACTTTTTACCGCGGGTTCACGTTACATCGATCTGTTTTTTATTCCTTACGGTCTGAAGTTTATTATTATCAATTAAATTGTTCTTAAGAAACATGTATACATGAATGTGAAGGAACAATGTCAAGAGATGGTCTGGGCTTTAGCCCATGCGTTTCTTAAATATATTAACTAACAGTGAAAAACAACTCGGTATTTTTTAACGAAAATTCTCCATTTTCTTTTTTAAACCATCTTTGACACTGAAAATTAACTGTTTAAAAAATAAATAAGAATGAAAACAGTTAAAATATTGTAAAATTAAACATATTAAAATCGGTTTTGGTACGTAATAAATAATGGTACGTAAGTGTAATTCTTATTATTTGCTATCTAAATTTTATTTTTTAGAAGTTCCTTTTGCGTTAGTGTCTTTAATGTGGCCTTAACCATAAGAGAAAAAAAATCATAAAATTAAATCTCGAATAGTTTCTAAGCAGTGAATCGTGAAGCCATAAACATTAGGTTTATCCGCGTTTAATTTTTTTCTTTCATACTTTTTGTTATTCCATTTTAACCAAAACATACTCATTATAATCTCAGGTATTGCGGAATACACAAAAACATCTCTTCACCTGTAGGAAGCGTGACTGTAGCCATTCGTTGCCAAGATGAAAGAGGAACGCCCCCACAGTGTAAATAAACACCGGATGTAGACTACGTATTAATAACATCTGTTTGTAAAAAAAAAAAAGTTAAAACAATACTCAATAAAGAGATTAATGAACTCGGAAGTGTGAATAAGTCTGGGTAAAAAAAGGTACTCCCCGCTACGCAAATCAACAACCTCTTGAGGCCCAGTCAAACGAGACGTGGACTTGGCTGTGTCCGCCGTAACTCCGCATTACATACTTAATATTGCATCGTCCTGGTCAAAGAGAAGGCGGCCTACCACCGCGGACCAGTGGAGTTATCGATGAATAGTTAGGCGGTTGTGCTATTCCACAAAGTTGAAATGGAAGCCAAAAATGTATTATGAAACAAAAAATTAATTAAAAAGTTTTCACCTAGGATACAAACTATATAAAAAATGGAAATGGCTCAAATGTTTGGTTGCGCTGATATGTCTTCGTGATATCGAACCTCAATTTTCTCAATTGTTAAATAGAAGTAATTCATTGTGCCAAACTACAAAGATAAATCACATTGATCTGCGCAGAACGAACAGGCCACCAGTTGTAGGATTCCATGCACCCTCAATCGATTCGGCAAAAGTGGTACGAGAGACCTTCTTTGGTGCGAGAGCAGGAGGAGTAACAGGAGTTTTAGTGTTGGAATATTGAAAAAAAAATTTATTTCAAATCCATACTTTTTCTCAGGCATATTGCGAGTATTTTCTCAGGCCCAGTGGGTTTCCTCGAGTTGGTGGTCAGTTTTGATATTTTAAGTTCAAGCAGAGTATGTATGTACTCAAATCGTTCTTGAGACATTAAAAAATATGTGAAAAGCCGCTCTTCAAATGAACTCAACATCCGTCAAGCACTTTTGTACAAATCTCAAAATATTTAAAAACTGAAATTAATTAGAAGTTTAAATTAAAGCTAATTTAAAAAAGTTAATCAGGTTTATTGAGAAGCAAAACATTTCAAATTTCACAGGGAAAATTAGTTTTTAAACTTGTTTTTCATAGGCAAAGAGAGCGACATTTATTGGAGGTGAGCAGGGTAACTATATTGGTAGAATAACTACTCGTAAACCTGGCAGCCTGAAACAGGGCTTATCGGACGTAGTACTTTTCTATTATATTTTTCTCTTACTCCCTAACAATATATAAAATTAACACCAGACACCATGAATATTAGTAAATTATATTAATTTATAATTCAAATGGAATATATTAGCAGAGGAAGGCATCCATAGTGAACCGAGAGCCGTCTATCGGTAGCTTCAAAGCCACCAAGCCCCCTAGCGAATTCACTGCCAAAATATATTTGAAGAATTTTATTGAAAGTTAAAAACAAGCCCGGTGATGTAAACATTAATTGGTTTAAATAGGCCCTTAAAACCCTCGAAAATCAAGCGCATCCAATCCTTGTGTGTAAATTCTAAAAAAACATTAAATTCCTAAATTTAAATAACAGTTAAATCACCTTTTTGTCACAAACATAACCCTCCATAACGACCTTGTAGTAGTAAAGAGAGGCGTATATAACAGTAAGGGTTACACCGACGTTTATGAATGGCCCGATTAGCGATTGCCTATGGTTAATTTATAAGTTCGTCAGTCGATATAAGGCATATATAATGGCAAGCTTGGTTTATGTTCATACATTTTACAGTTCCATGTGCTAGCATAACCAACTTTTAAGTTTCTACATCTTCAAGACTTTTTTCATATATTTTCTTTAATGTTCGCGTTTTTGTTTGATTTTTTCTATGTTGTCACTTTTAGAAGAATAAATTGCATCCTACTCAAGGTTATTCTAATGTTTCTTTCATCCACCAAAGTTTTCAAAATCTTAAAAGTCCCTCTATCCTAAGATTACATTTGCATACAATTTTTAAAATTCCACCAGAAATAATGCAATTGACTAGCAAGATCACTTTCAAGCATCATCCATCCTTACAAATCTACTCGGAGATTAAAGCGGATGAGACCACGTAATAATTTGTGAACAGCGAATCACCTTGAGTCCAGGCGCTGGTCAGTTTTCTCCCCCCGTAACCAAGGCACTTGCGACGTCACACTCTCCCTCCTTCAACCTCTATTGCCACTACCTAGCGATGCTGGGGCTGCAGGACTAACATGAAGGATCTCCCGGATCCTTGCCTCCTTCTCCGTAGGTAGCATGTAAGTTGACAATTCTGAGGGTGAATTGGGGAGGGGGATACGAGTTAAGGGTTGCCTATATGTCTATTTAGTAACCATATTTTTACGATGAATTATATTTATTTATTAGAATTAATTACATTTTAAGGAAGTGAATTATCTGAGGAAATATGTATTCAAAGAGTGTTTTGGACCTCAAAATGTAAAACCAGGTACTAGGGACTAATTTTTTTTTTTTCAAAGCTCTCAAACTTGAAAAATTAGGAATGAGGGAAAAATAAATAGAAATTACTTGGGATGAGTAGATCCTTCCTTGTGCTAGGAGGGACCTACTTGAAGGATGGGTGCACGGAATGAGGAGCGTAGGAGACTTCGGGTAAAGTGTAGGTGTTCTAGGGACAGTGGCGAGCACCCCCTGAGGATAGGGGTTAATTCCTGGAAAACCAAAATGTATAGGATAGTGGGAAGGGTTGGTAGTGAGGCTACCAATAACCTCAAGGAGCTCTGCTAGTCAACATGTGCCCCTCTGAAATCGTTCGAGCCCAGTTCGTTCGCTGACGACATCCCGGTGTACAATAGTAGCATGGACGCTAAGAAACCCTTCAACACCCAAGTAAAGAAATGAGTGGAAAACTGGGGAAGTTGAACATCACAGTGAACGGCGAAGACAGGCGTCGTTATATTCTCATACCAGAAGCAGAAGCAACCACTGCCGTTTATTACTATACTGTAAGAAAAATGAAATATTCTCACATAACTGGTCATCCAAATGGAGATGCACCTCCACTTTTGTGAGACTCCAATTTATCACTGCATCTGCAAGCTGAGGGTATACAAGAGTACTCAGGCACCTAAGGTTGATTTCTATTCATATAATGGAAGCAACAGCTAAATGGCTCCAACAATTGAAAAAGAAAAATCATGAAATTTGTCTGGCATACATAATTTTAGCAGTATGGAAATCCAGATCATACAAAGACCTTGAACTTCCAATGGTGGATGCGTTTATCTGCTGTAGACATATCAAATTCTTTGATTCCCTGATCAATGCAAAATCCCCATCACCCACCCTCCTCAATGGCAGCAGATAGTCGAAGAGAGCATCACCTAGGTTTAAGTTAATTTGTAAGTAAGTGTTAGTTCCATCATTTTGTAACCTGAAGGTAAACCCCAAAACCCCACACCTGCTCCCTTAACATTGTCTTTCATTTTTTTAAACTGTAATCCGAAGATAAAAGGTATACAAAATTTGGTAAATCCATTCCAGCTAACAAACTAAATGATACTATTTTTAAAAGTTAAAACCTCTATACTATAACTATTGAACAATGTGAACTTAGTTAAAATAGTTGAATTAGAATAATTGAAGTACAGTTCAGTAACAATTTTGAGTAGTTTTTTTTTAGTCTAATGTGTCTTGAACTGACAGGGAACAGGGGTAGAGAGAAATCATGAATTCTCCTAACCAAAACTACTACTTTAGTTAGAATTTAGAAAAGAACATTTAATAATACAAATAAACCATTTTAAAAAATAACACCTATTTTCCCACATGGGGATAATTTCCTCTCTCCCTATGAACAATGGATGAAATACAATTAATTGTTTAAAAAATAGTGTAATATTATACCTAAACTGGACAAAGTTAAAACTTACTATGAAAATTGTAAAATTATGGGAGTTCACATAAATTTTGTTTTCCCCTTTAACAAATTGAGACATAAAACTGAAAATCCTGAAGGATATAGCCATTAGTTGCAATTTTTAAATTACACTGTAATATAAATATTTCAAAATCTAGAAATCAATTACCGATCGTGCCTAACACACAGTATCACCCTTCTACTCTATAAATTTATGTAGCCTGTATTAATATGAAATAAACAGATTATGCTCAAGAACCATATATAACCAAGAGATCACATTAAATAAAACATAATCCAATAAAATATTATTTATTATGAACTTTTTAATGAATGTTAATTCCTTATAAAAAATTTAACAAAGCGGATTATTGTGATAATATATTGTATATACTCCATGAATGAGAGTGAATGCAAATTTGTAAATATGGTAAGTATGAGATAATTTATCATTGTTGCCTTTTTAAGGAAGATATTTTCTTTAAATAATGCCCAATTCTGCCCTCAACCTTAATTTCAGTTATTAAGGTTCTAAAACCTTAATTTTTGCTTCTTTATTCAAGTAGGAACTCATTTATCCTCAAATGGCTGAGAAAAACCCAGACCAGGGCATTCCTATCAAAAACCATTCATAGGGAGCCGGGAATTGAACCAGGTTATTCACAGCAAGAAGTCAGTTCTAACCACTAAGCTGTGGCTGACTAAGAGGAAACATTTCCGCACCATTACAAAATTAGGTGCAGTCATAACAACAAATTTCTCTAGCAACAAGGGGTCCCCAAACAAATGTATTGAGGTCAATTATTAATAAATGTTGCCATAAACAAACATTCAAAAATTGTTATGCCTCCTCCAAAAGCAGATGACATACTAATACACTTAGAGAATATAAACCTCTCAGTACTTAACACCACCTTGCACAATTCTCATGACTGAGATAAACTTGTGGCTCAAAGATGGCAGTTTTATTTCCATGTGTTTTAAAGTCATGGGCCATACTATTCTCCAAAGGAAGCTCATCATATAATGAATCATAATAAATGGAAAAAAATATAGAATCCCAAATGAAATCTGAGCATTTTTGGGAATCTGACTATAATCCTATAGTGGCTAGGAGCTATATGACTACTATAACCTCAGGTTTGCAAGGGTATTGGCCAGTTTAAGTATAGCATATATCTCCACAAACACGGATGCATTAGAAGTATTGGATCCAATCCAAAACAGTGTTGCAACTGGAGCATTTTGTTTAAACCCAAGGATACATGTCAAAGTAGGAAGAATTTTTGTTAGATTCTATATGCAAATACCCAGTCAAACAAATTTTGATGGGGATAAAAAATTTATCTATACTGATATATAATTGGCGTGTGCTAGCCCTCCCCCCACCCACCACCATAATTGTTGAACAATGACATGAATTATATTATCTGACTGGTAGTTATAAAGTAAACAAGTTCCACTATGTTGGCCTCAAGAAACTAGATAAATCATTATTTGATAATTCTATAAGAGCTTAGTAGTGACATATGATTATATCAAAGCAGTTTCCAACCAAGAAAAACTTTTATTCATTTGGATTCAGAAATTGATAAATATAAACAAATTTAAGACCATGTAATAAATCTAACCTGGGAAATAACAGGATAAATTAAAAAATATCTTTAATCACATGTTTCATTTATTCACATAAATTAATAGAATATCTCGATTGACACAAGTAACTTCATAACTTAACTCTTGATGCCCCAAGCAACTGTTTTAGAGTATCTATTTCTAGTTTTTAAAACAGAAAAATGTTGTACAATTCAGGAGCCAAAAATTAAGCCAATTTTCATTCAAAGACCCTTCAAGTATTCATTATTTTGACCATGTGATTGATAAACATTTTAAACAGAGCAAAGGCAACCATTGATCATTGGAATGTAAAAATGTAATTGGGATGTTATGATAACAACATAGAACTAATCTAATTCATAATAATTTGGAAGTGTTAGAGCTCTATTAATAAAAATACCAAAATATGAGAGTGCGACTAATTTGGCTTCAGAGTTAAATGTTAGTAAGCACACAATCAGAGATTTAAAAGAAAATATTACTAATTATTCATTGGTTTCTAAAGAAGCTTCTGTTGTTGATTACAATCGGGAAATTATTTCTTACTCGATTAAAGAAAAAGGTGTCATGCATCAATCAATGGTCCTGCGACTGTGAGCAAAGAGGATGTTAACACATGGAGCGAAGAACATATGAGTAAAACTTCAAACAGATAAGAAAATCATACTAAGTGTTTTGAAGAAATCTAATCAATAAGACGAAAGAAACATGAAATATGAAGAAGTTACAGGAAATTTCAACTCAACCTGTGCATCAGGTGTATGAAGAATGACATACACTATTGGCCCATACTTCTTCATCAGCAGCTCCGAGAAAAAGTATTAAAAAATATGTTAAGTAAATCAAAACAAGCATCTATTGATTTCAATCTATTTAGAATCAGCGAGTAATACAGTTACTATCATGAAAGGATACTATCTTCATGATCAGAATGTCAATTATATGCCTACCAATTAATTAACTTGAAATATAAATTATATAAAATGGAAGAGGGACAAAATAACATTTTTCACTAATGGCTTACATGAATATTTATCAATGTTTATATCAATCATATAATTAAATCAAGCCACGAGTTATAAATCTTTTTAAAAAGCACTTTATTTGAAGTACAATACACTGGGTTGAAATTATATAAAAATAACTGAACTACTCTATGAATGTGTACTGAAATGAGTCGCGTGACTATAAGAGAATGAATGAGGCCGAGAGCCGTAGGCTCAGCCTATATATAGGGGGGGGGGAGTCTAAACATGGATTAGCCATGTTTTGGATTAATTATCGTTATTTAACTATATGATTCTGGACCTATGTTATACATATATACTTGGCTAGATACGTATTGCGATCCCTCACTTAAAATATATATAAAAAAATAAACATTTACTGTTATAATTTTTGCTTGACATTTCTAAACAGAGTAATGCACAAAATATGTTGCTTATAACTTATTTTTGAGCAATATTGATAATAAATTTTTTTGGTTGCCTATTTGGTTTTTCTGAACCATACTATTTACCTGTATCATCGAGCCCATAAAAATCAAACAAAGCTTGCATTGGTACACAATTAATAAAATAGAATCCTGTAAGTTAATTTTAAATTGTGCATTTTACATTACTCTGAAAGGTGCCCTCTTACATTTAGCTAACATAGATTAAATGCATAGTGTTAAGTATAATCATCATTTCAGCTTTTGTGTCTCTTTAGAATAGATAAATATAATTTTATATAATACACAACAATGTTAAATACTATTAAAATAAGAAGTACATTTATTTATATTAAATTACAGTAATTTTATATTTAATTCATATAATGAATTATTTTATTATTATTAACATTAGTAACACAGACTCTTGATCAACATCTTTAAGACACCAATCAATTTAATATGTTATTTCTTCAGCACTTCAACATTTAACGCTCAGTCATAAAAAATATACCTAGTAATTACAATCTAACTTTAAAAGAGCAGTCTAATAAAATACCACAATTTTAAACAAGACCAACAAAAAAAAAATAATACCATCCAATTCTTTGGAAAATTCACTGAAAAAAATAGATTTCTAATCAACTCTAAAAGTTATTTACACATGAAAATAATATAGCTTTCCAAACAGGCACTGCTTGTCCAGGTTGAATTAACAAATGGGCGAAACCTATAGTAGATGCCAACACTTAGGATGTGGACAGCCTAATAAAAGGATCCCAGCTAAAATTGGACATGGAACTGCAAGGTCTTCAAAAGCCTAAATGTGAAGTATAAAACAATGTGAGTTCATAAGAGTGGACAGAAGAAAATTAAAACTAAATTAACAAACTGATATTCAATTTATGAACTATAATTTAGGTTGTTACAGTATACATTAAAATAGAATAAATTTGAATCCAGTTTTAAAATTATGCTTGTTACTTTAATGTGAAGTCTATTATAGCTCATTAGTGCTTATTCAGAGTTTTCAGGAAAAATCTAAGATCAGACAAAAGAAACACCTTAAAGATGGACAAGACACATATTCGAGAAATATTACGTAGGAACTGGTTAGCCCATATATAGATACTTTAGAAGAACAAGGAACAACAACTAAAAGGCTGTAAATTATATTACCGTTTTCAATGGGTTTTTATTTAAATATTCAAAGTACACAGTTGCACAAAAACCAGAGCAAAAAATAAGTAAATTTATAAATTAACTAGACTGTTATGTATAGTTAGTGGCTAATAATTAGTAAAAATATAACCTCTTTTAAAACAAAAAAAAAGAAATAAATTTATGAATATAATTTAAATGAATAAATAAAATAAACTTTATTTGTGACCATTTCTCAAAAATTACTTCAAAAAACCATTAAGCAAAATTAATGTTTTTTTTTACTTTGATAAATAGGGTTAGGGTTAAAAATAAAACTTCAGTAGATTCAAGTGGAATCAGAACAAAGCACTACCATCAACTGATGAAAATTTATAACCGAAAATTAACCAGTAACTTTTGGAGTTCATCATGATGTGCCACAATAATAGTTCATAAATGGTAAATGTATGCACTGAGATAAGAAAATAGAGATAGAGACTATTACGATGCATTAGCTTGAGTTACCCATTCTTGACTGGGACTTTCAGACAAGCTCTTTTCTATAAAGCATCATAATTAGAACCAACAAGAAGCTCCCTCCCTCCCTGGAGCCCCACTGACTTAAGCTTGTACTCCTGGTTGTGACTCTCATAGTAATTTTCTGAACAATATGTTACCAATAAGGTGTAAATCTGACAATAAATAGGAGCCAAAGGGATGATATTAGGTAAAATTAATTTATATCTAACTATATTACTTGAGTATAGTGTAATTTATAGATAATTTTAAGCAATGAAATTAACTGATGAAATCATCAGAAAGACCAAATTCAATACAGAATAGAAACCAGCTCTCTGAAATTAGTAGGCAGGTACGCTACCCACCACACCATGAAGATGGAAGATGGAGAAATATTGCTTATCCTTAAAAAGACATTTTTGTGGATGTATTTTTAAGCTCTACCTATTAACAGAAGATTCTCTTCAAGTTATTAAATTGCTGAGCAAAAACCCTGATCCTCTAACCAAATGGCACAACTGCTAAAATTTAAGAACATAATGAATTCGACTAAAATGTTGAATAACCATATATCATATAAATGTTAACTTTTAGTAAGGTTGGACATCTTTAAAAAAAAAAAAATGACTAATCAATAGATAAATTAATGTTGCCCTATAATGAAAACTGATTGCTTAATTATCTTATATCATTTTAATCTAAAACAAATTAAAGTCTCCATAGTCCTCACGTGATCTATTTTCTCAATGATAAAAATGGATTTAATAACCAACACACCATGATTATATGACAAAATATTAAAAACAGGTTTACAGTTATCAAGAAGCTTGAAATCAGTAGATACAAATCACATTTGGATGACTTCAACAAATATATTTATGGGAATGCTTTTCTATGGCTTTATTTAGCAAAAACAATTTACTAGACTTCTTTTTTTGTGGTTTAAATAACTACAGTTTTATACTTACAGGATACATCATGTATATTTAATCAAAAACTAAGGTTATTTAAATATTACTGAGCATAATCGGTTTAAATAGTAATAAACTCATAATTATTTTTGTTTTGGAACTCCAGCAGGCGTAAGTAGAACACCATAAAAGGAAAAAACAATGCCTCAAGCAAGAGCTCAACAAATTGAAAAATAGCCATTCAACAAAAAAACTAATCCTTTGAATAGATGATCTCTAAATCCTTGAAGAAAATTTCATTATTAAAAATAAATAAGTAACTATTTCGAAGATATTATTAATCTCAAAGCTGCCTTCCCAAGAATGTCTTTGACATAAATTCACTGCCACTCTGTTGTTAATATTTGATCCTATATCCTAGTTTATTGTCTCAAAGCATCAAATTGAACTTAGTTACATGTAATTTATTAAACATGTGAGAAAATAATATAAAGTAAAAGATCTAATAAAAATCCCATCAGAATGCAATCTCAATTAAATTTTTTCAATCATAAGGGTACGGTTGATTATTTTTTGTTTTGAACTTTTTTTTTTTATACACACTATACTCCAAATTAAGCTAGGTAAAATGATGCATACATTTAAAATAAGTCATGAATAATCTAAAGAGTTAAATATCCACAAAATGTTTTGGATTTAATTTAGTAACTTAAAAAAACAAATATATGTATTAAAAAATAAACACTTTAAAATAATTAAAGCACCAAGCAAGTGCATATACATTTTCTAAATGTTAATGATAACTAATTATTCCAGTAAATGGGTTACTTACTCTCACCCTTCTACATTTATGCTGTATAGATGCTTAGAATTTGAAAGATTTATTTCTTTATTAAACCCATGATTAAAACATAGTCCTGTCCATTTGATTGTTATTAAGCTAAGAAAATACAGCAACAGAACGACACGCTACAACCAAAAAGACGCATTCTCTTGACAATGAATTAATCTGTAATATCAAATTAAAACAGAGAAACGAACGAAAATAATAGATACAACTGCGTTTTGAATACACTCATCAAAGAAAGAAAATCAAATACCAATTTAAATAATCATTTAATATATTTAACAATTGATAAAACTGCTTCTTCAGTCTCATTAAATTTCAAAGTCCAAAATAGACACAGAAAATGTAGTTGGACACATCAATTTACTTCTATCCACATAAGAAAAAAAAATTACAGATATTTCAAACAAATAAAAAAATGGTAGTTCTATTAAATCACTTTAATGTGCCTAAAATATTTACAATATCGCATTGTACAGTATGTTTAAGTATATACTTATTTACAAAAAACTTAAGCATGTAGTAATATGAATATATACAATATTTTGTAATAAAAGTTAATTTCTAACATTAATATAAATTACTATTTATTTAACAAAATAAACAAGAAATTTTAACAAAATATAGCTGTAATAAATATAAACTTTGGTACAAAAAGTTAAAAATAATCTGGACTTCTGATACTGCATTAAGTTGTTTTCAGCATCGTTTAAATTAATTATCATATAAGATATAGTAATTACAGGAGTGTAAATATAAAATAAAAAATCAGACACAAACTTTTGCATTATACTGCAAAGCACCATTATAAAAACATTATACAACAAAATTTAAACAGTAAATTAAAAAGAATATCACGTTTACACAAAGAATTTATAAAGCTGAGAACATAACCCCTTCAAAATTAAAACTTATACAAGAGAAAAAAATTACCTTGCATAAAATATAAGAATAATATGACTGATTTATTTCTTAAACTCAAAAATAACTAATAACCAGGCATTCTGAGTTAGTATTCAAATTTTTTTTAATAAATTTTATTTTAACTATCTCTGTATCCCATACCATTCCAACATATGATGATGGTAGGACTGTGATATCCAATAAAATTTAACTTTAATGATAACAAAAATTTGTTAGGCAGAAAATATTGGAAAGACCTTATGCATGATGGGGTTGATGTCCTCTAAGATGAATATATTATCAATATTGGTAATTCTTTATGGAAGCACAAAGTAATTCAAATACCTTAGCTTGTATTAGGTGTGTATTAATTACTATATATTTCAAAAAATGTTAATGAAATCATGAGTAGGTCATTTGACAGGCCTTGGTGGTGGAGCAGGACAGCTACCTTTCTTTTCTTTAACTGGAATGTTTTCATAGATTTGTTTTGGGATTTCTTCGGGTGGCCTGGAATAACAACATTAATTAAATTATATCAAATGACAAACATTTAATACAAGCAGTAGAATCATTAATCAACTAGTAATAAGTGATTCTTAATTTTTTTTTGGGGGGGGGGAGACATATTTATCAACTGTAACTGTAAGAGCAAACCACAAAGATAATTTACAAATAAAAAAAACTTCACATACAATTAAATGAAATTTGATGATAATATTAAATGTATTTACTTATTATGTGTTGAAGAACACTGGATACTCTAGTGTGTAGAATAGATCAATGGGTTAAAAATCACCATGCAGGCATGCACACAAATTTTTACAGACAGAAGAACAAGTAATTCATCACATATATATTCATACTAGAAAAACTTCAGCGGTGCATAGAGAAGAGGCCTAAATTTAAGAGGCCAAATACACAGCTGAATAAGGCGTAAAAATATGTTCTGAAATTTACTGCAGCAAAATAAGCTTATGCAAAAACAACGCTTGGACGAGCAACGTATACACTGTTGTAGAAGCAAGTGGACTGT
Source organism: Acanthosoma haemorrhoidale (assembly GCA_930367205.1). Classification (NCBI taxonomy): domain Eukaryota; kingdom Metazoa; phylum Arthropoda; class Insecta; order Hemiptera; family Acanthosomatidae; genus Acanthosoma; species Acanthosoma haemorrhoidale. The sequence continues at coordinate 115,502,780 of OV884011.1, read as the reverse complement.
ATTTACTAATTAGACAGTCCGAAAGATCTGAAAATCAGTCTTCTGTCCTGTTCAACCTACAAACGAAAAATTGTTCGCTCACCTGGTCTTAGAAGACTTCCTTCCTAATGGTTCGGCCTATTACGGGAATATTTGGAGGAGGAACAGGAAGGACAAGCCCGAAACTTTTGAAAAGTTTGCCAGAAATTCCAAAATCGGCGACCAATTGGTCCTGCCTCGACAACTCAAAACTCTCTTGACTAAAAGCCATATACGATACGAGGATTAAAAATATAGTGTGTTACCGAGAAGTCTAGCAGTCCAATTTATCCCACTAGAACGCAGCATCTCTTGGAGCCACTCCCCTTAATATTATCTTAAAGTGCCAATATTATCACGCAAACAACTGCACATAAAGAATTAAATGAATTTAAGGGAAGCAATATTAAGCTTCATTAACACTCATTATTACTCTTTCTTGTGAATAGATTAAAATAGAAGTGCCTCAGGTGATCTGGCCTAATTATGTAAATGCAAACTGCTCACTCCCACAAACACAGGTTTCTAGAAAATAGATTTAATTAAATGCAGTTTTCGCTTTGGTCTTAAACGGCCTAGGCCGCTATATTACCAAAACTCCATTTACGGTCATCCACCCAGGATTGCCGACCTTCCGTCATTTTGCTAACCCAGACAGGACCTCCACGCCTGACCTGCTCCTGACACAAGAGCCACACCGGGTCACCGGATGCTCCGCTCTGGACTTTACCACTTCCGATCATCGTCCTGTTCTCTACGAACTAGAAGGCGACATGCCAAAGCCGCCTGCTTCTAGATACAGGTACGATGAGGCTAAGTGGGACCTCTACAAGCGTCTCATTAAAACCGATTTGCCCACTATCACGCCCCTTAGGCACACCTGGGACATAGATTACGCTATCTATCAGTTACAGGACGTCATCGAACGAGCTGCCGATGCATCGATCCCCAAATTTTCTCCGAAGCCCCCTTCTCTGAGGAAACCTCCGGATCACATCCTGCAACTGATAAGACAGCGTAACAACATTAAGAACAGGTGGTTTAGGACCAGAAACAGGGACTTAAAACCGGTTTTAAATTCTCTCACAAACCAAGTAAGGTCCCTGATGGCTCAGTGGAAAAATTCGGTCTGGGAAGATCGCCTCACCAGTCTGCACGGCGACCATAAGCAATTGTGGAAACTCGTGAAGACCTCTACCTCAAAAAGGAATGGTGTCAGGCTGGCCGCCAACGGCCAGTTCATCCCCACCACCGAGCAAGCGGACATTTTGGCGACCTATTACGAGGAAGTGAGCCGTGGCCAAGGCGAACCAATAGTAACGCTCGATCCCCCCTCCCCCTCTCTCCCCACCACTACCGATATCTGGACCTCTCACAGGCAAGTCGGAGCCATCATTCGGAGAACAACCGGCAAGAAGTCACCAGGGCAGGACTCGATCCAGAACATCCTACTGAAGCAGCTGCCGAGGAAAGGAATCTCGTTCATAACTAACATCTTGAACTCCTGCTTCAGGCTTCATTATTTCCCTCAGAACTGGAAACATGCAGTAGTGATCCCTCTTCTGAAACCAGCGAAGAGCGGATATGAGCCATCTCATTACCGCCCCATCAGTCTGCTGACTCAACTCTCGAAGCTGTTCGAGAGAATTATCCACATACATCTCTCCGGGCACTGCGAGTCACAGGAAGTCATCCCACCAGAGCAGACTGGTTTCAGCACAGGCTTAAGCGCGAATAACAACCTGGTGAGATTGCAACACCACGTCGCATCGAACATCCGAAGCAACAGAGCTACCGCAATGATTTCTCTGGACTGTTCGAAAGCCTTCGACTCTGTGGATCATTACATCCTACTCCAACGTCTGAGGGAATACGAATTCTCGGATCAGCTGCAGAACCTGATTAGATCCTACCTTACAGGCAGAACATTTTCGGTTCGTATAGGCACTACGACCACGACCCGAAGAAACTATTCTGCCGGTGTCCCCCAAGGATCGGTGCTAGGCCCGTTGCTGTTCAACATTTACACCGCCCACATCGTAGGAGCCTCGTACTCCAACTGCGAGGTATCCGCGTACGCGGACGATATAGGTGTCTACAGCACTAGCATCAATCCATCCAGAGCCCTGAAATTCGCTGAGAGTGCCAGTCAACAAATCGCCGAGAAACTCGATGCCGTCTACATTAAAGTCAATCCGGCCAAGACGCAAGGAATAATATTTAGTTACAAATCCGGAAAAAAGAAGCTCCCTAAATCCTTCGTGTTAGACGGCAAAGAATGCCCTGTAAGCAACAAGCTGTGCTACCTCGGAATTACCCTCGGTAGGCACTTGTCGTTCACAACGCACCTCGGAAAGAAGTTAAAGAGTGTTAGGAAGAAATTCTTCAGCCTCGGACACCTACTTCACAGCCCGGCTCTATCAGTACGCCTCAAGCTGCTGATATACCAGAGCGTCCTAAGACCTGCATTGATGTATGGAACCCCTCTCTACAAGTATTTGACTCCCAACACTCTCCTAAAGCTCCAGCAATTTCAGAATAGAGTTCTCCGCACCTCCCTCAAACACACCCCTTTTGACCAAATGAAGGCCGACGAAATCCACAAAAAATTCGAAGTGCTCACTATCCAAGATTTTATCAAGAGAAGGCACATCAAATTTTTTGACTCCCTAAGACATAGCCACAACCCACTATTCTCCGACCTTCAGCCACCACCAATGCCCGTCAGATGGAAACACTGCTGGACCGCCGAAGCTTGGCGAATGAAAGACATCATAGAACCAGAGGACTGACGGACCTACACCCAGCCGAGAGATCGAGGCCGATCTCCCGCCCGACTCAACCGACGCCACATTACCCCATCTACCTGTGTAAGCAGGGTTGATCTTCCGGCCGATTAGGCCGACTCACTCAGGCCCCTGGCGGGGCGGCACAACAAAACTACAACAAACCATCGCCTAGGCACCCCTAGGCTTAATCCTTGGTAGACTCTCACTACCTTCCTGACTCCATCCGCCTTTCTAGGCATTCCACACCCCATATCCTTCTCATACATCCTTCAAATAGGGGTCTCCCCTTAGTGAAAGGCACTTTCCAGCCAAAAATAATTTTCCTTATTTTTCCCACATTCCTATTTTTTATAATTTTGAGAGCTTAGAAAAAAAAAAAAAAAAAAAAAAAAAAAAAAAAAAAAAAAAAAAAACACTTTGGTCTTACCGGTTGTTTGAGGAATCGATTGTTACAACTAAAGTGTGAAACATTCAAAAAGGTTATCTTCTCTTGAAATTAACCTAGCTCTCGTTGTGTTAAAACTGAATGGATAGTTTCTGAACAACAAGAGATCCAGCTTCCATTGTGCTCAAGCAAGTGTGAGCAAAAGCTCAAGTCTGGTAAAGTTTTAACATTTTAGTCAGTGACGCTTTGTTCCCGTGAAGACAGGTAAGTACTTTAACTATTATAAGTGAGGCTCTCCCCCCCTTTATCCGGAGCATTTCCCTCAAGCAATCTACAGCATAAGATTATTTTCTTAAAAGAAAGGAATATTTTCTTAGCTCAAATGTTCGAGGGGTTAAATTTTGATTGATAGTTTGGGCAGCCTATAGGATTAAAGGTACTTAATGTATAATCATGAAAAATCATTTTTTGTCAATGTTTAATACTCAATTAATAAAAAACCAATATTGATATTTTCCATGTAATGTTGTCTTGAACAACAGGTCCCCTGATATCCCAGTCTCCCTCTAACAACAAGTCGTTTGCCACGGTTAGCACAAGGATCAACAGGGAAAAGTTTGTGGTTTTCTTTTAATACATTCCTTTGAAATCAAATTGTTGAAAATGAGAAAATGTTACAGGTTATTAACAATGTGAAAGAAATTACTAAAATGAAAATTGAGAAAAACAATGAGAAAATTCTATAATCAGTACTAACTAAAAATCAAGGTCACGTAAAAGGTTAAAATTATTGTCGAAACATACGAACATATGAAATAAGCCATAAATTTATTTTAGAGATGGTGTCTGAAAGAGATTAAGAATTATTATATATTATTTAATTAAAGAAAACACATACCTTTTAACATTGATACAAAACAAAATATATTTGAAAAATATCTTAATATCCTATGAAAAGCAAATTTTTAATGTAAATTGCAAAAAATTTTGGAATTTTAATTATAAAGCAGTTAATTAGAATTATTGTTACTTGAAAAAGAATTATTTCAATGTAATTCATATACAAGCTAAAAGAGAAATGACATGCAGTCACAATACATAAACTTATGTTTACCTTGGCAAGTGTGTTTCAATGGAGGACCATTTACTTAATGTTCCTTGAGGTGTTGATGGAGAGTCATTACAATATCGAATATTACTGTACTCTCTTCCAGCTTGTAAAGATTTCTATATTAAAAAAATCAATTTTATAAAAAGTTATGTCACTACTTTTTACATCATCAGTTTTTTTTTTTTTTTTATAAATCCAGAAGTGAAAACATTTTAACAGTTTAAGCTGTAATTTTTAGCAAAAGGAGCAATCAATATCTAGCTGAATTTGAGTAGAATATTTAATAACAAACCTACGGTATTAACAGGAGGCATAAAAACTGAGGCATATGGAACTAAAGTAGGGATTGACATGAACAAAAAAAGCGTAGCGTGCCATGATAAAATATAAGCAACTATAACTATTTCTGAAAAATATGAACAGTTCAAAGGGAGGTAAAATAACCTGCTGAGAGCACTATAATAAACAATTTTATTAAAAAATTTAAAAGCAAAAGAGTTGGCGGGTAAATAGCATTAGACTGGATGGACACCACATAGTCAACAGAAAGAATAACATTGAAAATAAAGTAATGCGAAAATGCTTTTGAATAATAAACAACCTAAATGATTTGAAATGGTACAATAAATAATTGACTAATAGACAAGGTCATAGTTTTGAAGTTGTTCAATTAATATTGACATTCATAACAAAGGGATAAATCAGCAAGCTGATCTATTTACACCCACAAGAAACAAACAAAACAAACAATGAACATAAAATTACTAAAATACTAAGTTAGAATCAAATGACAGGAAAAGAACTATTAAAGTACAAATGACAACTACAAACAATACTACATAAAAACATTAATTGACACCAGATTAAAACAAAACAAAAAGTTAGACATTAAGTTACAAGTTGAAGTGATAATCATTATGCTGCTTAAAGAAAATTTTGAAACTTACTTTAATAAAATTGTACCTGGCTTATTGCAAGCTTGACATGATTGAATATGATGACGAAAAAGCTTATGGTAAGTTAATAAGAAATGAGTTAGGGTGATCTGACTGTTGATTTTGACCAGTTAATGGAATTTTGAAGCTTGGGTATTTAAGTCTGTAATTTCCTTTCCTTTTTATCTCTCTGATTCCATAAATCTGACACACAACATTAATTCTAAATATTAATAATATTTGGAATATATGTCTAATAGACTGAAGAACTTAACCAATTTAAACATAATAATAACAATATTTTTATGGACGTATTATATATATTTCAAATGCTGTGTGCATGCAATCCATATAATCATTTATGGAAAAAAAAAAATCGTTTAATAGATGATTATATAAACTAACTATTTCTATGCAACTTCTTGTGGACAGCGTTTCAGTTTCCTGTTGCTTATATTTGAATCAATCAGTAAATGGTACCTATCAAAACAATAACTAAATTGTAGTATGATGCAATTGTTTAATCAGTTAATTTGGTGAATTTCATTTATTTGTATATGAACTGACAAAGTAACTTTGTTAATGTTATTTTTTACTAATTATTATTTAATCCCAATCGATTCAATTGCAACATTCTTAATTAATAGAAAAAAAAGTGACTGAGCTGGATTTTGAACCAAGAATTTTGTAATTGCCTTTGAATCGCAGCCCAATCACCATTTTTTCCCCTCTAGCCAGTTATTAGTATTTCTGAAGGTGTGAAGAAGTGTTAAATGAAACATCACTGGGTGGGTATTCTTCCATATATCCAATTTATGCCAATAGTTATTACTATTTATTCATTACCTCATTTGCTGGTTGTATTATTTGTTTTCTGAGTTTTGAATAAATAAGCATGGAGGAAAAAAAAAAAAATCACCTGTTCGGCTTGTATTCGCTGTGATAGTGTTTGCATGTAATGCTGCACAGCCAAATAAACAAATTTATATTGTGCTTCTGTCTGAACCATTCCTGAGCGTTGTGCCCTGACCATCTGAATAGTCCTTTGAATATCTATTTCACAATCTAGACCTGTAAAGTTATTAAATTAAAAAATGGGTAATTCAAATGAAATAGAAACAATAGTTGAGAAGGTAGGTGCAATAAAGGGCCTATATTAGAAGGGAAGTTTATTTAGCCATGTAATTGCTTTGGCGTGATTTTTGTCACAAAATCTGCTTCTTATCTTAAACTTCAACGAAGAAATCTTGCAAATAACAGTATACTTATAAAAATATAGAAATAAATTTGATTTTAAAAGTAAAAAACAAACAAAAACTAATCAATACAAAGGATGTCCAGGGGGACCGGACCTTTATGAAGGGAGAAAAAAACAAATTATGTACAAATGTTCTCCAATATAAAGACTTATGAAATTATATGTATTCAATAAGGGAATATAGCGAAAACAGCAATTAAAAGATAACATATTGATATATCACTCTGAAATTTGGCATCTGAAAAAAATAAAACATGGCAAACACATTTCTACATTCCCCTCAAAAGTTTATGGCCACTATATTGCACCCCCTATAATGGGGGAGAAAAAAAGTATGCACAAACCTCGAACACTTATATAATTAAGAAGGATATGTATTACAATAAAAGTTCCAGTCCTTCCAATACCAGCACTGCAATGGACAACAACAGGGCCAGTGAAACCGGTACTTTCATTGCACTGGTTCACATCATGAACAAAATTTAATACCGATCCTGGATCATTTGGTACACCATGATCAGGCCAGCCCTGAAAATAATTAATAAAATAATAAAAATAAATACAATAATTACTAGTTGCAGTAGTAGAATTTATGATTCTCAGCCAAAGAAAAGGGATATTGTTATAGTCAACAGAAACCAATATAAGAATGAATATCATGTTTTTTGGATCATTTAAATTATTTAGAATACTATGATTATGCTACATCTTCATAACATTTGTGTTTCTGGATTCAATAGTCTAAAATTTGGCACAATAAAGTTATAAAAATTGGAATAGATCAAAAAAGCATTATTGATCTAAACTTAAACAAATCTAGGTAATATTTATAGCTCTAAATTTTATTGCTGGGTCAAAGGAGAGGTTGTCAGCATTATTTATAAATATCGTAATATTTCTTTAATTTACTAATTATTAAATTAAACTTATAATTTACTAAACCTCATGGGGGTCCCTTGACAACCAAACATTTACATGAAAGAAACAAAAATAAAAGATTATTATATTATATATACTATGTTAAAGGTTACAAATTTTCTGACGAATGCTTGCCTCGCTCCATCCAAATATTGAGATTTGTGATCCAAATACAATGCTGCCTCAATGGTCTCCTGAAGACTCCCCCAATATATGATGTATGAGGTTTATATGATGGCATGCGAGCATGCTAGGAGGTAATACGAAGAAATAAAGGTACAAGATTATACGTAGAAATATGAAGTGTGAGGGCCCTCATGTCAAATATGTTTGAACATCCGAAAACTGGAACAATTCGTCATCAACAGCTCTCTTCTCGTGTTATTCCAAACAAATCACAATATCTCTTTCTAACCATCTATGGTGATAGATCAGTTGTTGAACTGACCCTCTCCAGTCTATAAAAAAATGCAGTCACAGTGTTCCTCTCAGATGTTCCAATTACTGGCATACTTTCCCCTGTTACATTCACTTGTTTTGGATTTATAATTTATTTTATATAATAAAATAATCTTTCTTTCAAATCACTTATTAAGAATAACATTACAATATATTTTATGTAACATTCATATAGTGAAATTGCCTTGCCCCAGCAAAATAATGTATTACGTTAGGCGATTAAGTAAAACCATCATAATAAACAAGTTAGTTAATGGTATAGCATTTGATTACCTGGTAATGGTAATGGTAAATTGTCCTCTCTTCCTTACCATCGGTGGCCAATAATTCTCTGAGAGTGTAATCTGTCCTAGAAGTCTGGGAAATGTTTGTAACTTTAATGTTCCCATAATCAGTGGTTTCGCCTTCCTCAGGCCAATATCTAGCACACTTGTTCTGGAAGAATACATTAAAATAAATAATGATGGTCAAAGTCACCAGTTAATTGATGTCTTATGAGGAAGTTGCATCATTACTTATTAAATGACTATTTTACTTGACACAATCTATTACTATGTTGACTAAATTCTAATTAATTGATCTAACACTTATTACAAATGAAGTTAAATCACTTTATAAACCAAAATTAATAATATAATTACCTTTCCCCTTTCAGTTTCTTTGGTTGTCATCACTATTACCCTAGTATTGTGCTGCCAAACCATTTTCCAAAAATCATTTAAAGTATTTGGTAAGCAGCCCTGAGTAGCAATGTAAACACGCCCATTGGGATCATCATCACACTAAAAAGTAAAATTCAATAAAGTAATACAATATAAACCTCAAATCATATTACCATCAATTGTGCTCTACTTCTATGTTTTTGATTTAATCGAACAAGAACAACAATTAAGTGTAATATATAGCTCAGACTAATCACTTTTTATTGTATTTACAAACATTAATTATGAATGTTATTGATAAGGTCCAAATAAATTTTGAAGTTTACCTGTCAGTGGATAACAATTTAATTAAATCTAATCAATTAGTTTCTATGTGGGCTATTTAATTGAAGCCAATTATTGAAATTTATTATATTGCAGCAGCATTAGGGTAACTAGATATAACGTTTGTGAGCTGCTTATGGTTCTTGATTTTTCAGTAATTAATTTTAAATCAACCTCAAGTAAAAAAAAATTGCCATAACTAACATCATTATTTTTTTTGGTTTTTCATAATTAGGTTTGTTGAAACAGGACTAGTGGTAAATTTTTTTCAGGTGTCTTTGATTAAAAACATTAAAGTGGTTAAAATATGAAGCTTAAAAATAAAAACTTACCTTAATATAATTAGCATTTATGTAATCTGCACCGGGTTCATCTGTGTCAGTGTTTTCGAGTTTAACCCTTGTATGGTCAACTATAAGTAGAAATATTTTGTGTTAGTAAGGTACAAATTTATGGTTTACTTCAGTTAAAATATTTGTTGAAATGAAAAGAAATATACCACTGATGGTGGTGGATAAAATAAAAATAATAAATAAGTTTTATGGACTAATACTTACAAGGCAAAATATTTTTATATCTGTTTTTATTTCTGTTTTCTGGACGCTGCCCTTCCTTCCGAGAAAACAAATATTTACATTCTTGCTGCTGCAACGATTCGAATTCCTCCCAAAAGCCTGCTTTGCCCGACCATTGGCTATTTTCCTTCTGTTACATAAATAATAATGGATAAAATATTATTTTCCAGAAATTAATAATAGTATTTAAAACTTGAAATTCTTCTAGCTCATTACAATTCTGCCTAACCTGTAATTCTTTTACCCTGGAATCTATGCCACTTGCATTAATCCGTGTGGCATTGAAGGGCTGTTTTAGATGGACTACAGTTCCGCTAGTTTCAACCATTGGATTCTTTTTGTAGTGTTCAATTAATTCGCTTAAGCTACTAAATTTTTCACCACCTCCCACATCATACTTATTATCCTGAAAAACAAAGTAAAATATTTTTATTTAGTTGTTTCATTCTTGTATTGGTCTGCAATAAGTATTGTTATTATTTAAATATTAGACTAAAGTTGCGTAAAGATAGTGCATATAGTGTCGAGGCAATCAATAATTTTGAAATAATTGGCTTTAAGCTTTAAATAATACTGTGAGTCAAAAACATAATGTTCAAGTTATATAGATGATAACATTTAGTGACCTATGAAACTACGTCCTGAATATTTAATAAAGTTATATTTTAAAATGTAAGGAAAAAAAATTGTGACCTACCCTAATATTTAAGGTTGAGATACTGCTTTCCTTTTTTTGTTCTAATTTATCAAGTACTCTCTTTGATTCACTCATTATCTTTTCCTACCTCTAACAATTGAAGTTGGTAATGAACATTGTTACAGGATGGCATAGAATTACGACCGAATTGCCAAACACTAACAATAATTATTTTTTAGGAAATGTTGAAATATAACTCTTTGAAGACAAAAAAAATGTGATATTTATCCAGGACTGACTACAATGTTGTAATTTTATAACTTATTTTATATTTTTTCATTAATTGTTTTGAGACCTCATTTGCTTATATTAAATATTCAACAGATGTAACTAAAAATAAATTAATGATTATTAGTTATTAGGTTTGATACAATAGGGGTCTATAAACTATCATCAAACTGGTAGGAGCATCTGCAGTACACTTGTGCTGTTTTAATTCGTCCGAAAGCAAAACTCTGTCAGGCATCTATTACAAAACGTTCAAAACCTAGTTTGAAACAATTGTGATTGTCAAAACGATCAGAGCATTGGCATAAGGACTAAAAATCAGAGACATGCACAGTCATACTCCCCTCTTTTCCCGCTCGCGGTAAAAAGGAAGGTTATAAATATCGTTAGGATTAATTTAAGTTATGTAACTTTTCACTACTTAAATTAAACTTATTAATCGTAAAATGAATAATCGTTAAATTTTATGCAGTCTATTAATAATTGCGTATTATTTAAAATTATTAATCGTTAAAAATATGTATTTAGTAGAGATTAATTTGAATATTTTTAATTTATAAATTAATTTTTTCATAATTATAAATTATTAATGAATAAAAAGCGGCCCGAATACTAATTTATGTACGAAGAAAATGTTAATTCGACTGAATTTTACATTGTACAACTTATACATTAGGTTAAAAATTAAAACCAGAAGCTCCTCTGATAAAAACAAAAACTTATTCACGTTTTTGCAGTCGAAAAAGCTGGGTCATAGGTTAACAACAGCCTCATTTACACGGTAACACTAAACAACTGCAATGGTGTAAACTGTATGACAGTACTGTCACACAATCATCAGATTTGACATGATAGTTGACTAGCTGTCGCGGTGTAAATGCTGTCATGACGTCATCTGCCACATGTATGCGCCTTGACAGTGAACTGTCGGGACTTTTTAATAGAAACTTTTTTTTTTTACCAACCACAATTTTTTTATTTTAATATAAACTGAACATTTAATACTCACTTGACACCGAATCATTACATGAGTGACTTTATCATCGGTTCTAACTGATAGTACAAAGTCTCCAGGTTTGCTCTGTGATTCACGAACTAAAAAACTACCATTTTTTCCTTTGTCTAATATAAGTTTTTCTGCTTCTTTTCCTGACAAGTGTCCATGAAACCACCTAAAAATTTTCAAAATCATTACAATATTGATCAAAAGGATGATAACTAACAAAAATATATAAATTAAAAATAAAAAATAACTACTAAAGTTTAAAGCAAACGATGAGAGTTAAGAACAGCTATTACAGAAGCCTAAATTTTGGATATAATAATCACAAATAATTAATTAATTAATGAGCAAATGGTGACCAAGATCATCCTTTAGTTAAATATCATTATTTTTAGCATTTCAAAGAGTTACATTTAATGCCTTTGAAAAATTGTAATCTAAAATAATTTGCGCTAACATGTAAAGTGTAAATATTACAAACAAATAATCCAGGGTCCCATCTGTAAGATCCTCTATATATAATTACATAAGACACAATATAAAATTATGTTAGGAGCTACAATTACAGATGGTGTCCAGCTATATTGCAGCCTATTCCTCAAATGTACCTTTCATGTTATTAACAGGTTATTTACTTCGGCTAACATTACAATAGATAAGCTCACAAAAATGTGAGCAGCAATACTTACCCCTTGCCACCTTCCTATCCTATTCTGATGCAATTCATATAATTAAATGCCCTTTCATTCAAAACCTTTTTCAACGCAACTTTGTCAGCCCACAAAGTGGTATATTTCGTACATATACATATGTTCAAGTTTACATGGTTAGAATATACCAGTTTGTGGGCTGGAAAAATTGCTGAAGTATTTAAGTATAAACAAACAACATAGCAATATCTAAAAACATTTTTCCTATGTATAAGAGTTAGATAATGTATTTTTAGAAATTGTTTTTGCAATAAATTTTCATTTTACACAATTACAATATGTTTAGGAACTTGGAGAAAATAATCTTTTTCTAGCCTAAAATGTTTTACAATGACTCAAAATAAATAATAAAACATGTATATTTTGTAGGTTAGAACAATAACCATTTATAACATAAAATTATATCAATTACCTCAAATATGTGTGCACTGCACTCCCCCATCTAGGCACCCCAGAGTGATGTTGCCTAAGAGTGGGGAAATGTTGTCACCGAGATGACTTGATATATATTTTTGTTACATAAAAGATTGTTTTGAACCACAATATATAGATGTTTTTATCATTTACTTTAGTAATGATGTAATCTTTTAACAGTTAATCAATGTTTTTAATGTAATTTTTAGGCGAATCATAAGTGTTTGAAGGTCATTTTTTACCTTTTATTTCTGCTTTACTATGGCTTTATCATGTTTATGATTTAAAAAATATATTACAGGAGATAAAGTGCAGTTTATGTTTATGCCATTATGGTTTGTGTTTTATAGGCTAAGGATGAGAACAAGTGTTGTTCAAAGAAATATCATTTTGTTTATAGACAACACTCCCAAACAGCACTAAATTACCCAAAAAATATTTACTTTAAAATTATTAGTATAATTGGGTGATAACCCTCCATTATCTTGAGAATACTAAGTATATTAAGAAATGTATATATAAATTGAGTAAGTATATAATTCGACTTGATTTTTATTAGAAATCCTAGTCATATTGAAATATTGAGTGTAATTATCTATATTAAAGGAAGATATTTATACTAACTAGTCTTTAAACTAGATCCCCAATAAACTCTAAGTGTCCAGTATATACCACATACCAAAAGGTATGCAGGAGCCACAGATAAAATCGTCAGCCATTTTTTAATAATATTTATATATATTCCGACCCCTTCCCTTAAATTGAGTGTTAATAATGTATTAAACATATATTTTTGCAACACAAATAATATGTGTTTCAAAAATTTCTTTGAAGTGTATAATATACAAAGGATAAATTAAGTAAGATAAATATTGGTTTAAATGTTTATTAATATGGTAAATAATAAAAGGCAACTTACAGGCATTCAAATTACAGCATGACAAAATATGCATGCAATAACATAAAATGTTTAAATCAATAATGAATAAAGTTTTAATTTTACTATCAACAAAAATAAAATAAAGTAAAATTCAATTTATTATGTGCTATCAAGTACAATAAAGACCATGATTGATGAATTTCATGAATTTAGAACTGTTCTTTAAAGTTCATAAGTATAACTCATGCGGCAAGATAAATCAGTAATTTAATATAATGATAAAAAGAACAAGACAATATGCCTAAGTGAACTAAACTCAATGTACCATAATATGCTCTTTAAGCATCAAAATCAAGTCAACCTACAATAACAGATGTGTAATTAATATGCAACAAGTAACAGACAATGCACCATTGAGGAAGAACAAGAAAAAAAGATAAGTTATTATGCTGACTAATATTACCTTCAAAGAAAGCCTGAGCACTTCCCCTTCCTCATCTAAATGAATACTATTCTAGAATAGGATTCATTCTTGGTTTAACTTAATTTCAATGCATGAGATTCTATCTTGTATTAGATTACCATATCGTTAATCTGGACATAACATGTGTTAGTGTTATTTACTTATACAACAAGGTACATTTCAAGGTAAGGGTGAGCTTATTGGGCATGTACTACATATGTTTTCAGTTATCTCTTAACAATAAAAAATTAAGGTTCAATTTTATAATCAGGTAGAAATAAATATAGACAAGACTACACATCAATCAATGCCAATGGTAAGGATCTCCGATAAATGTTTTTCAGAGCAACACCAACCAAGCAACACTTGATTTAGATCGTGTCATGCATTGCTGTGGAGGTGACCACTTAGGTCGTAATTATCATAGAATTAATACTACAAACAAGTTAGACATCATAATAGCTTGATTGCTGTTAAAATTAAAAATTTAACTTCATGACTTATTATAATGTATTGATATAAAAAATGGGATTATAGCATTTCTTTAAGCACAATATTACATGAATTTGGTTACCTTTAAGGCAAGAAGATTAATCCAGCCACTATAAAGTGGTTACCTGTGCCTACCTGTCTAAGGAGGAAATATGACGGTGGTACTGAGGCATTAAGCTACGCTGTCTCATGCACTGAGAACTAATTGTCTCACATTTCCTAGCCAGTTGGTTAAGAAGTTAGAATAAGGTTAATTAAGTTTGCTGGTTCGGGATAATGGGAAAGTAACCGTGCCCTTCAATAGAATAGATATCCTAAGAAAAACAAGACCTGGAACTTATACTTATAAACGCATGGACATTATTCGGTTTATAGATAGTATTATTTTCATTTGCATCCGCAGAGGTTGGGTTGATTCATTCAACAGTCAAGAACCAGTCTGGAGTCCCCCACTTTCTTTATAAAAATTATGTCCGTGCGTAGGATCGATCCATTGACCAGAGAATAAATCAACTGTAACCCGCTATTAGCCCATTTCCGCGTCTGAGACCTCTTTGAATAAACGTCGAACGTGGTCATGCCGACTAAGAGACATGTCCATGTAGAGATGTGTAGGTATGGGTGGAATAGGATCAAGTCATCCGTGCATATTTAGCGAGTATCCGTCTATCCGCTGAAAGGTTTCTCTCTCATTGTAGAACCAATTTAGGAATGACCGTTTTAACTATTGTTACCGTTTAACTGGCAATTGTTATCAGGTGATAAAATACAGGAATTACGTTAGAGTTTGAAACAAACTTTCGAAAAACACACATAAATATCTTTTTTTTTCCCATAGCTCTTAAGCTTATAAAAATGGGATGTGGGAAAAATAAAAGGAAAATTATTTTGGATTGATGGGTGCCTTTCACTAAGCGGAGTCCCATTTGAAGGAAGTAAGAGAAGGATATGGGGTGTGGGATGCCTAAAGGGTATTTTTAACCATATAACTGTCAGTTTTTTCAAGTAAATAAAACCTGCAATGCAACGTAAGTATCTGCGCGACGTATCCAAATATAATTTTAATATTTAAGGCATCTAAAATATTTAAACAATCAAGATTTTTTTAATATTTTATTGTTATATATATACTGCAGCTATATATTAAAAAGTAGACGGATTAGGTAAAATGCAGAATGTATTAACTTAATAAACATATTAAGGTTGTAGGATATGCAAATTATCATAGATAGTAATGACAGAAACGTTTAATTTTTGGTTTAGATAAATACACTAAAGATTCGTTAAAAACTCATTGTTAGATTTTAATGAGTGTTAAAAATAATAAATAAGGAATAAAAATACTTAAAATCTGGAAACATACGAATCATTATAGACGATAACAAATAAATTTTGAGTTTATAAAAAGACACCGTAGTATTTTAAATAATAGCAAATATAAACCTATTTTATTTTATTTTGACAATAGTCCAAAACGACTATTTTACTACGAATTGTATATATGAGAATCAGATAGTAAGAAACACGATAATTGTTGTTGAAGAAACTAAAGCATCGTTTAAATAAATATCAATCAAAGACGATTCGCCAGGCCTAGAGAATGTTTCAGGAAACTCAGCAGACATCTATCCTTTTTTACTTAGTAAAAGTATCCCAAGTAGCTTTTAAATTTATTTTAATTATTCTTAACTAAATTATTCTCTTTGAATAAGAATTATTTCGTCCAATAAAAAGCCAAATAACGGTAGACGCGAAACTGTAAAGATGGACCATTTAACAACAATTTGGAAATATGCAAAATATCACAGGCAATAACAGAACATTTAACGTATTATAGGGCATATAAAAGGAGTACAGGATCATTATCTTTCTATGAGTTATTTTACAGCTTCGAAGATGTTCGTCCCAACAAACTTTACAAATACAAGAATACGAGGATGGATCAAAAAGTAACGAGAATTTTATAATCACTGTTTTTTTTATCGATTTCAATGGCAAGTGCATCATGAGTTCCCGATAGAAGGTCGCACGGTTAATATAGTATATTAGTTGGAAGTAATGCGCCGTTTACGTGAAGCGATCCGACGAAAAAGAACGGAATTGTGGCAAATTTAGATAACCAAAATTTATATGACCCAGAATCTTCACATAAAAGAAGTGGTCTTCATAACAACAAGATTATATGAGACGGTTCCTTCTTCGGTAACGAAACAACGTACGTAAATTTTTATAAGACTTTTGCGAAACTGCTATCACTTTATTCCTTCTAAGGTATTGTACTGTTTATTAGATAGTAGAGCATCGCAAGATACTTTGCAAATTCAATAACTTCGCCACAAGTTTCTTTAAACGAGTCTATACGTCCATTTGAAGAACAATGCCATCGAGATCCCAAGCCCCTCCATCACAATCTGAGCAAGCAAGCAGACGGAGCGAACTACCTCTCCTTGTTTCAGGAGAAAGTGACTCATCTTTTTCCGGCTTTGAGCGAGGAACTTCCCTTCCGGTTAGTCAGAAATGAGCCTGATGAATAGACAATGACCTGAGGGAGGCCTCATCAACATAACTATTTAAGATGAATTCATGTGAATACACACGAATGTATTCTTCACTTATGAAATAATGGATCATTATTTGCAAAAAAGCACGTCAAATACTTGCTCACATTTTGGTTGTTCCAATTCAGATCATTTAACAAATAAATAATTTGAAAAATAATTATTTTCTAGAGAGAAAAAATCACTGAGGGACCTCTTATATTCCGTTATAATTTAAAAACATTGAATTTCCTAGACATTATTGCTTTCAGATATATATATATACATACATATGTATCATATGCAATACGTATGGGCAAAGTGTATGATTTCACAATGGAAAATCGACAATAAGATATTTTAAAATATACGCGAAACACAGTCAAATATTAAACAATTTTTACCACACGATTCTTTTTGTACAGCAAACAGAAGGGCTTCAACTTCAGTTATTATCAGTTCAGCCCTTAGACAAATTTAGCACAGAATCAATAGCGCCCAGACTTTAGGTCAGGCCGGTGTATAGTTCAAAGTCTATGCACTTAAGACTGTCGCTCTACGAAAAACAACACTGCTTTAACAGCTTGTATCCATTATATTTTTTAGTATAACTCAGGGGTTCCGTTGAACTTACATAATAGCTTTTCTTGAAAGTAAAAACCTAATCAACCTCATCAAAAAATCATTGTTGAAGAAATATAACTAACCGTACTAATATAGATTAAAATATTTTTTTATGTAGACAGGTAATAGAATTTCTACGTATAAAATTTTATGCTAACATGAAAACAGGGGACTCATAATCGCACAGTATAACATACGCTTGAGGAGAAAAAAAATCAACGAAACCCTGAAAAAATATTCAATAACACCAACGTCTGCCAGTAAATCAGTAATCTATTACGCGTACTAGTGGATTCAACAGCTCACGCTGTCTTTATCAAGTGTCTCTTAGAGTGCTGCTTATCAGGGCGGTGTCTGATCAACCCATCATGGGCACTTAAAATTGGTAACGAGCAGAGTGTAATAAAATACTTATTTATGGGGGCAGGCATTGTAGTAGATGAATATAAACTTAACCAGTAACCAGCACACATAACCTTAAAAGAGGAGTAAATTCATAAAACGTACATGAGGTACGTTCATTAATCGATATATATAAGGGTTGGCCAAAAAGTCCGTTCGGTTTTTGTCGTCACGAAACTTCAAGCAGTCTAATATGTAGCTAACTTTAGTCCACCCCTTGCGAGTGCGCTCTTGTCAGATACTTGACACTTCAACGCAGTTTGACGCGAAATTCCGACGAGACTGATTGTATTTTTTGTGTGTTTAGGATCATCCTGAAAATGGAAAACCAAAACGAACATAATCAACACCTCATGCTTTTATATTTTAAAAAAGGCAAGAAAGCAGTGGCAACTTGCAGGAAGACATGCGCTGAATACGGAGAGGATGCTGTTACAGAACGTGTGTGCCAGAAGTGGTTTTCAAGATTTCGATCGGGAAATTTATCGGTTCAAGACGCACCTCGCTCTGGCCGGTCAACTGAGATTAAAAGCGAAAAAGTGAAGGAATTAGTCGACACCAATCCCCGTTATACAACTAGAGAGATCGCAGTTATCCTCAAAATATCCAAATCGAGCGTTGAAAACCATCTGCATCAACTTGGCTATGTGAGCAGGCTCGATGTTTGGGTTCCTTATCAACTTAGTGAGGCTAACCTAACCCAAAGAATTTCCATCTGCGATTCGTTGCGGAAACGTGAAGAAAATGATCCTTTTTTGAAGAGAATGATGAAAGGGGACGAAAAGTGGATCGTCTATAAAATGTGGAGCGCAAACGCTCATGGGGGAAGCGCGGCGAATTACCACAAACAACCCCCAAAGCAGGACTTCACCCAAAGAAGATTAAGCTCTCGATTTGGTGGAATTGGAGGGGTGTTGTCTTTTACGAACTTCTTCCCACGAACAGGACCATCAATTCGGATGTGTACTGTGACCAGCTGGGCAAATTAAATGAAGCGATCTACCAGAAGCGTCCAGAACTAGCCAACCATAAGGGGATTGATTGTCTTCATCATAATAATCCAGACCGCACACTTCTTTGCAGACGCGGCAGAAGTTACTGGAGCTTGGCTGGGAAGTTTTGTCGCACCCTCCATATTCGCCCGACCTTGCACCTTCAGATTTCACCTATTTCGGTCTCTTCAAAATTAATTGAATGGACAGACCTTCAACTCTGAAGATGTAAAAATCCACTTGGAAAATTTTTTTGCCAGTAAAGACAGGAAATTCTTTGAGCATGGAAGCAAAACGGCAATTATATCATTGATTGAATGAATCGCTTTGTGTTTAAACGTTGTCTTATTTTCGCTTAAAAAACCGAACGGACTTTTTGGCCAACCAACAAAATCTAAAATATCTATTGAGCCAATATATAATTTTTATACAAATACAAACGTTCTCTTTGAAGGAAAACCTTTTTTGTTTAGGAGTTTGGGTTTTTGAGATTGTTTACACTACTAATGTTATCCCACCCAACCTCCTTCACTGTAGCATTAATTATTCTTATTTCTCCAAAATCTCGAATTAACAACTGAATTGAACAAAAATGTATCAAGTGAGATTTCTTTGTAGCATAGGATAGGAGGGGTTAACTAATTTTACTTTGTCTTTCACAGCTAACTAGTCAATCCACAGTTCAGGCTCCTCGCCATTTTATTGGGTCATTGTTTATTTGATAACTACAATATTAACAAAAAGAAACTTATTGAAATGGGTCAGAACGACAATAAGTAACCAATTCCTAATGCTGACCCCTCCTAAAACTATATTTTCTAGAGTATTTTGGCGTTTCCATTTTAAACCAATGGAATTCATTTGTTTTCACATAATCTCAGGTGTCGACAGGAACTTACGCTACAGGTTAAACTCTTCGTAAAGGAAATAAGATCAAATTATAAACGGTGCGGAGTAGAAACTAATCTACTTCCTGGTGGTTCAGGCTCCACCTTTAACTTGGAGGTCCCCAGTCTCTGACTCTGACCTTACCTGGTAGAGGAGAAGGGAAAAAAACCCGTAATAAAACATTTAAAAAACTTATCAGGGAAGCGACTAAATATAATTGCAATAGTTATATAATTAAAGAACTGTCCTATTTATTGATACCAGTCAGCTATTTATTTTAATGTGTTTGTTGAGTTTCAGCTTGAACATATAAATTTTATTCCTGAAGATGAAGAAAAGTCTACCTGAAGTCAAATTAGTCATCTTGATTTCTAGATTTGTTTAATTTGACGTAATTTAAACAAAAAGCTATTTCTCAGTCAAGTATGAGAGTTAATTACATCCACATCGCTAATATTTTTTAACTTAAACAGCAATAGCAATTATACGGAGCCGAAACGGGGAAACATAAATAAATAAATAATCTCTTTACAATAGGATAGGTTACAACTGAATCATAATAAGTTCTCAGAATTAAAATTTCACATGAGATGATTTATTTTATTTAAAAAAAAAAAAAAAAAATATGAAACAATTTATAATTATTAGCTTTAACCAATGCTTCTGCTGAAGCTTTGTTGACGCTTACGAAGGTCGGTAATAATGTCAAGAAATATTTCATGCTGTGAATTAAACATAATGGGTCTGCATAATTTACAAGAAGTTTTTTTTTATTTTACTTTTAGTCCTGAGAAGAATGCCCTAATTAGGCGGAATGTCGAAATAATAAATATATTTGTACAAGTAAGACCAAAACAAAGCCTTTAATCTTATTTGTCATTAAAAAAAAAAAAAAAAATACTAATCGTATTGGCCTCTAGTGGATGTTTTTCTCCAAATGATAAGAGACAAATTATTAAAATAATAGTATTTCCAAACTTTCGGACCGGGATTCGCCCATAGCAGGTTCATCCTGTATTATACGATTTTTGTCCAACAAAGTAGGGATTTGTCTTTTACCCATCAGAAACCTTATTACTGACTGAATAAATATTATTTCGTGGTATGTGATCTCATTATTGTAGATCTTAGTAGTATAAAAAAAGCTGTTAGGGTGAATGATAAAACATTAAAACCGGGACCTTTTCCGTCCAGTCTCTGTCTTATTTTTTTTTTTGGTTACGAGGATATGATCCAGACATTTATACCAGGTAGAAATTCTATTAATGACTTTTATGAATATGCAGCACAAACAAAGGCGCACAAACAATCTAAAAGATACTATACAAAACATTGATTGGGGGAGGAGGGTCACCATCTGACATCGGGTGTTTAAAATGACTTCCAAACAGATTTCATTAAGTTATTTTAATTTCTGGATACAAATGGAATGGAAGCCGTTTCTTCTTGCATTGGATTATGGAATTAGAAGATGTTGGACTTTATTATGATTGATTGTCACATGAATAATTGAAAAGTTGAACTTCGTGCACAGTTTCCTCAATGGTGGATACTCAGTTCTAACGCATTAAATGACGAACATAAGATACTAGAGTTCTCTAAAGATGTTTTTATTATTTAATAATCTATATACACAGTTTACAAAGTTTTACTTTAGAATAAAAAATAAAAAAATGAACCACAATAGCATGAAACTAATCCAAATAATTATACTTCGTGGCAAGGACGAAGACTCAGACCAATAATTAATTACGGGACCTCCTTAGACAAGCTAGGTGAATCCTAGAACTTACTTCTCAGAACTCTTGTCTTGTACGATAACATTAATACACAGTGGAACTATCTATTAATGATTACTTGTACATTATCAGTAGTAATATAATTACTAATAATATAAGTATATAATTAATTCAATAATCAGATATATTTTCTATACAGACCATGATTTGTTAACATCATAAACTAAATTGTATTTTTGAATACATATAAAAGCAAAATTAAGGATGCAAAAAGCGAAGGAACAATATCGAAAGACTTCAGAATTTGGGCCGGAGTCTCCAAGATTTTTTTTTTTACATATAAAACGATTACAAATAAACTACACAGTATTTTTTACTTGAAGCTCTTCACTTTATTTCTTAAATCGTTACAGCCACTGAAATCCATTTAATAAAAAAATAGCTATAACAAAACAAAACATGAATAACTAATTTATTGACCAAAACAAACCTGCTGAAACTTTGTCGCTTGCAATACGTATTATATAATCGTAATATTACTTGGATTTCATTGTTAGTCGGTTTTACATGATTAACAAACAATACATCACTATTAAACTACTTAATACTATCAATTCAAGTATCAGCTTTATTTTTATAGAGATCATTGCTTACAACAATTATAAACTGAATTTATGAGACGAAAGCATCTCTCTTTCATAATATTTTCATCAAATTCATTAGTGGGCAACGTGTCGACACTCTACTTATGTCTGTATATGGTAACAAAAACAGTATGAGTTGGTGAAGTTCGAAACGTTATCTATAAATCAATTTTCAAAATTAATAAAAATAAATCATAAAAATTAATGCAAACCTCTCTCTCTGTCACCACGATAAACCGATACACTAAAGAATATATCCATTCACTTATCAAATCATAGCTTCACATCATATAAAATTTCCTTCTCTGATGAAAATTGATAAAGTTAGCAAAGCCCGACTTTTTTCACGTATGTTTTTTTTTTTTTTTCATACCTCACATAATTGAAATTTAATTAACAACCTAATTAGCCGAGATTAAGAAGGATTAAATTGTTTTCACGATAGTTTCTTGAAACAAAGAAACAGACACACGAGATACTATCTATCTGCAACTGAATAAATTAAAAGCCACTGAGTTCGAAATGATTCACTTGCATGACTTTTAATACTAAATATTTTTGATAAAATATAATCTAGAACTCAAAACAGTTAATTATACAGAAGTGAGCAGTAAATGGCTAAACATTATTGAGAGCTTTTTTTTTTTAGGAGAGTGAAACCCCCCACCCACTATACTTAGATATTTAGACAGCACGGTTGTACGCAGTTGGCCGATTCTCTCCCTTGTGTGCCAGGCAACTGTGAATTTGTACTCCGGATATTTTCCCATGAGTGCAATTTCTCGGTAAGGGATTTGGTCCAATCAAAGAGGTTATAGCTGGAGAGAATTAAAATGGCGAATTGAACTAGCTCTCAAATGACTAGGGCAGACACAATTGAATTATGAAAAATAATTGTTGAATGATAAAATTGGATCCCCTATAACCTTGTGAATTAAGATGCGTCAATAGCAAGAAACCTGGGCTATATTAATTTACCAACTGAGCTCCCATCCGGTTTGATGGTTTGGGCAGTGGTTTCGCCCTTATCGACAAAAGAGAAAAATGCTGTACGACAGACCCGGAGAAAGAAAGTACGGAGGAAGGACAAGATTGAGAAGTCTGGATGACATGAGAGAGGACATAGCACTCGTTTGGGTTTTGTTTAACGCTACTTGCACATTTGCTGATGATCTCTCCTGAAAGAAAAATCTAAAATATGTTTTAAGAAAATAACTAATGTTAGAAGCAGGCGCGTTTATTACACTTAAAATACATTTCGATGCCAATAAAGTATGCACCGAATCGTAACAGATAACTATATCGTCAAGAAATAATAGACAGTTACCAAAGCAGGAAACAACAAAGTTATAAAAATGTGGAATTTATCGCTTTTATCAAACGCGAATGGAGGACATGACTTAGGCCATCATGACCTAAGCCAGGTTTCGTAAAATGATCGAGTGGGATCCCATCCCATTCCTAGTATGCTTGTAGGCGTTTTCATTTCCGCGCTGAACAATAGGATTCCTTTAAGATTAGCTAATCTTGAATGTACACCTGTTATAGTGTTATTCAACAAGACGTTTGGTCGAGTAAGTGTCAATTCGCTCAAGTTGAAAAGGTAGTAATAGGTATTTAGTTCTTGAACATCTTTAGCTTATAAGGGCAGACAAGAGTTCTTATGAATTCATGTTCTTATATTGAATATTCAAAAATCCGGTTTTCTTCAAATACAGAAAACGAAATTCTTCGATATACACATTGCCCTTTTTGCATGGGAAAGAAGGTTCATTTGAATGTTAATTTCTTTTGCGAGAAAAAAAAATCGCATTAACTAGTGACCTTACAGAGTTAAGCTGAATTTATAATAAAATGGTCTAGATGATCTGGAAGGAAAATGAGAAAAGGATGATGAGGAAGGAAAATACATCATTTCATTATTAGAATGGATACGCTGAGCGATTGCCGACCTTACAACGATTAAGTTCAATCATACTTGACATAGGGTTATGAGATTTATGACGGAAGGGTTTGCTTCTGGCGTTGACTGACGAGGTAAACTTTACGAGAAAGGATTTCCGCGACAAGAGATGTCAAATAATAAGGAAATTGACGCACAATATCAATAAGCAGAATCAGTACATATAAAAATTATATTCCGATCTAATTTTCAATAAACATTGGCACTGATCGCGGGAAAAATAAACAATTATTTTTAAAAAGCCGTAGGTCAAGACTCTCTATATGTTGTTCTTTGCAATCAACTGAATTTAGGACTTCAAGCAAGCAACGTTGAACAACATTTTTTATTATTAACACCCAAAGAAAAAATGTATTGTCAGGATCGGGATTTCACTAATATTTAGTCCCAAATGACCTAGCCTGCACGAGTGAAAGATGTTCCGAAAATAATTTATAACATATATACGATGGAGGTCCCGGGTTCGAGTCCCTACCAGTTAATTTTTTCTTTGATTGTTAATTATTAATGATTATAAATAATAATAGCACCTATACCACAACGGATATTGCAAATATATTTTTTCAATAGTCTTTTTTTGTTTTCCTTTATCTATCTACGATCACTTTACTCGTTGGCAATCAACAACATACAAATATTTGGTGCACTAGTGAAGAATAATAATATAGATTTAAAAAAAAAAATGACGACCAACGATTATACGAGATTTACCTATGTGTAACCATTACTGGTTAGTCTTGTATAAATCTTAATTATTTGTTCTTTAGTATAAAGGTCAATGAAGGCAAATACCCCTTCGACGAGGATCCCGTCCAACCGTCAACCTTCAATCCGATATCGTTTCCCACATACAATACTGTTCGACAGCAGGTGGAACACTCACACAATCAAAACAAACCTTCGGAACAACAAAGGGATCCATACATTCCAATACAAAGTCTTAAGAACTATATAGCCCAGGCTTCCTTCAATATCACAAACTCATCCCTTCACAACGATCATCTATGCACCTACAGTCCTTGATCTTATAACTACCATTATAAGATAATAAACTATAAGATTTACCAAAATACCATAAAAAACTATCTTCACTTCAAATCCGTCTGATGGTGTAACACTCATCCGTACAAACCTTCCGCGTCGCCTTAATCAACGGTGGTCTCGCGATCTATTATAAACAAATAAGTTAACGACGGGGTCCTGGCACTAGGCACGATCCCTACTCATAACCACTCTCTGGTATTCATTCCATAGCGAAACAGTACTGCACACTATTGGTACGACTATGACTACGAAAGTATCGATTCTCCGGACAAGGGTTAAATATATATATATATATATATATATACAATATTTACAAATTGTGGAGTTGACTTTTTTTTACAAGCATTAATATTTAACTCATTTGCGGAATTTATACGTGTCAGAACTTTCAACATTTTATTTTGACATATAAAAGAGTTTAAAACATCTAATTTCCGCGATAATTTAATGTAGCATATAATTTAAAATTAAAGTGCCCAACTTTTGAGCGGATTTATCAAAAAATTATCATAAAACCCTTTTCGCAGACTTACTATGATATACTTAAAGGCCAAAAGAACAAGTTGGTTAAACATTTCAAATTTTAGTCAATGTTGAGAAATTTCCAATACTCGTCCCACATTATCTAGTTGGTATGAGCGTCAACCTGAATACAGTACGTATTGCATGAATATTGGTATGAGCGTCAACAGAACATATTGCATGAATATTGGTATGAGCGTCAACAGTACATATTGCTTTAATATTGGTATGAGCGTCAACAGAACATATTGCATGAATGTTGGTATGAGCGTCAACAGTACATATTGCATGAATGTTGGCGTGAGCGTCAACAGTACATATTTCATGAATGTTGGTATGAGCGTCAACAGTACATATTGCATGAATATTGGTATGAGCCTCAACAGTGCATATTGCATGAATGTTGGTATGAGCGTCAACAGTACATATTGCATGAATGTTGGCATGAGCGTCAACAGTACATATTGCATGAATGTTGGTATGAGCGCCAACAGTACATATTGCATGAATATTGGTATGAGCGTCAACAGTACATATTGCATGAATGTTGGTATGAGCGTCAACAGTGCATATTGATGCAAAATCGGAACGGAAATTTTACACGTAAAGAACTTGAAAAATAAAAATGGTCATTTGTACCCTTATTGTTTATTGGCAATTGTACAGACCATTTAGTCGTGTAGGTTTTCTTGATTGACCGTTTGTCAATGGAGTTTTTTCTCGACTATAATTTCTATTTATTTTTTAGACCCACTTCGCCAGGTAAAGAATCGTCAAACGGCATGAATCATTACGCAAAATGAAAGCTCTTACAAATTAGGTTAGTTAAAATGAAAGGGATTCTCACGGAGAGCACAGTACACATCTCTAATGAATCACATGCTAATGAATCTAAGATACTAGCTTTGACGTATTACGGATTCGAAGAAAATTAACTTACTTCCTCGGCATAATGCACTTCCTCGTGTATTTTAAGTAACATTATCCAGTAAACTTTCATAGTTAAACAAGCGTTGCAACGGTACGGTTCGATGCAGACTGTAGATATGTAACTTAAGGGGGGAAAGGAGTAGCAGGAGTAGTAGGAGGTAATGGTCGAATGTGATTGTAAATAGTCCATTTTTAAGTTTATTTTAATTTCAATTGCCAATAGAGTAGCAGGTAACCAACCACAGCTACCTAATAAAATAAAAAATACAATTATTTTCTAGGGAGCTGGTAATATTCTTTTTACCTTTGAATACACTTAAACATGATTATGTTTATTTGTTTTACGACAAATAAATGAAGAATTCGATTCATTGACATCCGGTTTCGACTCCTAATACAAATATAAATAAGTGGACAAATTTTTAGGCTTATTATTTTTAGATTTAAAATAAAATATTACTGTTTCATAGATTCTAGAAATGAAAATGTGTATAATTTAAGACTGCTGCAGTAATTTATTAATTAAAATCCAGCAAATCTTGGGCTTAACGGGTCGAAACTGAATTCGTTATTTTCTAGAAAACGTATTTGGAATTCCTGCTTAATTTCGTTTTAGACAGCAAGTATACTTTGAAAATTTAATAAAATTGCCTGCACCCATAAAACATTATATTATTTTTTAGGGACAAGATAAAAATCATCAATAAAGTTTTTTTTTTAATTTGGATTCACTGGGCGACTACACTGGTAGATAACCTTGAACTTTAAACAGTGGCAAGTGGTATATAGGCAAATACTGTTTTTCAAGTAGAGATTTCAGTTTAAAAAAACAAATAAACGTTTCATGCTCAGTGGAAAAATATGGAGTCTAAATATTATATAAATCTACTACAATCTTAAAAAGTCGTCATTAACATCGTTTTCACAACTTACCTTAACCGCTGATTTTTTTCGGAGCCATGATATTTCTGTTTGATGAACCTTTAAGCTAAATATAAAAGCAACCCCTATATGATATAAATGACCAAACAATTATATACAGTAAAAACATGTCTTAAGAAACCGTGACAGTATTCAAATAAGTTCAGATACCTCTAATTAGTCATAGCTTCATTATGCGTAACCTATTGGTATTTTCTCATCTTAACTGAGTATGACATAGGGAAAACCCAGCATTTCGGCAATTCAAAATTTACACGATAGCTATAGATCAATATCAGTTTAGTTATGTCAGACGTAGTATCATAAGGCGAAATCTCATCATTACATTAAGCATTTGAAAAATGTGCTATTATTTGAATTAATGGACCAAGTTGTGTAACCTCTGATATATCTCAGACCGACTCCAGTTGTTTTATTTCTATAGAATTAGCATATTTGTTAAAATATGAAACATAAATAAAGAATAACCATTACAAATACTTTAATAAGGTATGTCGTATCCGGTGACGCGGCTGACGGAGGAGCGTAGGGGACTTCTCAAGACTCCGTTTCTTCTCTCGCATGTGAGGGAGGTGACAACCATGTGGATTTGGGCTGTTTGTAAATACTGTATGAATGAGCGAGTGAATGAAAAATTGTAAATGTGGTATGAATGAGATTATTTGTCACTATTACTCATTGCCCAATAAGGCAAATTGTAATTTTATCATAATACAGCTGTTTAATAATAAAATAATAATAAGGTATGGTCTCCTAGAAGTAATAGAAGATCTCTTCTCATTAAGACAAGAAACAAAGAACCTTTGTTACATGCGAAAAAATAAAAGGATTTATTTCTAGTAAAATTAAATAATCTATTTAACAGTAATATAATGTTAAGGTAGGTAGGTAAGTAATGCATATAAAATCCAAGATGGGTATCTATGTAAAAATAATAGCAGATTTTCACTGACATACAACATAGGGTTACGTCTAGTAACGTGAGCTCTGAGTTAGCAGTAACATTAAGCATGAGAGTACTTAAGTTGAGTTGAGAGTTGGCTTAAGTTGACGAAAACTGTTAGATGTATTTATGGATGTCGAAGATGATGTCAAAATTTAACATACTTAGTTAGTGGGATCAGGAAAACTTATTTCAATTGACTAATAAAGTATCACTTAGGCCGTATTAGATTAAAAGGACATCGTCTAGCAATTGCACGCTTTAGATGAACGGATACGTAGGAAGTTTATGTGTTGGGGATGACAAAACAAGAGGCAGCAGACGAACAAACATTTTCAAGAAAAAAAAACTTGAAAAATAATAAAAACAATGCTATTACATAAGCATGATTTAATAATCAGTTATGGGAGTGACGTAGATAAATTTAATATTATGAGACAATCGAAATTTACTTTCGGAAAATTTCCACAATAACAAAGACTCAGAAAATTAATAAGGTCGATTGCTTCTTTTTATTAGAGAAAACTGTTTAAAAAGAATTTTTGTTTCTTGTCCAAAAGACAATGCGTAACTAACTATAAGATAACATAAAACATGAAGATCTGAGAATAATGTTAGAATCAAGAAAGCAGAGTAATCAAGATGGTCCAGATAGCATCGAGTACCACTTTTTTTAAACTTGTATATACTTATTTTTAAAAGGATTTTAACTTTTTCTAACTCAATTTTAAAGCAATAGCTGTATTATAATATTGATATTGTTTCTTGTGGTTTAATTGCCGGTTATGTAAGATTATATAATTAACGTGAAATTACACTTTACTTCCTACAAGTCCGTATTTATACTTCCCTTGCGCTTTCGCTAGCTACACTGCTATTATCAAGTGCGCAAAATTGCTGCGTCCTACCGCTGTAAGCGTCCTCCACAACGGTAGTGTTGCTCCTGAAAGCGCTAATGAAATAAAAATACAAACTAGCGGGAAGACAAAATTTCACGCCATTCACACATTGTATTTTCATTTCATTTAGTCAAGTTGTAAAAAAATACACTTTATATTAATTTTTGTTTGCGAGGCTACTGATCCATGGATCAGTTTCAGGAGTTTAGTTTACACGACCGCCGGGAGATAACTTGTTGATAGATACCTTGAAAGGACAAAAACAGCCCTAAGCTCCTTGATGACAGTTCCAATGATGATGGACGCTGCTGGGATGACGAAACGCGCCGGATCTATCGAGATCCGCTCGAGCCTGAGTCGATCGGCCAGACCCATCGATGCTTGGAGGTGTACTGACTGACTGAAGGCAAGGTGCTCGCTTCGGGGGGAACCACCCACGCCCCCCCCCACCACACCTGGGGGTCACGTCTTTGCCTCGTCGGCGACGTTGGCAGGACAATAGCCAGGAAGGGAGAGCCCATTAACGTTTATAGATAAATACTAGTCGGAAGACCTAAGCGAAGACTGCTAATTAACAGTATAATAATCCCATCTTGATCAGTTTAGTGGCTAAAGAAGCCATTCCAAGACACGAGTATTCTGGCTTCAAACGCCGCAAAAGGGCATCGTTACGTTATCGTTGCCATCCATTTGTTCGTGAGGAATAATCCTACTTATCGTCTTATATTATATCAGACAAAATTTTATATAATTACTTTCCCCAGGAAGGGAACAAATAAACTTAACTGAAACACGACAGGCAATGTAGACAGGAATAGAAATATTAGAGCATTATGAGCTTCATTTTGATTAGGATACCTGGTCGTCTTTAATTTGTCTACATGTATGTAGTTTCTATGATAGGGCTCATAAGTAAAGCTGCTTTAATCTAATCGATATGATATTATAAGGTAGACCTCAAATAGATCTCTATAAGACCTCAAAAAACGCTGCGTAGTATTTGGATTAAAGCGATAGCTTCAAATAACGAAAACAAATCAAACCTGTATAAGGCCCGTTTTTTACTTCACAAGGCCCTGATCAGAAGCTATTAAAGATTTGAAGTTCTGATATTTCCCTCGTCGTCCAGGGCACTTTCAATACGATAATACAAAAAATAATTTCAATAATACATGGGTCAATTAGATTGGCAGTCAAGAGAACCATTACATACCAGGCAATTTTTACTCCAATGGAACCGCATTTGAATATGAAGTAAACGAATTTTACTTTTATGGGAATTGTATTTGGCTAAAATATTGACAGGAACCCACCAATAACGTATTGAATAAGCTATTTAATTTATATCGTGGACTCCACTTTTTTTTGGGGATAACTTTAAACTGCTATACTAATATTCTAGAGTTAACTTTAGAAAAATTGTTTTTTTTTTCTTATCATGTCTGTGATGTGTAATGTGGTTAATGTCACATTTCAGTTTTTTTCCACCCCCCCCCCCCTCATTGCATTTAAACAACATCAAACGGCGTATATTGGAGTTGTGGAATATACCTTTACAATTTCTGATCTCTCAAATTCTTATTACGTAGGATATAAAAACAGAATAATGACGATTGCACCCGGCTTGAAACGAACTCTCACTCTAGTCTCGGCAATGACATTTATGTATGACTAAAGAAATGGACAGCGAGGCTACTAATCCATACACATCACCGTATAGTTAAACTGGTAAAAAAGATAACTTTAAAATAATAGGCTTCGCATCCTAATAAATAAAATAAATAAAATAAAAGAATGCAAGTGCACATTTTTACAATTTCGGATACTATTTTTATAATATAATAAAATAAGAGAAAAAGTTTCATCTGGATGGGGATCAAAAGAAATTTTATATTACTTTATTAGGCATCTTCGGAGGCATGCAAGTTGCCAACAAGCAATTAAATTCTGAATGGATTTTTGAAAATTTATCAGTATGTTTTTTACGTAAAATTAACGAAATTCATAATGGACTTATATATTTTTTTTCTCTCTTAACGAGCAATAACAGTTTCGGCCTTTAACGAAATGAAATGAAATGCTATATCTGTATACAGATTTCGTTAAAACTCTAGGAATCCGAACCGACAACATGGGATATTATTCCTCTTCTAATTTGCGGGGCTATCAGTAAAAGAAAAACTCGTCAACGGATTGGAGTACAGAATGCACCTTGGTGACATGAATTGTCCTTACATTAACCACAATAGTATAGGATCGCACCTTATTTAGACTCGATCAAAATGATAACAACTACGAGCAGAACATTTAAATAACAAGAGCTTTGCCTTGTATAGCTCAGGGCCGATCTCCTAAAGATCAAAGAACCGCTTCCGGCATTCTGCTCCTTAATGAGCTGAATAAATAAAATAAGCACGAAATTGAATATGAATAAGTTTCGTCAGCAAAAAAATATATTTTTCCAATCAGGATAAAATATAGATTTACTATAAAATATAATTTTATCCTGATTGGAAAAATATATTTTTACACTTTTTACAAATTTAAGATACCCAATCGTAAAGTATTTCCAAACCGTTCCATTCTTAAATTGAATTATAATTTATATAGTAACGAAAAATTAATGTAACGTTTGTAATTTAAGATTCCCCCCCCCCTAAGCTCTCTAGTTAGAAATATAGGATGAGGGAAAAATATAGAATAGGAAAAATATAGAATAGGAAAAATATAGAATATGCAATTAAAGAAATGTCAGGGCTCCTCTTTCAACAAAGTTAACTTTATTATTGAATATAACTTTGTCGAGAGACAAGAAGTTTTATTTTAACACCAGGACTCCACCACACACCCCAACAGGCAGTACTGGAGAATTGGGTTGTTAGCTTTAGTCTAAAATCTGTGTATTGAGCCTCATTACGTTCAAATTATATCACAATAAAGAAGTTAAGAGGGTAAAAAAAGTAATTTTTGCAACTTACGAAGGTTAGTACTGCACTAATATGTAATTGTTTACAGAATATTATAATTAGAAAAAAAAACAACTCTGAAAATATTTATAAATTATGATAGTGCATAATTAAAAACGTCTGTACTTTCTATAACACATAATATCAAGAGCAATTAACTATTACAGTTCTCTTATTCAAGAAACCCAATGCCAAATTATAAAAAGTTTTAATACTGAGATCAAAACATCCTTACTTAATGAATTCGCATTATAAAATTGGTTAGTTACTTTTAATACCTATTCTAGAATCTATACTAATAATTTTTTCGAACAATTATATGTTTTTTACCAGCAAATTTTTCAAAGGCAGCTTCTCCGGGCGTTCGGAGTATTATGACACTCTGAACATTTATATACATATTGATCATTAAAAAAACCGCAATGATTGGTTGTTTTTTAACTAGTAATAAATGCTGAAACATATTTTTTTGTAGTTTCTGGTTTTATATATGATGTTCATCCCTGAGGGTTTATAGGGCGACTGCTTTTTCTAGTTTCTCCGGCACATTATCTAGGATTTTTCTAGCCCATCTATCCTAGTACTTTCATCCCTGCCCACACTCTTACTATCGCCTGTTCGTTCCCAAATATTTCATTGGCTGCTTAGCTAAGCTATATTCACGTCACTTCATCGCGGTATGAGAAAGATCCAAGATCGATAGCAAGCTACGCAACAACAAAGCAGAAGTTCCATACTGACATAAAAAAACAAAATGCGTGATAAGATCGGAATTTCATTGTCCTTCGCGCAAAAGGTTAAGAAATGGGATATTGTACGCGCGACTGATTCATTCTATGCTATTTCCTTTCTTAAGCAAACAGCACTGTCTAAATATAATTCGCATGGACATATTACACTTCCTTAGTGGCAATCTATTATTAAATAGCAACATAACGAGGTATGTAATCATGTTGGTTTAAATGGACAAATAATTATACATTATTACTATTAAATCATATCATTAAAGTACTACATACAGCAGAAACCTACGATGCACAGTGTGCTGTTGAATAAGGTTACTATAACCTTACGCGCTGAAAAATTAAAAATTTGTAGCAAATATAAATTTAATGGGCATTACAGCAAAACCATACACTTTACAGATAATTTCTGACTTACATATTCAATAAATAAAGTAAAGAAACTGGATTTCTAGTTATTCAAGAAGTGAAACTTAATAATTATTATTAACGTCTGATAGGCGTTATAAATATAGGAAGCCGATGGTACACTGTTCAACAAAATGAAAGGGTCGAGACACTTCCTGTGGGCGGATTTCAAATCGCGGAAGTTTTTGTAGAGCGCGCGCGTCCGTGAGTGACTTGATCGATTATTGTGCCTCGAGACCCGACATTAGCATATAAATAACCCTCGGGAGGTGATCGCAAAACTAACAAAGAATTACTTTCAAATTAACACGATCATAAACTATAAGAGAAGTGGTTGTTAGTGGTGTTTCAAGTAAACTTCATTTATTTCCAGGGTCTATCTTTAACGACGGATTATTAAATTTAGATTTAACTGTAAATGACATGGCGAGCATTAAAATAAACAACAGCTATACAAAACCTTTAAAAAAAATTACTGTAACGTCTAAACATTTTCCAGACCCCTTTTTCCCACGTGGCGTGGACCACGAAAGTGAATAATAATGATACACTTAATACGGTTTAAGGAAATTAGCTACATTAAAATTAATTTTGCCTTCACAATTCATGTGACCGGTCCACGACTCTTTCTATTCGTGAGCGGATACGAATGCAAACTGGCTGGTGAGTCTCACTTTCGTGATTCACGCCCTGTGAATCCGGCATAAGATACCTCTTCATAAATGACAGCAACATCCACTTCAAAAGAATGTCAATGACTGCCTACAACCCCATCAAGTACAAACAAATCCTCTTTTTTTTTATGATTTTGATCATTTCTCCAGTATCAAAAACCCTTACGTTTTCAACCATGTCCTGGTTCTTTTTATGTCCCCTAATCAAGCTAAGACTTATATTTGCCATCTCCATAAAACGTGAATGCAACTAATTAAATTAAATATTTAGACTGAAGATTTGTTGGACCTTTGGTAGAGCATTATTATAGTAAGTGAATATCCTAACTTTAATGAAATCCTTATGCTGCATCATTAATTGGCTTTGTATTTTGTTTTAATTTAATTTTTGCCCTTATATAATCTCGAACTAATAATTAATTAATTGGTAATTAATTATACAAAAATAAGTATTTTCCCATAATTTCGAGTATAGCATCAATTAAATTGACTTAAGTAACAATATGCAATTTGGGTATGGTTTATTCAAATTACAGTTCAATAACATCGTGTCCGCCAAGTGTAAAGATAACCGTTAATCGTATAATGCATCACACCTCACTTAATTTTTTGTTTTTATTTAATTGTTAATGCTTTATTTATAATTTGTTTTTTGTTACGCCCTGATGTAATCTCATTTTGGACTGAAAGGCGGGCTATACAATGAGACGGCATAAAATTATATTTGTGGATGCAGATTCACATTCTATTAAGATATTAAAGTCCAAAACCTTCATTACCAATCATCTATCATCATCATAAATTAGTTACGTTAATCAGTGCACCTCATTAAACTCCACAATCCTCAAGTTCGCTGAAATATGCATCAAACCTTTTAATTTTAAGAACATTTTAATTTTTTTTTAAATGTGAAAGGAACTGAACATTATGTTGTCTTGACACCAGAAACAAGTTTGATTTTTTACTTCCGTTAGATTTTGATCCCAAGCGAGGCATGTTATCAATTGTATCTAAATTAAATGCAAGTGAATAAGAAGATGGCGTAGTATCGGCGGGGGACATATGTCACAACACAGTGACCTCATGCCATCCGGTAGCCTAGGAATTCTGCAATAGAATCAAAGCCAACTCTGTGTGCCAACATGGTTAGTTGCCAGCAGTAGTTATTGAACAGTAGCGTAACTTCGGTTTATTGTAGATAAGTTGTAGTTAGTTGGCAGTTCTTTTTTTGTTTTTTATTCAACTAATCAAAAATTGGAGTACAATAAAATAAAAATGACAGAAATGAAAACCACGCAGTAAGGGCATTAGTGTCGAACATGAAAACAACAAAAATTCACAGCCTATGAAAAAATACTAGTTGAGACTGGAATCGCGTTATTAATTATTGACTATTTAACATTTAGTTTGAATATATTGTTTGTTAGTAAGGACTTTGATTTGATTCCGTACTCAAAACTTTAGTATAATACTTTGGTGATTTATAATTGATTAATTAATGACATTCAATAAATTATATAAGAGCAACAATTACATTAAAAACAAATTTTATTGTCATGCATCATTTAATTAGGGGTACCATATGAGGTACCGACCTGCGAATTGAGTCTTAACTATCAAACTATGCAGGCAAAATAGCCAGATCAATGCACCAATCATGACATTTTCCTTTCAAACTAAGTGTCTGAAATCAAAAGCATTTCATCATAAGTAGAAACATTTGACTTTCGGATCCAAAAATATACAAGGAAAAGAGATCTTAAGATCCCAGACAATGTACTGCCTAAGTCAATCAAAATAAATTATCAACTAACTATTAGCTTCAAAGATTACAAAATATTTTAATAAAGCTGTTTGCCAGATAAATAATGTTCAGTTCTTCTGGGATACCTTTCCACGTTGGAATTGAAGGCAACTAACGCGGCGCTGACGAAGCTGCAAAATAAGGCGGAATTGTTTTATGTACAACTACCTCCATTGACTTCGTACTTGCCTCAGAATTCAAAAGAAAGATCGAACTTATAACGAGGAAAACATAGAGAAAAGACTGCAAAGCACAGGCCTTAAATCATCGAGAAAGTTTTAATACCTTACAGTTCCGCTCCGCAAGGACACCAACCATCGTCACAATCAAGCACATATAAAAATTAGTCACATCAAGCTGACATAACATCATTTCTTTGTAGGACTACACTGGCGGCCTTTATGTGAATAATGTGATAATACCCCGCTCAAAGTCGAACATTAGGACGAACATGCTCAAAATATATACAACGACGGAGAAATAACGAAAAAAAACAAAATTTACTCAAGCAAAACAAGAAATGAACACCATGCTGTACCCAAAAAAGATAAATATCATCAATGATTTATAAAACCAATAATAACAAATGTTTATTACTTTTTATAAAATGACATACAGATAATATATGTAATATATACAGAGAGAGATCATTTTTACATTTTCTCACTAAATTGATCAATTTTAAGTTTTTCAAATTGAATTGGATTTTATTTGATTAAAATAACGAATTATTTACATTTTAAAACTTAAATAAACAATCTAAATCTATTTTAATTCTAAACTTATATTTGCGATAACGGAGAATCGGCTTGGACATGATTCAGAAAAAAACACGCTAATAACTGGTTAGAGAGATTGGCAACTCAATAAAGCACACCATCGCATAAAAGTTTGACAAAATTAAAGCATCGCATAAAAGTTTGACAAAATTAAAGACAGAAAGTACAGTACATCAGCAAAAAGGCTAAACGCTTGTTCATGAACAAAAATATTCACTTTTATATTGGCTAACTTCTCATACTGCTAAGGTGATGGAAAAAAACATTGCTCAATTTTCTGCTGTCCGCCTCATTAAATACTTGGAAAAATGACGAGATACTCTACAAAGAGCGCCGGTCTGGGAGATTTTTAAAACAATTGTTGCCACAATAAAGGGGGGCCAACATAGCTTAGCTCCATAGGCGTGCACATTAATTGTTCACCAAATGAAGTAGTATCATTTTCACATGTATCGATAACGATAATGGAGGTTGGACGTGGGACGCTCATTCAGCTGATGTAGTTCACTGTGCGGGAATAGACGAAGTTTTAACCCGGAAAACCAAGATAAATATTTACCATATCCCTTAACGATTAAAATAATTCTGTTATTAACAATTAAGAAGCAAATTTTGTCAATGTAATGTAACTTTAATGTTTCTGTTTGGAGTCTGTTTATATAAATCTCACATTATTTATCACATCCGCTCTATACAGTCAAAAAATCGACTCATATCACCTAAATAGTTAAATAGCTCCCATAATACCTTTGTTACGTTCATAGAAGTGCAGGCAGGGGAGCAAAGGAGGAAACAATACTCTTCGAAGACCCTTAACCACTTCCTGTCACGCAACAAGTTCAATGTTACAAAATTTTTATTCCGTTTTAGTATTCTGTTGAAGCAATGGGGATACCTTCGAAGGATATTGTGTGACCGGGCACTAGGAAGTTCGGAGACCACGTTCTTTACACATCTGTGAAATGATTGTGTTATCTAAGGATATCACAGCTACGTTAATTGTATTGTTTAAAGCTTTAAGTCAACATAGCCTAGTGGTTAGCGAGAGATATCGGTGGGCTTCATTTCAATTATTATAAATGAGTAGTATTAATAAAATACATAAAGTTTGAAACTGAGATACACACTAAACCATTACAAAACTGAAAAACTATAAGAGAAATTATATTTAAGGCGCTATTACCACACAGAGCCCGGGTGCACAGCGCTCGCATGACTTCACATAAGGCTCCTGGCTAACTGCTGAGTACCGGGTTCGATTCCCGACTCACTCCATTTAAATTTTTTCTGTGGAGGCGCGAGGTCGGGATAGTCAGGGAAAACACTTAGCTTCTCATGAGGATAAATGATTAGCTACTCGAATTAAAAAAACAGCGAATCCTTGTGGAGAAATCAATTATTGTTGAATAGCAAAAGTAAATTAATACACAATTATGGCTATCCTTAGTTTCACCCTACATTAATAATCGTTGTATGTAAACATTAAAAAATGTTATTATTTTTTTAAGGTTTATTAATTATTCAAAAAAATCATACTCCGCAAGGATATCGATATCATTAATTAATTTGGTATTCAACACATCATGAAGTGTTTAGTGTTAATGTGTGTTTGGGTGGTCATCAATAGTAAATATGATAACTTAAAAACGGTCCATCAATCGCCGAAACAGACATACACATATGGGGCTCGTCTGT
This sequence comes from Acanthosoma haemorrhoidale, assembly GCA_930367205.1. Taxonomy (NCBI): domain Eukaryota; kingdom Metazoa; phylum Arthropoda; class Insecta; order Hemiptera; family Acanthosomatidae; genus Acanthosoma; species Acanthosoma haemorrhoidale. Next base: position 115,464,321 of record OV884011.1, on the reverse strand, counting down.
TACAAGGAGTGGCTGAAACACACCAGCATACTAATCAACCATACAATTCCCTTGATGCAATGTCACAACATTAACACCGAAGTGTCGTAGTGATTTACTGCTTGTTCAATCATTATAATCTATACACAAATATTACAATTGATCGGTATATTTTTTAACCGAACTACCGATGTCTTCGATGCTCTGACACATAAGAACTAACTAGTAGCGGTGACGGTATGTGGTCGAATACACCAGGAAATTGTTAAGATGAATCTGGCGACTTTCTTTTATCTCAATACGTCTGTAGAAATTATTGTTTTGAGGTTTCGGCAAATCTCTAGAAACCGCAGCTGACTGTGTAGCTACAAAAATGTAAACCTTTGAAAAAGCGAAAGCTGTATATGTACAAAGTCGAAGTCTCAAGCAAAGTTTCTCAAAAGTCCAAAAACAAAATCACTATTTATTTAAAGACAACTATTCGATTCCACCTGTCATGAACTCATGATTACGGGTATTATTCTGACACATAAGTTTTGGGAAGTATATGGGTCCCAAATCTAAATATAAGAAAAGATATATCAGATATATCCTACAGTTAAAAGTTTCATTGGAATAACATTATTATTAATTAATGACATCGAGTGGGAATTCTCCAGAACAGACTTCTAATGCGAACTTATTGAGATATTTAACATCATGAAATTCCCTTAAATTAAGGAGAGCTCGTCACAGGGACACTTTAAATTATGTGAATTTATGAGATGTTTTATTTTGAAGGAAACAATTTCGTAAGTATTTAATTATTTTTACAGGGTTGGAAGTTATTGTCTATATCCTGGGGCTGGTCAGTGAAACCCATTATTTAAAATGTTATGTTTACGGCTCAAAAAAAGTACCTGACGCAAATATCATATCAAGAAGTGAAAAAGGTTTGATAAGATTTTGTTAACATTCAACTAGGACTGGATGCATGATAGTAAATAAACCTGAGAATTAAATGGGGTGATACACGCTCACCTTTGCAAATTCAACTTGCAATTCCCTCCTCTAACTCCCTACCGTCTCTATGAAACAAAATGAATATAACTTTTAGGAAATTTTGTGTTGGAGTACCTTTTGATAATATTTCCCCGAGATATTTGAGATAAACCGAAAAAAGGACCCCCCACCCACCCACTGGCGGGGACGTTTTGTATGTTCTTCCGGACACTGTACTGAACAACTGTACCAAGATTAAGAACTACATGATTTATTTTTTCTATTTTTCTTTAGTTGCCTGAACTATAAAGAACCAGTTGTTTAGAATTCCATGAGAAGAGAGGGGGTTCGCAGATAGTCAAAGATATTTGTCCTGAGGGCCCTCCTTTTCATTTCTCCGCATTACCTCTTATCACCGCATACCATCCTATTATTGTACCATCCATACTTTGCAATATTTGCATATTGGCGGAATATACAGGAGGCCATTGATACACTCAATGTTGTTTATTGCCATTAATACACTTGTCTTGCTCCAAGACAAATCGAGACTTAAAACAGAATCTCTTATTTTATGTAAGTGTTTGGTTAGCAAGGACCCTCCTGAGATACAATAAATTATAAGTTTTGATTTACATTTTTTTTTAAATAAAAAAATAACGAAATACTATAAAATAGCTACCCAACGCGGACTCGTATTTTATTTTTTAATATATATATATATATTTACCTAAAAGGAAAGTCAACTAAATGTAACAACTAGGTTTTCGTATGTTAGGCTCTGATTCAGCTTCCTGTCCTGAACAGGCGTTACACTAATCTTGAGGTAGGCGTAGGCGTAGCAGACATGTCTGCTTTACAGAACGAATGTGCTTTCCACTCACGCCTACTCTGCAGTTGAAAATCTAGCTACTAGAGCGTTGGTTGTTCGCGATCCATAGCTGCTTCATCAAGTACTTAAGAGTTCAAAACCAGATAGCTGCCGACCAAGGAAATCCTGCCCTGACAAGAGCAAACAAGGACCTAACATCCTTAACAACGAGTATAAAATAATGCCCATTATAATTTCATTATTCAGTGATTGCCACCATTACAAACCCATCACATTATTCAAAATAGTGAGATCAATTTCACAAGTAATATTTTAAAGCAATGTTTTAAATTAAATAAAAAATAAACCCGTTTGTTCGATTGAAATCGGAGGTCTTGTACTCTCGATGGTGACGATGTTATGCTCACTGATCACCACCTCCTTGAATGGACCCTCGTATCATACCGACTCTTTGCTCCGATTAGAGCCGATTTTACGATATGCAATGGTCCCAATTTTAAGGTCCCCCATTCGATCCCGGACTTTGAGGTTTACCCGAGCCAATCTCTTGACCTTCTCCCTCACGATCCTGTCACGAACTTTGCCGAGTTGTATGCCGCCACTGCCTTCGGCATCGCCTCGTTCGCCTGCAGACCCTTGTCCACCTGATACACCCCACAGGTGGTCACTCAAGGTACTGTGCAGCCTTTCGATGCCTCCGCGACTCTTAGGATGTCCTGGGGTGTTGAGATGCCACACGATATCAAGATTCTTCATCTCCGACCGCACGTTTGCACTATCGAACTCCCTACCCCCATCCGACGAAATTCGGTCCGGTACCCCATTAAACTGGAACCACGCTCGTAATGCCTGTAAGACGGCGTTGGATGTCTTGTCTTGTACAGGATACGCCATAGCTACCTTAATGAAGGTATCTATTGTCGTATCCCACTTATATCCCTTCCAAATGAATGTGTCAATCTGTAGTTCACTCAGTGGCGTCTCTGCTGTGGGTGTTTCCTGCTGTTGTCCCTGTGGCGGGTGTCGGTCATATTTAGTCTTAAGACATACATCGCAAGTTCCTATAATCTCCTGGATCGTCTTCTTCATATCCCACCAGAAGTACTGCCGCTAGAATGCTTGCAAAGTCTCCTTCGCACCGCGGTGGGTCTTCCCTTGATAGGAGGCAAGCGTTACTTCCAGCTGCCGTTCATCACGCACTATCTGGACCATAGACAGACAACGAACAAACGATCGATCAATTCCCAATTGTTCTGTTCTCCATAACTTCTTGATCTGATCCCACACTGTCGCGTTGCCGACAAATAGATGGTAGGTCTTCCCAAGATGGCAAATTTGGGTCGCCCTTGACAACCGGTTGGGACCAGATTGTCGTAATACTATTCTTGCCATAGTTTTCATGCGTAGCACGCATCAGACCGGACGTTTGTGTCTTCCAAATAATTTGCCACCGTTTATCGTTAATGATAGCCTTAATCGTCTCCATTTCCACCAGACGCTCCGGCAAATTCTTCCGCTCCTTGGTGTTCGCTCCCATCGCTATCGTCCCGCGTACCGCGACTTCCATCTTTCCCGGGCGCCCATACCTAGATAAATTTTCTGAGATCCCCGGACGTTTCCTCCTCCTCGACTGCATTTACGGTAATCGCTCGGGATAGCCAGTCCAGGTTGTATTTTGACAAAAACTCCTTTCAGCGTGACACCCTGGTGGAGGATTCCTTATGCTTCCCCACCCATTGAAGAGGTCTGTGGTCCGTATGTACTCTGAATCTCCACCCGAAGACGTATTGATGAAAATGATCAATACCCCATATGATGCCAAGAAGTTCGCGCTCGAGGGCCTGTACCGCGCCTCCGTGTGGGTCTGTCTTCGACTCGCGTACGCCACTGGTCGCTCCCTACCATCTCCCTCCTGTGACAGCCCCGCTCCCAATGGATACTCACTTGCGTCGGTGGTGATAGTAAATAACTTCTCAAAATCGGGAAACGCCAGGATTGGTTCCTCTTGCAGTCGAGCCATGCATTTTCGAAGGTTTTGCTCCATAATAGGTGTAATAACTACCCGCGCCCCCTTCCGCAGCAGGTTACTGATGGGTACGAGATACTCTTCCATGTCTGGCACAAAACGCCGATAGTAATTAAGCGTACCTAAAAGTCGCCTAATGCCCTTGACGTCTTTCGGCACCGCCATCTTCCGAATTGCGTCGACTTTCACAGAATCTGGCTGGACTCACTCCCTCGAGATGATATGCCTTAAAAAGTTGATCCGATCCTCTCCCAGCGATGATTTTTCAATGAGCAATTTCAAGCCGAATTCACGCAATCAATGGAATACCCTCCAGAGATGTTCAATGTGTTCAGATTCCGTTCGGCTGAAGATCAACAGATCGTCCATATAAATCTGGCATACCGCCTCGTCAGTCCCCCTCAGGATTTTGTCTATCAATCGCTGGAAAGTAATCGGAGCGTTCTTCAAACCAAATGGTATCCGAGTGAACTCATAGTGCCCCGTATCGAAAGTAAACGCTGTTTTGTGTTGATCAGTAGCGCTCATTTTGATTTGATGGTACCCTGCTTTTAAATCCAAGGTGCTGAAGATAGTGGCTCCATTCAGTTGGTCGAGAATGTCCTCAAAACGGGGAATCGGGTACTTCTCATCCGTTGTGTTCTCATTCAATTTTCTAAAATCGACGACGATTCTAAATCTCTACTCCTCCTCTCCCGATTTACTCTAGTATAGGGTGATGTGCTATCCACGATTATACCCTGTCGTCTTAAGCTGTCGATTTCTTTCCGGATATGTTGGCAGAGTGCCTACGGATATCGTCTCTCTTTCACGTACGTTATTCGGTCCGATTTTAATGGAATTTCATGACCTGTCTTCCCCGTTACCCCAAGCATATCACCCTCCACGTAAAAAATGTCTCCGAACTCCCTCTGTAAGCTTTCCCTCCAGTCCATGACTTTCTTGACTGCCCCTATCCGCGCTCTCCCACCTCTTACGGTCCCGTGACATTGATAAGTGATCCCTCCCCCCCAACTTGATCCGCCACTCCTTTCCCTTGTTCTCTACAAGCGCGCCTACCCGTCCTAATAAGTCACACCCCACTATTATTTGATACTCCCGCGGCATGTACTCCACAATAAGTACGTTAATATCGCCCTTTGTTTTTGCCCATTCCTCTAAACTCACGACCGCCTCTCCCACCACTTCACAGGGCCCCCCTCAGGGTAATTAACTTGCACTTAAGAGGGTGGTCTGAAAAGTTTCCGACCTCAACATGAAGATAGCAGCAGTCGTAAATAAAAGCTGGTGAATTTCGTTGTTCATCTGTTGACAGTTACTCGCCAAAGTTTCAGCCATTTTGGACGCGCAGTTGTGTAACAGTCGTTTGAGTGAGTCGATGTGAGTGTTTTTATGAAAATGGACAAAATCGAGTATCGAGCTGTCATTAAATATTTGTTTTTGAAAGGCAAGACGCCTACGCAAATCAAAGATGAGTTGGATTCCGTGTATGGGGACTCTGCACCATCATTTACCACAGTGAAATTTTGGGCAGCTGAATTTAAACGTGGTCGTAAGAGCTTGAGCTTGCTTGGGAGACGATGAACGTTCGGGATGTCCAAAAACTGCAACTACCGACGAAAACATCGCCAAAGTTTACCAAATGGTGCTAGACAACCACCGAATTTAAGTGAGAGAGACAGCAGAGGTAATGAACATGTCAAAAGAACGTGTTTGTCACATATTAAATCAACATTTAGAGATGAGAAAGCTGTCCGCACGTTGGGTGCCGCGTTTGCTCACGTTAGACCAAAAACGTGTTCGAATGAATATTTCCAACGCTCTGTTGGCGCAGTTTAGGCGCAATAAATCCAAGTTTTGGCGCCGATTAATTATTGTGGATGAAACTTGGATACACCATTATACGCCCAAAACAAGCCGGGGAAACGGATCCAAAAAAAGCAATAACTGTTTTCGGCTGGGAAATTGATGGCGACTGTTTTTTGGGATAGTCATGGAGTTATTTTAATTGATTATCTTCAAAAAGGAAAAACCATTACAGGACCATACTACGCATCATTACTTGACAAGCTGAAGGCAGAACTTGCGGAAAAACGGCCACATTTGCAGAAAGAAAATCCTGTTTCACCAAGACAACACACCGTCTCACACCTCAGCGGTTGCCATGGCGAAAATCCATGAATTACGGTTTGAACTGCTTTACCATCCACCCTACTCACCAGATCTAGCCCCAAGCGACTTCTTTTTGCTCCCTTATCTAAAAATTGCGCTCGAAGTACAGAGATTTTCGTCAAATGAAGAGGCTATCACCTTCGTGAACGATTATTTTGCAGAGAAAAACGCCAAGTACTTATTTATACGGGTTACAGAGATGGGAGCATCGCTGGGAGAAGCGTGTAGAGTTACAAGGAGACTATGTTGAAAAATAAAAAAAAATTCTGAAGAAACGTCTTGTATCTTTGTTAGGTCGGAAACTTTTCAGACCACCCTCGTACGTACCTTGATCTGGAGTGCCCTCTCTCTGACAAACAGCCGCTCCAACGGACCGCGTGGCATTATGGTATTAATGCTACCTGTATCCACCAAGCACCTCTCTCCCCCCTCGACTCTGATTATTGGCAACTCGCACAGTATCCCTCTTACTGTATTACACTTTAGGGTGCGATCGGCACTCTGCTGCCACCCTCCTCAGGCTCCCACCTTCTCGAAATAGTCTTCTGTCGCACATAATCTCGGCTCCTGTACTCTATCAGGCTCCATTCTCCCTCATCCCCCTGTGTCCTCGATTCCTTCTCCCTGGCGCTGGTGTCAATCATAACTTGAAGAATGAGCGCTCATTAGGGAATACCTCTTTTCTCCCCGTTTCCTTCGCCAACTGTACCTTCAGTATAGTAGACAGAAATCCCATTCTGCCCTCTACCTCTTCGATGCTCATTGTCTCTCTCATTTTCTCCGTTATTTGATTTTAACGGGTTAGAAGACCTACGGCATACTGGCCGCTACTCTGCCTTGATGATTTTGTCTTCCAGAACATCTGGAAAACATCTTCTTCGGGCGTCCATCGCCCTCCTCCATATGCTTTCTTTAGCCCCATCTTTACCGTTTCCCACGAGGTTTCCTCATCAGCTTGGATCTGGTTGAGAATACTTCTCTTGACCCGACATATCAGGGCCGCTCTTAGTGACTCCGCATCCGTGGGGTACAGAAGATTTTCCTCTGCTTTTGCTAGAATTAACGCAGTGAGGGAATCTCCTCCCTTCAGATAGTTGTTGAGTTCTCTTAATTCGCCAGTGAACTATTCCAGTTCTGAAATTGCCTTTCTCAGATCTTGAGTGTCCATTGCTTTCACTCTCATCAACGCAAGAGCGGTAGCATGAGGTTCCGCCCTACCTTCTCGTTCCTACACGTTCCGCTACATTCAGAACAAGTGGTCGTAGCACGCCTCCTCCCACCATTCCTTCTTCTCTGCCCACTCATTGATTAAACAAGGCAAAAAGGAGAAGAAAAAAAATCGAACTTACGTCGCTTAGTTTTCTTCCCACTCCACGAATCCCGGGTTTCGGCACCAGTTAATGTTTATCGGCTTTAGAATTAAAAAAAAAAACCGAGAAACAACACGCTTTCATGCGTGCAGTCTAGTTCTAACTTTCATGTTAGAACTAGACTGCTTATTTCAAGTTTATAACCCTGTATATTTACATTCGGGATGTTTATTCCCGATGTTCGGGGATTAAGGTTGAATACTGATGCTGCCCGGAGCTTAACTTAAGCAATTAGATATACATGAAATCACACAATACTCACCGTGAATAAAATGTAGTTAAGTTTAGGAATCAACAGCCCACTGTTGGCTAATACGATATAATAAGGTACACCGTTAATTCATTATCAGCTAATCAGAAATATTTATTGGAAAAAGGAGGAGTTGGCTATAGCGACCGTGAGTGCGGGCGTTACTCCCGCCAAAACAAATATGTGCCAAATACCAAATATACCTGCTATTGGTTGTGGTCCCTTAATTCTATAAATGATTATACTAGTCATAAATAAGTGTATATGATTATTCTAGTCAATAAAAATATGGACCAACGACGACGTACTGTGCTCGTCGGAGTGAAAGCTTTGAAGGTGGAAATAAAAAACTTTTATTATTACAATCTGTCTGCCAAGCGAAATTGGAAACAGCTCCCGTGGAATATATAAAATTCTCTGAGCATTATTGAAATTCCTATAGTGACCAATTACACAGTCAAGGAATGGTTTGGAAAAGAGAAAGCATAAATACATTTTATTTTCATGAGAATGAACGGAATTATACCCAACTAATACTACAAACTTGTTTTTGTTTTTTTTATATCCATATTTATAGCATTTTCACAGCATAATGAAAAAAAGAAATCAGATTTACCCTGCCGTCTCCACCAAATTTTAATTCAAGTTGCTAAATATAGCTTCTTTGTGTGTGGAAGTTTCAAGTTTATATTGGTGCAATTAATTTGGATTTGACGGTTAGTAGTATTAGTATATTGTGTTTGGTGATGGTTACGGAGCTGGACTCATAACATAATATTTTTGCCAAGTTGATGAAAAATATCGTAATTAAATTGGAGTATACCTTTTCTATGAAAAAGGCTGCAAACAATCTGGAGACGCTCCAGTATTTCAAGACCAAAGCATATGAATATCCGATTTTATGCCAGATGAAATATTTCCTAAAAGGCTTGATGATGGAACTAACCAGTGGAAAAAACTAGGGTGCACAGGAAGAATAAGGGAACGACATACGAGCTAGTGTTAGAAAGCAGAACACTGTAATGTTATTTTTTAAAGAGAAATTTGGAAGAAGGAAAACAATTATATTATGTTTAAATTAAAGCAACTGCGGGGAAAAAAAAGAGTGTGACAATCATCAGGATCCGCTGGGGAAGACAGCGAGAGTTTAGATGTTTAGAGTCGCTTGAAATGAGAAGTTGTCAGTTGTTTAGAATTGCTTGAGAAGAGAAAAGTGTTGATTGAGTTCACATACAGTCAAGATTCTCGTGAGGGCACTCATATCCTCGTATTTACCCATACGTTAAAGCATTGTTCCTCAGATTGGCAGAATCTATAGGTCATTGAGGCTGCATTATAGTTTGAGCGTCCGGAACAACAAAACACACAACTTGGGCTGGAGCAAAACAAATCAAGACCTTAAAACATGTCTATTTTTTACTTTGTATTTATTTTATGTTAAATATTTGTTAAGGACCCAACTAAAATATAAGAAATTATAAGTTTAATATTTTTATTAATTTTTTTTATATTTTAGTTAATTGACATAACTTTCCAAAATAGCTACTCAACGTGGGGCTTTTTAATTTCTCTTAAGCGGCTATAAGTAAATATTACAAAGCATACAAACATATGAGAGTGGGAGTATACAAAGAATCCCAATTCTTCAGGAGAGGTAGCTGACCGCTCGCCGATTTTTACCAGGTAAAATTATGGATTTTTTGTCCCGGCTTGAAGCAAAACGAAGCGTATGATAATTACAAAAATAGTATATATAGATATATAAACAAAAACAAATCAAAGTCGAATACTGGGACTGATACGACCCATTTAATTAAGTTATTTACTAATAACAATGTAATAAACTATGCCGAACTTGAATATGCAATGAAGTACAAATTGTGCAAAAATATAGCTCAATTTTTTATGTGACTCTTCAGGTTAAACATTATTAATTTTTTATATCTACTTTCTCGTTACATTTTTATTTTATTAATACTTTTTACATTGAAGACAACATTGTATTAATTTATTCAGTTTTAGTATAAAAATATATGCAATATGCTGCAAGCAGCAACATGAAAATATATATTTCAATACTCCTACATGTTTAAGTAATAAAAGAAACGGTACCCAAGTAAAACGCCAAAATTTATAATGTCTGGGAAATTTGATGGAAATAAGTGATTGCCAAGGAGTCATCAATGATTAACTTGAATAAAATACAAAAATCCCTTTAAGTCAGGATCGTCCTGAGATATAAGTTATATGGAATTAAATTTTCACACAAAACAACAAAAGTTAAACTCAAGATGGATTATCCTAGTTTTAAGAAGCAGAAAAGCAATTTAAAACAAATCATTATTATTGTTTTACTGAGCACAAATTTTTGCGTCATCATAAAACCTGCCTTTTTTTATGACCAATAGTTGGCTCACAAATCTATTTTTTGTGTTCTTTATTTATACACCAACAAGACTAAGAATTTCGCTATCACTATTGGCTCTACCATGTACACATATTTATATTAAAAATGAAGCTCAACATCTAATTGAAACAAAAGCCGTGGTTTAATTTGTGAAGAACGGAGGTGAAATTGTTTAAGCTGACTTAGTTTGTATTGTGCGGCATACATATTTAATCCATGTTTACAATAATTTTTTTCCTGACACTGACACTGACCTTGTAAGACCAATTTTATCTAAATTATACTTAAGTATTATGGTTATTTATGTGAATATAAAAATAAAACATAATCTTGAAAATAGAAGGCAAAGGCGCCTAAAGCTATGGCTGAGAAATTATTAGGTGATTTGCCACACCATTGCACGATTTTGCGACGCAAATACAATTCACATAAGGCAGAATGCTAGCATAAAAACAAATGATCCTGGGACCATTTGTTTATCCATCATTTGCGAATTCGAGCATAGACAAGGTTAGTGCATGGGCGGCGTCAATAAGCAAGTCAGGAGTGAAGGCGTGCTGCCCACCTGATGCTGATCACATCTACGCTCCCCTCCCACATTTAAATCCTTTCTAATACCCAGCATTTATTTAATTAAAGTGGAGTAAGGAGCAGATCCTAGACTGGGGTGGTGTTGAAAATTTCACTTTGTGAATTGTGAGATAAACAAATGGTTTTGCTTGCACTAATAAAAGTGCAATACGGATGAGTGAAATAGGCCATGTGCAGGCAGATACTAGGGTTTCGGGGGCACATAGGGCCCCAAGAGAATTTAAACTGTGAATGGGCCCCAGTGTTAGGTTAAGTGCTGGTGGCAATTAGACTAAGTATACTATGACCACTAGGCATTGATGACTCAGTTTTACGCCTATAACTAACCGACCAACCATACAAGCACAATGGAACCAACCGGGACTCATTTTTCAGTTTAAAATAACTCACTGGCTGAAAAATGCATCAATTTTTTAATTACATCGTTTTCTGTTCTTTTCAAACGCGAACAACTTTTTAAACAAATACGGAAAAATGTTGCGTCACTTCTTGTGAAGACCGGATAATTTATCGAGTATTTTTTTTCACAATTAATTTTATGTAACATTTTCGAGCAAGAACGTTCGGGTTTTAAGTTAGAGCAAAGGTTTTGCCAATATTTCTAAAGTTCCCACTCGTGTAGCGTCATAGCGGCAGGGAATTTCGAAAACATCACTGCGGTTATTGATCATGTCATTTCATTTTTAATTATAATGTTTTTTAGGACGCTTTTGCACTATATTAAAATGTTCATTATCACTGGGATCGAACCCGGGGCTTCAGCGTTCTACACTACTAAGCACTAAGCTACGGAAAGATTCATTATACTGTTAAACATAATCACCACTAAAACAAAGGTGGTAATATAACCATCTATGAAGCCAATGACACGATAATTAGACTAGAAACATAATAAACATAAAAGCTACCAAATTAGAATATTTTAAAACAGAAAAAAATGTATCTTTAATAAGACTTATTTTATCAGTTTCTTTTGCCAGGTAGGCTTCTACTGGGGAATGTAGTTATATTTCAGTGACGAATAATCAATCGCTATACAGTGATATAGACGTGTACACTTAACACCTACCTCCACAAATCAGCGTACACGTGCACCGTAGCCACATATTTCCGACGGACTTCACTGACGTATAGATCAGAACGGAGGTTGGACAGGATTCGCGACCACTGCGACCGCAGCCAAAAGCATTTGAAAGCAAAGGCCTTTACCATTGCTCTTCACACTGTTGAGGTCTGTCAAATACATGGTTCAATGTTGATACTATTTGGTTTTAAAACGTGCCTAAAGTCAACCTTATCCAACAAGGAGGGAAACCTAGCGTGTCTCGGAAAGATCAAACGTTTCTATTCTGATCAGTTAGCTCATTTTACAATAATATTTACTATTTGAGGCACGTCAGCGTACTCAACGCCATATAATCGTAGCATTTTGTGCACGGTCATACTGTTGTACTTCATCATCAAGGGCTAAATTAACGCAACTAGAAGAGGGTGGAGGACAGGTTAAATGGAACAGGGATATTACCGAACATCATTCTCGTGTCTCAATGATAAATACAATCTGACCGAGATTTCACCGAGTATGTGATTTAAGTATTGTACATTTCAAGGATATTGGATGCAAATAAACGTGTTAATCACAAGAAGGGAAATGATTTTGAATGCCTTTGTCTCAATGCAAACATGAATACAGTTCATTTTCTCTAAAGGCGTTGAGCGTTGAACCTCCTAATGGTTTTGTAGAGAAATCTAAAGCAACCTTATGAAAAAGAGAATTGTTCCTGATACCTCTGGAACAAGCAGAGTTATTAATTACAAATGGTAGACCGGACCAAAAGCATTTTCAAACAGGATTTATATTAAAGAATGAAATCGTCGTGTATTTGTTTGTTTGTTTTAGGTCACGTCAACCACAAGAGCCATAGATGTCCTAAACTAATCATTGTGTTTACAATAACTTATGAAAAGTACATTCTATTCAATATTTAAATAAAAATGAAATTATTGAAAATTTTCATTATGTCCAGGGAAATCCGGCTTCGTTTCATTGTTCACTACATTTTAAACATCCCCGCCCCCTCTCATTGTATTGTACCATGCCTGGCTACGTTGCGTCTCTGGGGCCCGAGCACTAAATCTATAATCTGCTATACATCGGCCAGTTGTAAGTCTTGATCACATTTTCTTGGCTGATACTTGCACATTTTCCACTGTTCTTCTTAAGCATTACTATTTATATTACTTATTTCCAATTATTTATATTATTCCCTTTTATCTCCCCATTAAAACCACCTCCGTTCTTTACTATATTTAAACATTCTGTTCAGTGACGTAAGTATGAAGGTTTCGGGGAGATAGACCCTCTGATCTCCGACCAAGGACTCTGCCTACTGTGCTATCCTATATCGAACCGAAAGCCATAACAATTATTGTCCTACTCTAAATAAATTCATGTCTAAGCCCTTTAATAGTTTCATATTGGACCAAGCAACGGTTAATTAAGACTGGAGGCCTCATTTAGATGGTATGGCACAGGGTCAGGCCAACGACATAACATCCCCTCCATCACCGCCCAAGGATTTCCATCGATAGAATTAAAATCCTAAACAGTCACTCAGGATCTTCGTTAAAGAAATTTTACTAAATCGTAAGTAGAAAATCCTTAATCAAAGTGTTCGTTCATATAATAGTTTAATTAAATGGGCGTGCGCTGATAATAAATAGAAACGAGTACTGATAGTTTAGTTAGCTTACTGATGGCATGAAATTTTACTGTGAAACCGTTCAAAATATTTGCAAATGTTTACCATACATTTGTTTATAGATGTAGAGATACAGGTGATAAAGGTGACAAGTGTCACGACTGATACAAATTTCAACAAATTTTCACGGTACTAAATAAGGTCAAATATCAAAATGTTACCCGAGAAACTCACAACTGCCATGTCTTTCTCGACAAGAAAGCAACAATAGCATAATGTTTTTTGTTTTTGTTTTTTAGATATTCCTTTATTTTGCTATAATTACAATCTGCCTTATAAGGCAATAAGTGATTAAGATAAATGCTCTCATTCATACCATATTTACAATTCATCATTTACTCGCTCATTCATACAATATTTACAGACAGCCCAGAGACCTCCCAAATCCACATGCGAAGAGAAAGCGGAGTCTTGGGAAGTCCCCACGCTCCTCCGTCAGCCGCGTCACCGGATACGAGCCAGCGGAGGCTGGCCAAGAGCGCGAGAGCCACATACGCTCAGGACATGATTAGAGAAACTGGTCATTGCCAGGACTCCCAATGTTACGCATTTGTAGCAGGTCAGGAGGCCACTGCCGTTTTAGTCTCCGAGGAGGATTATAGGGATGGGTGGTACAGTGCAATGACTGTGCTAGGGAATTGGGGGGGGGGGGTTGGATAGGTTGCTATGGAATTTCATGAACTTGGAAGGGATGAGTTCTAGAATGTAGTGTATATTAAGGTCGTTATGATGGGTTTTGTTGCTGACATAATAAGGGGCATTTACTATTGTTCTCAGGACTTTTGATTGAAAGGATTGGATACGCTTGGCTCTGAGCCACCAGACCGTCTGGCTCAGAGAGCCTATAGCTTAGTGTTAACGCCGATCCGTGAACGGCTAATGGCAAGCCAATATGGCCGACTAATCGGTCCGATTTCACTTTTTATGCTTCCACACAAATTTAATAAGAGATTTACTCACGTCTTGAGGGCTCTCTCGTGACCAGCTCATGTAAGTTGCCTGCTAGAACAATTTTGTGGATGAACTGTAGCCTAAAAACGGTAGAATACAGTATTTGAAGGACGAGCGAAATAGAGAGATGTATAAAGTAGCGCATGCGCAAAAACTAATAGTATAACGTAAACAAAACACAAGTAACATGCCAATCCCTTCCTCACGCTTTATCCCCTAGACAGCGAAACGAACGCGAACATAAAACATAATCATACCTAGATAGGGACTTCATACATTATTCTCGTCCAATACAACAAAATAAATATATAATAGCTGGTTGTGGACTGTACATTCAGAAACTAAAAAGTCATTTATTATCACTAAAAAAAATTGTTAGCAGCACAATATGCTGCAACATACAATACTAATAATACCGCCTCTACTTCTATTTCCAAAGATTATCGGTAAAAAAACTAAACAAACAAATCATTGAAAGTAGGCATTCAACCAAAACTGAACGATTGATAAGCATTATTATATATATAGTATTATTGTTCATGCAAACGGGAACATTTATACTGCGAAATTCAAACATTTGTAAAATTCCTTCTATAATATACTAGTAAATATTTGAGTTATTGCAGTGTAAATAAGAGTTATATAATAGGTAGAAGTTATATAAATACGACAATATGTCGCATAACATTTTGAAATAATAACTGCAAAGTAGCGGTTAACTATACTTTAAATACAAATTATATGACGCGACACCAAATTATCATATTTAGTAGCCACACACGCTGAATCATAATAAAACAATTCTGGGTCACGTCACAGACTAAAAAAGTCCAGTCTAAACATATATTTTAATAATTTTTAACTAATGAACAAATACACTATTAGGTCTGGTACTGAAAAAATAGTAATCTTACCACACCGAACTGTAACCATATTACTTTTTACAAACTGTACACTTTAAAACGTACACTTCATTGCTATGCTAGTATTGCACTTACTGTGAAGCTAATGAACTCTGCGATACTCTCCGGGTGTAATTATGATTCCTGATCGGCATGAGCTGAAGTGCCCTTCTAAATGATAAACATGCCTAATAAAGATAATACTTTCCAAAGGACAGATACAGCACGACTTTAGGGCTTCTATCGCGTTGTGCTTATCTTCACTACTTTAGACATGTTCGTCTAATATTAGAAAATTTTACTCTGTCTGATAATTGTGTTTTACCATTGAATTTATTTGGTTTTAGGAAATTTAATAACCATAGTTGTGAACTAAGGCCAAAAAGTAGAAGGCTAATTCTCTGAAAAGAAATGACTCATTTTCGACTTCCAAGGCAGCTAGCTAGCTAATCTGTTAACGGTGAGTATTCAATAAAGAACATCCGAAATGCGTACAATTTAATAATTGCTAAATTAACTTTTACTATCGGTAGACGGTTGCCGTTGAATGACCACTAACATAAAAAACGGAAGTTTCTGTTACTTTTCACGGATATATTGTTGATAATTTAAAACCGGTTTATTTTACTGATTATTTTGTAAAACCTGTGAGTGATCTATACCTGAAAACTCGGAGATGACCCGATTCTTAATTAGAAGTGATTATGTTTAAAAACCAAAATGGTTTAGTCAGTCAAAACTGTCAATTTTTTAGATATTTTATTAAAAAATTAAAAAATAAATATTTTCGGGATCCGACAAAACGATTTACGCAGTGGGCGTATTCAAGATGTAATTATTATTTCCATGTTAATAAAAACGGTAAAATGATCTTTACACTACTAAACAATAAAGGTTATATGGCGCAGCACTATCTTCGTAGGTTTTTATATTAAATCTTGTATTGAAATATATTGTTGAAAAGTCTATAAAAATAAAAAATACACTATTTTTAAATTAATACTTTAGTTATTGGTAATTTCTTTTGTTTTGGCTTAAAACACTATAATAACTCTTAAAATAGTAACACTGTGGGTGTTTAACAAACAAAATGCATAATTAATAAGTTATGCTAGAAGTAATACTACAAAAGTAGGTAATGTTTTACCAACCAAAAAATATTTAATTTTCCAGTAATGACAATTATTATATTTTATTTTATCTGGCCAACAAAAGCGTCCCTCGGTATTAAATGTAATTATCTGTATGTACAACTGATATTTTTTTATTTCATATTTTTTGCTCCTTACATGTTTTTTTTTACGTATTTTTAACTACGAACAGTATTTGTGTAAGTGTTGTAATCATGTAAGTTTTGAAAATAACATTTTTTAAGGGATTCAATAAATAACTTATTTTCATGTTATGTTTCGTTCCAATGTTAATGAATAAAAATATTGCTAACATTAGAGTTTTAAGAGCAGTTAATAATAGTCATTATTATTGTGCATAGTTGCTCAGAACATCGCCTATATAGCCAGTAAGTCGACCATTTTAAATTATAATTTAAATTTACACATTGGAGAGACTTAAAAGGTGCCTTACCGTGCCAAATATTACTTTGTGAAATATCTTTAATAAAAAATATTGATTAGTTTTCTGCGTCATTTAGGTCACAGTAATCAGCTTTTAAAATTCATTTCGAGTCCCGCAAGCGTTTCTCCGCTTTCTGCGTCATTTGTTTCGTTTGTATATATTTCAAAAACTACAATTAAGTTCATAATCGAGGTAAATATATTTTTTACACTGCAACAATTTTTTTTTATCAGCTCTGGAATTTGAGGAATATTGTTAACTTTATTTTCATTATGATACGACAATGTATCAATTTTAATACAAAACCCGGCCAAACATTCCAAACCGACAGCTAAAACCCACAAAAGTAGTTCAGGTGTCCCCCTTATAACTAACGCCTAACGCAGACAGAGCATGCGCAGAACACACTGCTTGGCGTTAAAAAGTTTAACATAAAGAAATATTTATAATGACAAAATAAAATTCAAGTCAAGTATAATGGATCATGCAAAACGGTGTGGTAGTGGGTACTCGATGCCAAATGTCATGGCTCAAAAGCTTGGGGAGTGGTTCCGAAAAGACCAGAAAGATTGCTCTTTAAACCCACTAGTATATTTTCCATATAAAATAATTTTTATCATTTTAATAGGGATGCAGTCGGATCAGCGAATCCATGACACAGAAATACTTGGGGAGATAAGACTGTTTATCTCAGATGTTTATCCTGTAGTACACAGAAAGGTACCCTCGGCTTTCAGTCATGCTTCTCTTGCGAAATCCGCGCGATCTAAGGCAGTTCAATGGATCGACTGCGTAACTCCGACCCGGTGCCGGCCTTCGAATGTCACAGCTCAATATCTCGAACCAAATCTTTTCGTATCGTCTCTGCCCTACATGAATAGAAAAGCTATGAGGCAACATTAGACCCATATTATTAAACTAACCTGAAAAAAAAAAAAAAAAACCGTTACAAAGCTTCGACGCCTAATCTCGGAACGGTGATGACCTATCAGCTAACCTGTTACTGTTAATAATTACAAGATAGCACGGCGACTAGATTGACCGATAAGTCAACTAAAACAATCGTTCACCAATGAAAAGTGAATGCTACCGAATCTTCGAGTGTCCGTATCAGATCGATGTTTTCGCTCATGTTTTACTGAGGCGAGGCTAAAGTATGGAAGTTTTTTTTATTTTTTACTTAAATTTAATAATTAAAATACTGATCCATGGATCATTAGCCTCCACGATAATACCGAGAGATACTCAAGGAGAGAGGAATCGGCATGAGTTTCTTAGAAATTGATTCAACGGCCGTGAAAAAATATCCGGTAATTTCATCAAAAATACAATTCATTTGTTAAAACATCTCACCCAGTGAAAATCGCGTTTTTAACAAATAAAAAGATGTAAGTAAGTAAAATATTAAAATGTAATATCTTTAAAATTATTTTTTCGTTACCATAGTGTACGTGCCATTTTCAAAGTAAAAAAAATAGAAGACTTAGGATTGTGGCACTAAAAAAATACGACAAAATCCTAAAAATATTGAGGCTGCTGATCCTTGGCTCAGTAGTTCTAATTTCGGTTGCCTATACACACAACCTAAAAACTAACAACCTTTTTTTATATTATTCGACCGCCACTTTCCGGTAACGCCCCCCTTCGTAAAAAAATACCTGGAAATCGCCACAAGATACCGATCAAGACTATTTAGTAATCTAACCAGGATGTAGGTAGTGTAAGAGGTGTCGATAGTAATATATATGCTCAGCCTTACAGATTGCCAGCCAGTCTTTATGTCAGAGAAGGTCGATAAAACAAAGGACTTCAGCTCTGAATACGTGAACGTTTGACCTAGGACACACCGTGTCATTGGGCGAGATCAATACGAATCAAAAATGTTCCTCTCGCCATTTTAAATATATATAACTCCCAGAGATCAAAATTTGAAGGATGGAGTTAAGGATAACATTTTTTGTTATTTACCTCTTAAAAAATTTTATCCCTACAGTTGCGATAAATTGGCAATAAGAATTAATTTTTGTAAAAGGTAGTCAGTTAACATCACAAAATTAACGGTTTCTTTCCTGACTTTGAATTAATTTAGTCCCCAAGAATTTCCAAGCAATCGATTAATAAAGTACATGAACGAGTTAAAGTATCCTTGGGTATCAATAAATGATTTTAAGCTTGATTTCGAGCCAACAAGTAAAATAGAGGCACCACAAAAACTAACGAAAATTTTCCATTGAACAAAATATTTTGTTAAAGGGTCATATATACTTACACTCACAAGTTTTGTTATTTGTTAAGTTTAATCACTACATCGAATATTCCTTTTCGGTTTGTTTTTCCAAATGAACTAATTTGGATGAGATTGGTATTTGTAGTACTTTGGACTTACCAAAACATTTTAAAAATTTGTAATTATAATAATAAAAATAGTTATATAATTATTTATTTTTTCAGTTAAATTTGATGTATATGATATATATGTAAATTTAATGTATGTATTACAATGTTCTATTCACCAAAACTTCAATCAAGTTAAATTATCTTACATACAGCTCTTGAAACCAAAAACTTGTTTCACATCATTCCACTTTATTGGGCCAATATCTATCATATAAACTAAACTTAAAAATTTGTTTGGAATGGTATTTGCTCTGCATAGGCTTAAGAAAATTGGTAAAATAACTCAAAGTGAAATTTTCTGAAGCTAATTGTTTAAAATTGGACAAGCCATAACTTTTAAGGTCCTATAACAAAAATTGTTCATCCCACCAATGTATTGTTAAAAGTGTAAGTTACAGTTTTTAAAACAATAAAATTCACAATTATAAATCAATAAACATTAGTTCACCTAAACTCAGAGTAAAATTTGTAAATATATATATTGAGAAAATATTCATATTTGAAAAGTTTATAATTATTAATACTATTTTAAGCTCTCAAAGGCAAACTTGAATACAATACTTCGATAATATATAGAAAATTTGATCTTATTAATAAAATACTAATATAAATAACAAATACTTTTTAAATCATCAACATAAACAAGGATCCATAGAATAAATGATTAGGGAAGTCAAATCAAATGCGAATTGAGAGGTAAAAACTTTGAATTATTAATTTGTAAATCATCTTGAAAGGAAATCTTCATAGAACATTATAAAAAAAAAATGATAAATTAGTATAACTATACTAATAGAATTTAATACCTTTAATTCAAAGGAATCCAGGATTAAGACGAAATATAATTACTGGTAAAAATCAAAACAAAAATATCAAGTTTTCAGGAAGCTTGAAAAGGGACTAACTCTGAAGACTGAAGGTCGAACACTGTTATTGTAAAAGAGTCCTTCAAACAGGCATCCCCCACTACTAAACCTATTAAATGTTAAAATTTTATAACACCAAATTTAATAATAATTAATATTAAAAATAATGTGTAGTTTAAAAATTGTTGACGCATGCTACACAAAAAATATATATACGTAATTTAGCTTTCTACAAATAAGAATGGCATTTGGTGTATTTAAGTAACTATTAATGGTATTTAAGCAACAAATACCACAAAGCCTTAGTTAAAACATCATGTAGACCGAATCACTGAATAAGAAATATTTGGTTCCTGGAACCTCAACTAATTTTCAAACATTGAATTAAATTCTACTATTAATTATATTGGAAATTAAAGTTTAAACCTCATGGAAAAAAATATTGAATTATAGTTACAAACAAATTCATTCATTATCTCACCAACAACTCTTAAACCCAGCGATAGAGTGGCATGAAAGGCAAGTTGAGTGAGATCCAACATCACTAACTTATAAACATTTAGTGGACATCAGCAGTGCATTAATAATTGTAAATTTGCATATATTTTAATATTGAAAATGTTTTGATGTAAAATGTGAAACAAAGTGAAGTAATTTTGTTCTGTTTATCTGGAATATTGATAATCAAAATTACTTCTAATGTGTATGGATGGTGTTTGGTGATATGCACTATATCAATTTTTAATTTCAAGAAAATTTAATATAATGTTTCTATTGAATTGATAATAAATCAGGAATTTTATCTTGTCTAATGTCCTTAAAGGAGTCCAGGATTAATGGACTGCTAATATGTTTCAGAAGTCCTTTTAAGTATTTCATAGATGTTGAAAAGAAAATCACTTAATTAGTTTTATAGACAACACAGGTGGCTCATTAATTATAGTATGTTGCTAAATACACAGCATACTTATGAGTCAAGTGACAACATTTCAAGTGAACTGAAATTTACATTTTTAAGCTGACAACATTTTTTACGGTTGTACAAACATTTAACAGAAGCAGATTGTAATTGAAACAAAACTTGATAGTGGCTTGGAGTCCTATTATAAATGGGACAGAAAAGTAAAATAATTTTGTTACACTTTCCATAGGGGACTATGACAGTTAAGAGATTCAAGGACTAATTACGACATTAAATATTTATTAGTACGAGAATGAGCTTTACTGAATAAGGCTGAGGGTTCAATTCAAATAGAGTAAAGTACTATATCCTATTGTTCCCTACTCACCCTTACCATCCAAACAAGAGGATAAGAGGCACGTAATTTTATTCTTGCTAATGAAAAAACTTAAGTCAGAGTAACTAATCTACGTAATCACAGGTTCAGTATATAGGAACCCATTGGCAACTTCCTCTGTGACCCATGTCTCTGTTGTATAACTGGATCCATTTTTACTCTCTTAACCTTTTACCCTCAAAACTGACTCTTCTTCTACCCATGACAAAAACATTTTGTAAAATGGCTACTTATTAGTTTCTTATTTTTTTTCAAGCAGCATCAATATATCCTTGCTAAATGTCTATAAAATATTCCTTGTGCTAATACATTTTGATTGTAAAAAAAAAACTGGTAGCCACTGATAAAAATAAAGACTTTTTTTTGTTTTGTTTTTTACTACAAAAAATTATATACATCATCAGTATCACAATAGTAATATTCAACAACTTTCAAAATTCGGATTGTTGCTAGCAAACATAAATATTAATTATGAAGTTCCAATAGCAACTAGGGTGTAAATGTATGAATAATGCATATTATTCTACGCAATCAATTTATGCATAGAAATTACAGGGAATCAATAAATTATAAATTAGTCTTTGTGTCAGTCCTTTGGACTCACAATTCTAATGGCATATGTTATAAACTCATTATCAATTATCAGCTGTTCTGTGATGTTAGCATTGTTTAAACCTGTAACTATAGCGTGAAACAGTTAATAAGTTTATCAGATTCATGTAACTAAACTATCTGTCTATTGTGTGTGTTACCTTTTAGTATTCATTCTGTTCAATAAAGCCTTAACCACAGGTTATTCATTCTTTCATTATGTCAATTTGTTGAACAGAATATTAATTAACATTATGGATCGAATTCTTTGGCCAGACAGATTCAACCTTAATCCCAATGGAGAAAGCGTTTTTTACCATATTTTCTTAGGAATTCCTTCCTACTACTTCTCTTAGGTATTCTATTAAAGGGAAGTGTATAGTAAATCTACACCTACAAGGGTTTGAGTACAAAGACATCTTTGTCAGTATCCTCCCGGACCTCTGCTCGAACATGATCATAGGCCAGAACATTCTAAAAAGGCATTTAAGTGTCCCCGAGTACAATTCGATGGAAACAATGCTCCTCTTGTATTTGTAATGCTGCTCCAGTGGATGTTGAGCCAGCCCAACTCTCAAGTAATCTATTACCTAATTGTAAGCCAATACAGTAGACTCTCCCATATCTAGACAGCCAAACACGTAAAAAACAAAAAAATCACTTTTGTAATTTTTAAAATGAGAATTACATTTCTAAATAGACAAAATTATAGTGGGAATTAACATTTTATGAATTTAAATACATAATAACAATTGAATAATAAATTTTTTTATGTTAAACTGCTTATTGGTTTGAAAATATCTAATTATTAGTTTAATAATTAAATCATTGGTTAGATTTGTTAACAGAATGTAGTTCTAGTTATTAAATCCCCCATGTTCCAAAAGAAATTACTGTGAGCTTATGCTTCAATCAATACTAGGAGATGGCACTAATAATTTTCTTGACACACTCAAATCAATCAAGATAAAAGATGTCATTTACTGGTCTGCTAAGTCCTGGGAGTCTGTCAAAATTTCAATGCTTCAAAAATGTTAGAACAAACCGCTCAATGAAATCCCAGAGACAACATTGATAGTATACTAACTGATATTGTCAAACGGACAAATGGCTCCGAAAACATAAATTAAAGTTGCAGAGTGGGTGACATAGTGTTGGAAAGAGTCAGCAGATGAAGAAATTATAGACCTTGTTAAAGGAAAGGAAGAGGAGCCAGACAGTGATGATTCAAAAACCATTGACGAAACACGCATTTCTTCCCAAGATGGATTCCATGCATTAGACATAAGTTTATTTCATTCTTCATTTAATGTTCATTTTGTTTATAAGTATATATATCTAGTTCTATCATTTATAATTATTTTTAGGGTTGCATTAAAATTTGTAGAACACCTCAATCATTCCACGCTAGCTGACGTCATGCTCATAACACACTGGCAAGATATCGCGGCTTGGGAAAAGTTGACCGAAAAAAAAACAACCTATTTTAAACAAATATTTTGATATAATGTAAGTTTATTCTAACTTTGTAAAGTTATTTTTAAGGAATAATTTGAGAGAAAGATTATTTTATTCTATTAAATGGTATAAAATAAATTATAAAAAGTTTAATTTCAAACAAGTGAATGTAACAGCAAGAAGTATGTGAGTAATTGGAACAGCTGATAAAGATGTCGGGATTTCAGTTGTTTATAGTTACTAGAGAGAAGCAGTTGTTAATACATGCTTGAAAGGAGATGTGAGTTGTTTATAATTGCTGGAAAAGAGAGATGTTGACGACGATTTTGTGCAGTTTGCAGATGGTCAAACAAATTTGACGTGAGGTGCACCATATCTTTGATTTCTTCATATTACCCCTACCATCCCATGGCATCATATCACCTCATATATGACATATTTGCATATCGGCGAGGTCTACAGAAGCGTCAGGATCACAAAACACAATACTTCTAAAGAAGACAGAATACAAAAGTTTTAATCTATGGTCGATTACTTGAATATCACATTCAAACAATTATACATTCTGGGAAAAAATGTCGTCAAAGACGAATCCCTAATAAAGTGCAGAGGCCTGCTAAGATACATTCAGTTTATAGTATCAAAACATGCGAGATTTGGAATTCAATTTTACAAATTATATGAATCCTATTCTGTCTACTGTTCTTAATTAAACATTTATATAGGACAAGATAAACTTGAAGGAAGCGATATACATATTGTTGTGATATTAGATATTGTAGAGTTTGTGTATAAGAATTTTAAATATAAAGATTTAATCCAACTTAGTATCAAGAAGGCGAAAATAAAAACAATTGAGAGTGAATGAAAAAACAAAATGGCCAGTATTAGTTGTTGTTATGATGAAAACACACCCAAGTTTTGGGATCAGCCTGGGATATAAGTATCTGACTAGTGATCACAGTAAAATTTTTTTATAAGTTATTTGTTGTTGGCTTTGAAGCGGAACGGAAGAAAAAAAGCACCAGGAAGAAGAACCAAGAAGAAAATGAAAAGAAAAAATAGACACGTAATTAATGTAAGTTTTTTTTTGTAATTAAATATAACCTTTTGCCAGAATTATATTTGTTAGTAGGACCTAAAAAACATCAGATAATAAGTAAATAAAATAAATTTAAAGTTAAAGAATAAAAATAAAATTATGATATCTTCCAAAGAACGTGATAATATATTGCAAAGTGTAGCCAATTAATGAAACCCATTTTAGGGGGGAGGAGCAATTTGTCGCAAAATGAGTTGTTAACTCGGCTACAGGCAATATTTTGTGCACATTTTCCTCAACATATAGCTAGCTTTCACTTATAAAAAGGAACACCCCAAAGAGATGCCACCTATGCTTAAAAAGTATTATAAAAAGCGTAACTACTTGGCAGGGTAAAAAATGTCTAGTTCCGGTACATATTTCAAAATGTTTCATACTTGACAAAACTGATAAATTATTATTTTCGAATGTTACTTAATTATTGTTCGTTAACATTATATATCAACAAAATGCAAATTTCAAAATAAAATGTGTTTTTAAGAGTTTAGCTTGCACACAACTCTTTAGTAGAGACAAATTAAATGTTTTCTTTTTATGGCTGCATCAAATTCCGTTTTATTTGTATGTCAAGGGGTTAAACAATGTTAATGAACAACCAAAATTTATAAGAAGCGATGCGAATTTATAACAAGAACTGTGAATCGTGACTTCAAAGTGGCAGGAGGTATTATAAGGAGATGCTTCACGGAGGATACTGTCATTTTTAAGAAGTGATTTGAAAAAAAGGATTATTTTATTATATAAAATAAATTATAAAAAGTTTAAATCCAAAACAAGTGCAAGAGTCATGTGATTAATTAGAACAGCAGAAAGGAAGACTGGGACACAAGTTGTTGAGAGAGGCTAGAAAGAAGAGGTTGTCAGTTTTGGAGGTGTTTTAAGATGAGAGGTGTCGATGATAATATCCAGTAACATATGTAATAACATATTTTATGTGAGGGTATTTACACTTTGTATTTCCTTGTACTTCTTATTTTTATGTATAACCTCGTAGCATCGCAGCCCATCCCATCATATCATATCCCTCATATATCATATTTGTGGAGTATACTCATTGGCCACTGGGCAACATTTTATTTGGAGCGTCAGGATCACAAAACTCAATACATCTTGGATGGAGTAAGGGAAGCATTCGACGGAAAATTTGTTAACAACTTAGAAACTGGACAAGTATTAAATTTTTATTTGTATTGCTTTCATGTAAAAGTTTGGTTAAGGAACCCCATGAGCTTTAATAAATTATAAGCAAATTTTTTATTTTAAATTATTTCAAAAAGGTTACCCACTAACACTAACTTGTGGCTTATTCATATTTTTTTTAAGGCCATAATAGAATACTACAATATTTTAAATGCTTCCGTTGTTACTAAACTAACCCAGCAATAATTGTCGCAGCCACTGCCATGGTGTAAACTGTATGAATTTGCCGCCATGAGAGTATTTACGGTCATAACATTATTGTCACATTCAGGTTTAACATGATAGTTGAGAGTGACAACTACTATTACGCTAATTGCTTCATGTTTTTAACACTAACTGCCAGGTCTACTTCATGCAGTGAAATGGGACAAGTTAACTTGCAGATCTTACGATACTGTGTGCATGTCTATATAAGCATTTTAAATCAGCTGTCATAGTATTTGATAGGAACAATAACAAGGACAGTATTAGTGTATCTGAACACTTACGGTGATACAAACATTTCCTGTGGGAATCATGAGCGATTTCTCACTAACTCCAAAAAACAAAAAGCAACTGATCAAAATGCTGACAAATGACTATGAAGAATCAATTTAATACAGAGTCTTCCAATAGGGACTTCCGAACTTTGACAGTTGATAGCGGGCCATATTGTTGAAGCTGCATCTGTCGAATTGGCTGTCATTTATTCAGTCTGTTTTGCCAATCACCATGGACGGATATAGCGTTTAAAAACATGTGCAAATGATAAAATGGTTTTATCAATGTGGGTGCTTTGTTCGGGCAACGTTCCACGCACTTCGCCGATTTTATGGTCGCCATAACCGTCCTACCGAGAGGACTATTCACAGTGTGGTGGATAAATTTGACACCACTGGTTCGGTAAACAATCAACCAACACCCATATATCAACGAAACGCAAGATCTGCCCAAAACATCGCTGCTGTCCGTGAGAGTGTGCAAGAGAATCCGAGGCAGTCAATCAACTGACCCAGGAGCTGAAGGTAAAAGACCATAGACAACGACGTGTGTTCGCTGAATTGGCCCTGGAGCAGTTTGAAACTGGTTCTAATTTTCATCGAAAAATCATCTTCAGCGGTGAGGCCCATTTCTGGATGAATGGGTATGTCACCAAACAAAATTGTTGAATTTGGGATGATACCAACCTACAAAAGATCCAAGAGCGTCCAATGCATCCCGAAAAAGTCTCTGTTTGGTTTGGATTTTGGGCTGGCGGTGTCATCGGTCCATATTTCTTTGAGAACGATGTTGGCCAGGCCATCACCATCAACGGCGAGCGTTATAGGTCGATGATTACCAACTTCTTTTGGCCTGAATTGGATGATATGGACACCAACGACTTGTGGTTTCAACAGGACGGCGCTACATGCCATACACCTCACATCACATTGGACATTCTGCACGAGCGATTTTAAGGGCATGGTCATCTCACGTGGAGGTGATGTGAACTGGCCACCGAGATCCCACATTTGACCCCGTTAAGACTTTTTCTTGTGGGGTTTTCTTAAGTCGCAGGTCTATGCGAATAAGCCTCAAATCACAGCAGTCCTCAAAGCCAACATAACCCATGCCATAGGTCAAATTCAGCCTGATTTATGCGCCAGTCATGGAAAATTGGACATTTCTGATGTGCGCCAACCAGTGATTTGCATGATGTTATATTCCATACATAATGGCATTGATAGGCCTTTCAAACGAATAAAATTTTTTGATATCTCACACACACTTAGTTTTATTTAAATTTAAAGATAGGAAGCACTTAATGAAAGACTGTATACAAGCTTGTGGTGGCGCAGACAAATTAATTGTTAACACTAAAATTGAGATGGCTCAAGAGCTTCAACCTGCAATTGCTGGTACATGCAGAGGCGATTGTTCTACGTCACAATGCAGCTGAAAGAAGAGTGGATGGAATTGCATGTAGACGATTGTGCATGGTATGTCAAGGCCTGTCATGCCTTAATGCAAAACATGAAGAACCAACGCTCAACAACCCTGAACAGTTGATTCCTGAAGGAGACTCAGAAAGAGATGATTAGTATACAAAACTCGTTTTTGTCTATAATTTCTAGTGATTTATCATATATTTGTACTTATTTCATCACTTATTCTTTGTAACTTACTTATTTCTATTATTCAGTGTTATTTACTTTTTTTATTGTTCACTGGTAGTGTCTTCTAATAAATTTTGGCTGTTCATTCACTTTGTATAATCATTTTTAGATCCTTTCAATGGTAACACATAATAAATAATATATATATATTATTTTTTTTCCTCCAAAAAAATGAGTATAACTATAGGGTGGTTATATTGTCTGGTTTTTGTTTCCATTAGATTCAGCATAAAAAAATACTCAAAAAACATGTGTCACTAACCTAGATTATACCTAAACTAATTTTTCAATTTCAAAACCCACATTTCCCCTTATCCCAAAAAACACCATTTCTTTGTATGGACTCTTTTGATACTTCATTCTCATTATTTAATTAGTATAAAAAAAAGCAGTATGTATTTATTATAAAAGAAAAAGTATTTTTTCCCCAATTTTCTGGTATGTTTAACATTTAAGCTATATGGTATACCTTGTATACCAGTAGGCTGGTAAGTGAAAGAACCAAAAAAGTACACTAGAAATCTTTTTCACGAATCTATTACTGATATTATATCACAATTATGTCAGATTCATATTGAAACTCAAAATTAAAAAATAAATTCTTGATATTGAACTGAAGAATGTATTAAAAAATACATTCATGCATTTAATGAAAGAAATTTACCTTTCAGTAGTAGGGTCAGCACAGTTCAATGGAAATTTTAATTCGATCACTTCACCGTTTCTTTCCTTCAATTGACCTTGATTTTCCATATAATATTGCACGAGCTCAGATAGAGTAGCAAATTTTTCTCCAGCATATAAATCATAAAAATCTCCAGTATTTTGAATTTTGATGTGAGTAACTTCATTGTTTCTTCTGAAAGAAGTACCAGTTAGTGAACTCCAAAAACATTTGTGCATTTGTTAGTAATCGAATTAATTCTTACCGGACTGATAATGTAAAATCACCAGGATTAGATCTACTAGGTCTTGCAAGAAAAGAGCCATCATACCCCCTTTCCAAAAGAAGACATTCAGCTTCAAGTCCAGTTACATTTGGATGGAACCATCTGAAAAATTAAATTGACACATAAGTGCATAAGCAAAAATATGAATCATCCATGAATGCCAAATTTATTAAGGAATAAAAAAAAAACTCAATTCAATTTAATAACATCACACAATAAAGATTTTCCTGAATTTTAAACAAGCTTTTGATTATCATCAATCATGGAATCATATCTCGGTATAAGGAACATATCTACCTTTTCTTCTTTGAATAACAAAATCATTTCAATCAGAACACATTTCAAGTTAGGACAAATGTACCCCCTTAAGCCAGTAAACCTCAAGATTCAAGATTTGGATTATCTGGACAAACACTCTTAACCTTTTTCTTGCAAACTATTACACAACCTCCAGACCCTTAAAGTGCAATGTATGCAGAATGAGATAACTGTTTTCTGTAGTAACAGAATAGTAGACTTTGAAAAAGCAAGAAATTAACTTCAAATTGAAGCAGATATAATTTTGAAATAGCTAGGAAGATAGTATAGACGTGTTAAACTGTAAATAAATATCAGGTCGAGTCATAAGTAACTTCCGATGCAGCTAAGTAGAATCTATTGTTCGTAACTACCCGCAATTAGTTACCGTGACAAGTTTTTGTTTTTACTATATAGACGAGGCTTCAGTTAGTCTTTTGTTAACTGTTTTGTGTGTTACATTAAACTGTTTTTTTTAACCTCTGAAATGGAGAGTCAAAAAGTACACATTTGTCATGTAATGCTTTGGGAATTTAAACAAGGCAATATTGCTAGGGCCACAGCTGAAAAAAATATGCAGTGTATATGGTGAAGGACTAATAACTGATCGGGCAGTTAGAAATTGGTTTATAAAATTCCATTCTGGAGATACGACCTTCACGACAACCTTTTAAAAGCAATATTGGACCAAAATCCACATCAATCAACAAGAGGTATAGCAGAAAGGTTGAATACATCACAATCAACTACTAACCGCCACCTGGAGAAATTAGGATAAACCAGCAAGTTAGGAGTGTGGGTACAATCTCAGTGAACGGAATAAAGAAGATCGCATGTCAATCGTCACAAGTCTGCTCTCACGGGTAAAAATTGAGCCTTTTTTAAAGAGGATTGTAACAGGCGATAAAAAATGGGTTACGTATGACAATATAGTCCGCAAAAGACAGTGGCTTGATAAGGATCAACCAGATACGAAAGCAAACATCCATGGCAAAAAGATTTTATTGTGTGTATGGTGGGATTGTCAAATTCCCCCGGAGTTGTAGAAGTCAAATTCTTTTACACAACAATGCGCGACCACATACAGCAAGGGTGACAAAAGAAAAAATTCTTGAGCTTGGATGGTCTGTTTTACCACATCCAACTCACTCCCTGGATCTTGCCCCGACAGACTACCACCTTTTCTGTTCCTTACAAAACTTTTTGAATAGAAAAACCTTTAATTCTGAAGAGCAAGTCAGGCAGGCTGTCGAAAACTGTCAAAACCAACCACATTTTACAAGGAAGGAATTGATAAACTGCCAGGAAGATGGGAGAAAGTTATAGACGATAGTGGTGAATACATAATAAATTAATATAATTTTGTTATTTAACGAGAGCAAAATAAATGTCTGATAAAAAAAAGGAAGTTACTTATGACTCGAGCTAATATATGCTACAATTGTAGGGTATAATGAAAACCTTTGTTAAATGTTAATTTTGGCAGGTAAAACAATTTTTGTTCAGGTGAAATATGAAAAAAATTTACTTTTTTATCCCTATTATGATAGGATGTGTGGTTTATTAACTGGTTACAGCCCTTTTCTAGCCATAATGCTGAGTTCACAGGCATAGGAAAGCCATCAAACAAAATCTGCTCACCCAGGTATGAATAAAACTCACAATGTTTAACAAGCTAACTGAACCCCAAACGCTTACTAACTAATGTAAAAAGTATAAGATGAAAATAAAAAAATAAAATATAATTACTCTATATTTGCAAGAGGTAACTTGAACAATGTCCACAAAAGATATCATGTTTACAAAACATGACAAACCCCGCATTAGGGATAAGCCATTTATATTATCAAATTTAGAATCATATTGCAATAACAATAAGTTGGTAAAGATAAAAAAAGAAAAGAAAAGAAAAATTTCAATAATTTTAAAAAAACTAGGATTATCTTAAAATTTCACATTTTTACAATTATCCCTTTAATTATATTATTTTAAACTTTCATTAAAATAATATAATTCCATTAAAAGAAATTATATACTGTTTATTGAGATTATAAATAATAATTTGAAAATTTTTATAATAAAATTTAGTATTAGTAAGTTGAAATTATATCTGCTCACATGTATGTGTTGCCTGTCATATGGCAACAGCAGGACATTCATTAAATTGCCTGATTTTTGGAAATTGTATCTTTTAATTTGTTTTATTGAATTGTCTTCACTTCTTGGACCTAACCTCAGTCTTGAGGAGGTTCTTACCATTTTGTTTGGTGATGAAAGTGGTTCTCCACTTGTTGATGCTGCTGTACCTGTTGATGACATATATCTTCTGTATATACTGAGCTCCCTTAACCAGATGTGATGAAGATGAAGGTGGTGTACCAACAATAACTGCCGAAATCAACAAACAGCACCAACCAGTTGAAGTTAGAATCAAAGGTTTTTCTGAAACCTTTCAGAGTTGGCAATGGAGTAGTGGCAATAGGTTCAAACTGTTGTGGCCTTCACTTTACGAAGGAAGTGAACAAGTACTCCAAGGTGCAAAACAAATTGTCCAGGTAAACAGCCCAGCAGTAATCAGAAATTATAATTCATTCATGGGTGGTACAGATCGGATGGATGAGAATATTTCAATGTACCGAATTGGGATAAGAAACAAAAAGTGGTATTGGCCAATTTTGTCATGGCTTATAATGATGCATACATACGCAACACATTGTTGGTACACACAGGAAAAGTGAATGGAATATTCCTAAACTAAATTTCCGGAGAAGTATTCCAATGGCATACTTGATTAAATTGTTACTGAGCCAAAATGATCTATTTCAATACACTCACAGCTCATCTAAAATGGTAATAGACAACATTCGATTAGACAGAATCGACCATTTTGTAACAAAAGTGAAGAGGACAAGAAGAAAAGATATGTCTCCAGTGTAATGTTGATCTATGTTTAGAATGTTTTCTACAATCCCATAAAATATAAAATGCTTTTAGGATGATTCTAAATCTAAATTATAAACATCAACTTCTGCTTTTATTTCTTTATTTACGAATTGCAGAGAAGCTAAATGTCCTGACATAAACAGACACAAAAAAGGTAAAGACAATTAAAAAATGTAAAAATGAAAATTTGGGCACTTAAAAGTTAAGTACTTGGATTGGTCTTCCATTAATAAGTCTTCCATTGTGCGTACCTGCTCTTGCATTGGGCTGGTTTTGTCCAACATGTATGTTAATGGTAAACGAGTCATACTTTCCCACTCTAAAACCAAGAAATAGCTGGCTAAATCACCATATAGAATTGTTCCGACAGTACTTAACTGGGCAACTAGACTTCAATAAGCACCCTAAGGTATTATCAATAGGTCGTATGAGAATGAGATACTCCCTCTTATATACAAAAGCAAGGCACAATTCAAGAAAAATTGATTTAGTATATTCTGAAACCACATCTTAGAGTATACCAAAAGAGCAAGAGCCAAGCATAGTTCTTCTACCATTGAAGCCAGGAGAAAAACAACTCATAAGTAGGCATAACCTAAAGGAAATTACAGTTTCAGGATTATCCTTCCCCCCCCCACGTTTCTAATATTTGATATGCATATTTTGCAGTAGACTGAATTTTAAACTGAAAAAAAAAATTGAAAGAGCAACACTTCCACCCTCAATACAATACAGATCTTTTAATTTTAAAGGTCAATTAGTTGAGCTATTCATGTATTTCTGATGTAAGTAATGCAAGCATTTTTTCAACCAAAAACCATTATTTTTTCGCTCATGTCTGCCTGAAGTTCTTTAAATTAAGCAATTTAACAAGGAAGCTAGCTTTAAGAGCTTATATATTTATAAAACATTACAAATAACTGATTTTTAAAACTTTCTTTCCGACTATATGATGATTCCTAATGACCTATTAAATAAGTGAATCTATATATGTTAAATTTTAAACCTAGACAAACTTATGTTCTAACACTATTTTAATAATTGGCAATAACCATTGTTGCCAGTAGTTGATTGTTTATTCTTAATGACTGCAAAAGGGTTATCCTCAATCACAAATAAGAATAACATGCAATATCTCTTATAAGATATATATCAACCAATATAACAGCAGAGGAATCTACTTATCTAATGTTTTTGAATCAAGCCACTGATATATTTAAAACATATTTTTAAAAACAGCAGTATTTTATTGTCTCAAATTATCTGTATTTTTATCTACATAATATAAAGCTATCAAAATAAACTGTATAATTGAGCCAATAAACCTTAAGCAACAGTTAATTTTTGTCATTGTATACATCAAAAATAGCATTGCTCTCTTGCAGTTCAGTTCAGACATCTCTGTGGGGGACATGAATGGAGGCATTAAAAAAGACCCCATACTTATATATGCAACTGATACTAACCACCCTTAACATGGATAAATATTTTTTCAGTGCTAAGAGACAATAACCAAATAGATCAGCACATTGAATATTAAAAATATAAAAGAGAGATCATTTTACGATGAAAGTTTTTCATCAAAATGGGTGAACAAAGTTTCATCAACAGGTGACTAGACAAAATGAGATCTCTAAATCATTATTTCACTGAATAAAATTTATTGATTGTCAATATCACTACAAGTTAATAGCTTGATTTAAAAATATATATTAATAAACAAAAATTGAATTACTAAATAATACTACACTCTAGTTAAATATGTATTTACCAGTAAACTTCAGATTAAGACAGTCAATTGAATTTAAAATAACAATAATTCTAGTGGCAGCCTCACAGAATAAAGTCAGTCTTCGTACTCTTCAAGAAAAGGGTGTGTACCTGTAGATGAACTGCCCTTGCCCTTAATAAGTTGCAATACATATGGATATTATGCCCAACAAAATAATAAAAATTCTTTTCATTGATTAAATACACATTAACTACAGAATATAGATATGCATTTATTATATTCTTAATTTAACCTCTCAGGGAAGAAGTACAAAGAATTGTCAATATAGTTAAAAAATATGTAAAGATTGTGTGTAATCTTTATTTTTTTTCTCCCCATCTCAAAACAAAGGTAATGTTCTTTACAAACTTTAAGGTTTAACATATACACTGAAGTAAGTGAGGAATGATATTGATTCATGACATTCACCAAAACAGAGATTAGAGGCAATTGCTAGGACAGTAAGCTACATCACGAAGTTACTCAGAGAAAACAATTTAAAATCAAATCTGTCATGGTTTAGATATAACACACCTTAAAGGAATGACAAACAGAAAGGAAAATGAAACGAGTCAATTGACATATTATGTATTCTACCTGTAAACAATTCTACACGTTATTATATACTCAAGAACATTAATTTAATAATTTGAACTATTTATATGATTAAAATAAGTTTCTGAACACCAAATTAGTAATTTATTTTTAGCAATGTGGAGAACATGCATTAATTGTAGGTTCATTATAGCATTGGTAGCACACGTACCTCCGAGAAGTCATTATACAACGAAAATAAATATATAATATTTAAATTAAAGGCGAAAACTAAAAGCTACATGACCATACAGCCATTTTCAGCTAAACAACTGTTGGCAGGAGTACCAATATAATTGATCCCCCCTTACTGAGTTTTTTTTTTTTATTGTTTTACTTCTTGAAAATAACTTGTCAAAATCATAATTAAATATTGTTATCATACATCCTCCTTTCTTAAATAAACCTAAAAGTATAATTCACAACAATGACTAAATAATAATCGATAAAAGCATTTTATTATGGACTAACAAAAAAAACTTTTTATTTGATGAATTGTAATTTATTTTTAGCATAATTATAACAATATATTCTACAATCTTCGGAGCAATTAGAATCTTAGGCTAATGTGAGGCAAGACGTTAACAATTTTCCCTCGAGTGCCTGAAACAAAATGTTAACATTAAACTCGCTTCTGTATAGGTACCTAAAGCTTTATGAAAACTATTAATTTATTGTCTTACTATGTTTTTATGGTTTGAGCGGTGTCAGGTAACATTTCTTTTGCCATTCCTTCCAAAAGTAACTCTTCTGTTTCTAGTTTCTTCTTTGCCTCTGCCTGTGGCCTTACATAGAGTAGATAGTTTGCTGCTTGAAATCCCATAAATGCCATCCCGCCGACAGTAATTCCCATGCAAATTGTAACAAAACCCCTGTGGAGCAAGTTAGCTACATTTTTTCGTGTTCTAAACATTGTAACCTTACTGACATATAACCATCTGGAAGCATCAAGTGTTCCTCAAGTATCAGTTCAAAAAATCGTAAATTCTTATAATATTGTTTGACATACATCAGTGTCCAACATGAACAAACGTAAAAGAAACGAAAGTTTGTCTGAGGACTGCATGATGGAAGGTTTGTATATAGTTTTGTAATATTGATACCATTTGATTAATGTTTTCATAAAGTTTAGGCATGGTTTGATTTTATTATTGACCCTGCAACAGTACACCTCATATAAATGTCATGAGTGGTTTAAATTCATTCCTGGCTTACCAAACATGAAATTTACTAATAATGAGTTCTAATATTTTTCATGTAAACCAGAGAAATATTTGAAGATATTTAAAGGTGATTCCATACCCACTTTCACACCTGCCATTCATTGAAATACCTTGGCACTATAATTATAGAATGTAATGAAGATTTAGCCATTTCTGAAAACAAGGACAGCAGTGTGAAATAGCCTTCATGCGGGATGTTTGTTAGCATTGGTGAAATTCCTCAAATTCGGGTTATTGGGTAGAACATTAATGGTCGTAAATTATGTGTTGTACTTGTAATCTATACAAGTGTGACAAGTGAAACAGAATATGGGAAAGAAAATACATGAGAAAAGTAAACGTACAATAAGAGGGGAGGGAGCTGGAGGTTGAGAGCTCTTCCCAATATATAGCAAACCCAACATCTTTGGGCTTATTAAGAAGGGGGACTTAGATGGTTGGGGTAGGGGAATGTATTGAATGACTTGGAGCGATCTCCTCGTGGCAAGCTTCTGTGTAAGGTTATTTTTATGAATGCAATTATCTATTATATATTATTAGTTAGTATCTATTAACTAAAACCAATCTTATACGTTCCAAAGGCCATAAAACAACCTAAAATAGACCTTGATCAGTTTTTCTAGTTTATTCTGTAATTAGTTAATTATTGAGACTTAATCATGTTGTACTATATTTTGTTGTCATTGGGTTTTCAAATGAGACCTTCTCAATAAATATTATAGCTCCATATGACACAGGTGACACAATCACACAAACTGTTACATGCATGTTATACATGTTTTAATACTTATTTGTTCATTTGTGGCAGAAGAAAGGTTTCTTATTAAGTTATTATATTCATCTTAAGACTCTTTAGAAACCTTAAGTCAACATCATATATATG
This sequence comes from Acanthosoma haemorrhoidale, assembly GCA_930367205.1. NCBI lineage: Eukaryota > Metazoa > Arthropoda > Insecta > Hemiptera > Acanthosomatidae > Acanthosoma > Acanthosoma haemorrhoidale. The sequence goes on along the minus strand of OV884011.1, from coordinate 115,427,815 downwards.
GCTACATTACCTAGCCACCTCACCTAGACCTCCTGATCAGCCAGGCATCCTTATCATCTTGATAAGGTTAAACATGTTGAGGATATTTATATCCTGGTCGAGACTACAGCCTCAGAAGATACCAGGATACAGATCTAGATCACAGGATAGAAGATACACTTGGTTTTTCCTCCTCCATATACCTTCTCGAATGGGGTCATATATCCTCCACAATATGGTCCTCTTAAAAAAAAGGAGCATGTGCTCGTCAATTTTGGCAGTTGTTCTTGCCTCAGACCACTTAAGAAGAGGAGATAGGAAACAGCAGGGTACTGCATTACTCCTTTTTGGAGAGCACATACAGATCAGTTCAACTAATCACAATTTCAATTTACCTGTTATTATGATGATTGAATAGCTTCTCATTGCTAAATACACCACATCAGGACTTATCATCAATTTTATATTGTAATTAAATCATACATGCTTTCAAAGCACAAGTATAAATAATTTTTTTTTTTTCTCTTGCAGTTCAAGATAGTAATAATCAGTGCTGTAAAATAGAAGAAACTATCCCTCCAAAACTAATAGGTTTATTGAAAGAAATATTGAGGGATGGGCCAGGTGATTATTATTATATATATTTTTATTTAAGTTCTTAAGTCCTACATATTTGTAAATTAGGAGGCATATTTTATGTATAGAAAAAAATATATATACGAGAGTATACCCATAAGAAACCGAACTATTTTAGTACAAAGTGATTTATTTAATTTGTTTACTTACTTTAATCTCCTCCATAGTGCTCTCCATTGAAGTCAATACACCTGTCCAATATTTTATTACATTTTTCGAAACATTTTTAAAATTCCTCTTTTGTGGTGCTAAACTGTGACTTTGTTGTTTTGACTTTACTTCTTTAATGTCTGCAAAACACTTTCTTTTCATTTCTCTTCACACAGTTGGCTAGATCTGGTGAATAGGGAGGATAGGGCACAGTAGTCATACTATTTTTGCCAAAAATCGGCGCTCAGGTAGGGCTGTGTGAGCGGGAGCTTTGTCGTGGTTGACTTCTCATCCACAAATCTTCACTTAAAATTTGATGTACTGAACTCCAAGTCACTCAAGATTTCTCCACAACTTCTTCGATGGTCCATCATTGATCTTCTAGGACGATTTCACAAATTTTTTTGATATTCTCGTTAGTTCAGGCAAGGTCGTTCAGAGCGAGGTTGATTATCAATTGACATTTCCCCACTTTTATAATGGTTAAACCACTCAAACTTTTGAGTTTCCCCCCATAGTGTCATCCTTGTAGACCTATTTTAACATTTGATGAGTTTCTGTGCCAAATTTCCTGAGCAGGAAGTAAAACTTCACAGTCGCATGCTGTTCATGAGCATGCAGCCGTCACAAAAACGACAAAAAATGAAATAACCACAGTCACAAATAAATTAACAAAAGCTGAACAGAACCATCTCCAGTGATGGCACTTGGCATACTGACCGGTGAAAAGTTGCTTTCACCATCCTACTGGTGAAACCCGGTACTACAAAAACTCTGCCACATACAACATCAGTTTGGTTTCTTTTGGGTACGCCCTCGTATTTTCTGTTTGAGCTATCAAGTGGTTTATTTATTAATTTAGTGTTCATAATATAAAATTTATCAAATCATTTCTTCTTTTCTCTGTTTTATGAAGATAATTATAACACAATAGATATTAGTCCTACAATGGAGTCAAGGATGAACTTCTTGAATCTCAACAATATTTCAAATCTTATTAGATCTCAGTTTTATAATAGGATAGGATTGGTCTTCATAAGAGATGATCAATTATTTACTTAACTTATATTATTATCTTAACTCAAAAGCAAACTTGCTATTAGGTTTAAAAAAACAAACAGTAAATCAACTCTTCTCTATGTCCGAAGGCTTACAATTCCTCTAATTTCTTTTAATTAATTAATTTTGATAGATTAGTTATGCATGGTAACTTTACTTACCTTAAAATAAAAATAGATTAAATTTTAATTATAAATATTATTTTTAACTTGAGGTCATAAGGATTTTAGAGTGTTGTATTTAAAGAAAGGGAGGTTTCAAAGTAATTTCATAACCTTTTATACCTATTATCTTATCCATCAATACTTATCAGACAGATCTGTCTGTTTAAATAATAAAATAATATATTCTAAGTATTCTTTGTAATATCTTACATTTACAAGTGAATTATTAAAATTTCTTTCTTATTAAAATTTCTAACAGAACAAATAAAAATGTGATAAGAATAATTAATTATTACTAAATAAAAAGAATGAATTTAAACAAATAACTAATCTAAAATATAAACTGTGGCACACATATTGGATAAATTTCATATTATGAAGCGCATATTAAACTTAAGGAAACAGTCCTGTAGTAGTCTGCAGTGAAAAGGATTATGAGAACAGTTGCCCCAGAAAGATTCCATATTGCAAGCTAATACCCTTTTGAAATGTGTACAAATTTTTATTTATAAGTTAATTTGCAGTATTTGTGCACTTAGTAGGTACATATCCATTCTATAAATTTCAAACAATCAGAAAACATGATGAGAACAACTTAATATTCAAGGAATTTATCATGAGGTATAGCACCTGAGAAATGAGAGTAACAAAAACGTGAATGAACCAATGTTTTTAAATCAAATCTAAAGCTAGAAGCTCTAAGTGGAGCTTGTTATTGTTTTTTATTTACCTCAATGTTAAGCGAGACTCCGCTTTCAATTTTAATCTAAGTAAATTTTTCAAATGAGAACCAGTTACTGCTCCCTGTTGTCATTTTTTATAAAATTCATCATACGGAGTGATTACTCACATCAGTATATTGAACCAATATGACTTGCATATCGGGGATCTAAAGAGAACTTCGTTGTTTAAAAACTTCCAAAACTCTAGATAATCCAGTGATTTGTTTTTAATTATAATCTTATCTTACTTTCATGGAAGAACAATATTGTTTTATAGGTCAATTCACTTTGAAATCTAGGAGAGTACTGCTGTCATGTCTTTATTGCAAAAGGGTTGATAAAAATATCAAAAAAGCATTATTTTTTTTTCATTTAAAGTCAGCTGATGTGATTTTGAAGTATTAAGTAGAGTTGAAACTTTGATTTTATATTTTTCATAGTCAGGGTGCACTTCAGTTTGACCAGTGTGGTCTTCAATGCAAGGGAAATGAGACAGTCAGTTTTCACATAAAGGGCAAGCTTTACCTCAAACAATGCAACGTATGCCATCAGTATTGGTAAATGGTTAGATTCACATTGCAACCAAGTGTTCAACAAGTTAAGATGTTTAGTTGTGTCACAGAGGAAAGCGAGATCACAAAGCCATCCATCGTCACAACTGAGCAGTTGATTTACTCCCGTAACTTTCATCCAAAGGTAAAGAAAAATATTTTCGACTCGATAGCTTAGATATTACCTTCAGCTCACATCTTCCATCTTGTCAACCCACCGCAATACCGTTAATCGAGACAAATCTATTCCCCTGGTGTTAGGAAATTTTTGGATCTTTTCCCTGTTATATTGCAAATATTTGAATATATGCTCTCTGGGCTTGCTCTCCATCTCCATATGTTTACATTTATTGTACTATTAATGAAGAGTTTTTATTTCTTAAAGGTACCCATCATAGAACATACAATAGAGAAGAAGCGGCATCGGGTAGGGCTCGTACTCAATTGAGTGGCTCCCACTTAAACACACCCCTGTACTTGACCCTAGCGTACTAAACTGGCTGTTGTTGCGCATTCGATCATAAAAAAATAAATATTCCAATTTACCATAAACAATTTATTTATTTACAGTTGACTCATTTAAAAAATTAGTTTTATTACTACTGACTTTTAAATAAAATAATTTTATTATTTTTAGCCTAGATTTTTTTTCTTTGTTTAAATCATCATTAACGTTTCACAAGTAATGATTAATTCTAATTTTAAAATAAAGCTGTCCGATTTTCTTCTTCTAAAAAATGGTTAGTGCTATTAAAAAAGTGGTTTTCTTTGTATGGTTCAATTAAACGTGCTACTAAATTCGGTGAGTCTGATTTCAGAATTTTTTTTGTGTTATGTCTGAACATTTTTTTACTGATTTTTGATATTGTTACTATATCCGCACCAGGTAAAATTAATCCTCCTCTGTCTTTAATTCCAATGGGTCCTCTTTTTGTGTGTCTACTTCTTGTGAGTTAGATTGGGAGGTAGCTAACATTAATTTAACCCTTTTTTTGATTAGAGAACTTGTGTTTTGTGGTGGCAAGTGATGGTTGATTGCTGTTTATTCCTAAAAGAGAATACTATAAAAAAACACTTAACAGTAAGCAAGTTATTTTGAAAATTATTTTACAAACCTTGGTGACTTATGGTTTTAAACGTTTTGGGTAAGAATCAAAAATTGATGGAATGGCACCTTTTTTAACGTTTGAATACAATTCTGACCTGTCAAAATAATCTTGTGTGAAGTGTTTGGAGCAGAAATAACTTTGTTTATATGGGTTTCAATTTTTTCTCTTCATTGCTAGAATACTTTTTTCTTTTTTTCCTCGTCTAAAGCAAATCTGTCAACAGGTGTTGCTTTAAGGGTGATTTCTTGTGACGGAACCAGGAAAGGAAACAAAACAAAACTTCTTTCAAGCATTTGAGAATATTAAAATAAATTACGTTTATTTTACAATAGATCGATTTAATATTTTAGTTCTAAATTAATATTTAAAAAAAAGCCTAATCAATCTATAATCTAAAACAATATCAGTATTTTAATTAATAAGATTTAAGGGGAGTAGCCTTATTTTATAATCTAATGTTTAGCTAGACTGAACTTTTTTTTAGAGAAGTTAAAAAGGGTTAATTTTATTTATTTCTTCTTCCTTGTTTTGTTTTGAGGAAAGAGAAGGATATTCTGAAACTGATCAAGAAGGTGAAAGCTCTGATAAAGTTGAAGAAACTGCTAATAAAAATATTTGACGTATAACATTTTGATATAATAATGACGATGTGTATAATATATTGGGGTTTTAGTGGACTATAGATTCCAAAAAACAAATTATTTTTTAAAATGTTTATATAAAGCGTCTTCCAATAGGGACCTCTGAACTTTGACAGTTGATAGCAGCCATATTGTAGAAGCGGCATCTGTCGAATTGGCTGTCATTTATTCATTCTGTTTTGCCAAATCACCATGGGCGGATATAGTGTTCAACAACACGTGCAAATGATAAAATTGTTTTATCAATATGAGTGTTCTGTTCCGGCAACGTTCCGCGCAATTCGCCCATTTTATGGTCGCCATAACCGTCCTATCACGAGGACTATTCACAGTGTGGTGGATAAATTTGAGTTCACTGGTTCAGTAAACAATCAACCAACACCCGTACGTCGACGAAACGCAAGATCTGCCGAAAACATCGCCGCTGTCCGGGAGAGTGTGCAGGAGAATCTGTGGCAGTCTCAGTCTTTCGCAGACCACAACTTGGTGAATTTGGCGTCGTGACTTGGGCCTGCACCGTACAAAATTCAACTGACCCTGGAGCTGAAGGTAAAAGACCATAGACCAGCGACGTGTGTTCGCTGAATGGGCCCTGGAGCAGTTGGAAACTGACACTAATTTTCATCGAAAAATCATCTTTAGCGGTGAGGCCCATTTCTGGATGAATGGGTGCGTCAACAAACAAAATTGTCGAATTTGGGTCGATACCAATCCACACGAGATCCGAGAGCATCCAATGCATCCCGAAAAAGTCTCTGTTTGGGGTGGATTTGGGGCTGGCGGCGTCATCGGTCCATATTTCTTTGAGAACAACGCTGGGCAGGCCATCACCATCAACGGTGAACGCTATAGGTTGATGATTACCAACTTCTTTTGGCCTGAATTGGATGATATCGACACCAACGACATTTGGTTTCAACAGAACGGTGCTACGTGCCATACAGCTCATGTCTCATGGGACATTCTGCACGAGCGTTTTGAGGGAATGGTCATCTCACATGGAGGTGATGTGAACTGGCCACCGAGATCCCGCAATTTAACCCTGTTAGACTTTTTCTTGTGGGGTTTTCTTAAGTCGCAGGTCTATGCGAATAAGCCACAAATCACAGCGGTCCTCAAAGCAAACACAACCCATGCCATCGGTCAAATACAGCCTGATTTATGCACCAGAGTCATGAAAAATTGGAAAATGGACATTTCGGATGCACGCCACCCAGTGAAGTTGCGGCGGACATTTGCACGATGTTATATTCCATACATAATGTCATCGATAGGCCTTTCAAACAAATAAAAAATTTTGATGAAATCTCCCACACACTTAGTTTTATTTAAATTTAAAGATAGGAAGTGCTTAATGAAAGACCCTATATATGTAAAACAGCGTGGCAGTGATGACTAATTTTCTTGGACAGATTGGTATTGTATTAATTGGTAAAATAAATGGGGGTGTTGGAGAATTAGTAAATTGATCAACAGGGAGAATTAGTAAGATCAACAAACTCTTAATGTTGTGATACTGGACATTTCACCAACTGTTTTAAGATTTATTTATAATTGGAGTGAAAGGCTTTTAAATTAATAAATAAATACAACACAATTATTTATTTTTTAGATGAACAGGTTGAGCGTGATCTAAATCCTCTTGGTGCTTCATTTCTGGATGGTTGTATAACAGACTATGAATTTCATAAATTTAAAACAGTGGTATGTGTAGCTAATTAAATTTTGAATGATAATATACTTAGTAGACATTGTATATTATATACATTTACATAGATATTTACATTTGGTTTTATAAATTTTATTACTTACTATTTACACCCTATATTCACTAAACTTGTTAATAACTTATTTTTAAAAATCTATTGGATGAAGTTTTAAGTTAGTTTTTATAAATGAACATCAATCTTATAACTTCTTGTTTTCAGGCTGATGTGCGATTGAAACAAACCGTTAGGGCAAAAATCTGTACCATTTCTGAACAGATGAGATTTCTTCGTCAGCAACTGTGTAACACTCTTGAAGATGCCCATGGGAGTCTTAAACTTAACCATTTTCAATGTTCTGTTCGTAAAGTTCCAGGAAATGTGTACTATCTTTATGATAATAATGGGCAAAATTATTTTTCTATTTTATCACCTTCAGTAAGTAAATTTCTCTTTATCTTATTCTGAACATATACTTATCACTAATAACTCATCATCATTTTGTAAATAATGATATCTTTTTTATTTTCAGGATTGGAATGGGCATCCTCCTCATCCATACTGTGGGTCATTTCTTTATGACTATGATTTTTCTTGGAAGAAATTATGATTCTGGAACAATTTTATTCTTATGATCTAATATTGTATAGACATTTATTTTTGATTTTATTGAAATTTTAAAGTAATTATGATAATGAAATAAGACTCGGTGGTATATTTAGAAGTCTCATCTACCTAGAATGGTGCGCTCTTGTAAAGTTTAAGTTAGGTTTAAAAGAGAATATGATGTCAATCCTCCTACCTCCCAAAGATTGTTTTGGAAAGTTTGAGAGAACTAGAGAACACTGATTGGACGTATAAATAGTTGGAACCAATTTCACCAGCAGAATGCAACTCAGAATTTCTTGAGATTTCTGAAAGCATAAAATAAATAAAGTCTTTCTTAAGCTCCCTCAAAAAATAAAACTAGTTGGAAAATATTAGTTTGCTTTATAAATGAGCTCTTACAGTAAAATATTATTCTGCTACCTGCCTTTAACATATAGTATTATTCTCCAACTTTACCCCAAGTTGATAAATTTCCTATAAATCAGTGATACTCCAGATGTGTGATTAGTGTTTGATTGTTAATAAATAAAAACAGCGTATAATAATACAAAATGTATTTATTATAAGATAATTAAACATTTAAGACATGAAAGAAAATACATTGACAAGCGACAGAAATAAAAACTTAATTAGACAGAACCTCCCTCCTCAATGCAACTATATATTTCAACACGCTCCCAATTTGATTTTCCCCTAACTGCAAATACACCTAAAAAATTCCTCTTGAACCAAATCAGTTTTGGTGAGAATCAGCTACAATGTTATTAAGAGGAATATATTTGAGTTTAATCAGTTCAGAGTGAATCTTCTTGTGAAGGAATTGATGATGCACATCCATGTGCTTTGTTTCATGCTTTGTAGCACCCATTTTCAGCTAGATTAGTCGCTCCCTAGTTGTCAATGGATTATTGTAGGGCTGTGCACTGTCCTGAGCCAGCCCTCTCAACTACAATGTCTCTTGTGTCACAGCAGACATGAACATTCCTTTTGCTTTGGTTGTCAAATAAGGAACAGTTGGTTGTTTTTTGTCTCCCCAAAAACAGCTCCTTTACATTTGGTAAAAATTTTAGCCAATCATAGATTGTCTGTTGTCATCTTCACTACCCCATTCAGCATTGCAGTAACCAACAGTTGAGGACACTATGCAGCCATCAAATTCCAACCAAACAGTATTACCCTTAATTTGATTGACACATTATTCGTTTTACCAGACTAATGTGGTTTGTTGTTCAAACGACCCTCACAATTGACTACAAATGAAATATCAGATCCTAGTGACCTAGGAAGCTAATGATAAACTGTCAACTGATTTTTTGTGTAGAATATTTTTCATCATTTGGTAATTGCAGTTTTTAGAGCTTTTCATCTGAACTTAGTGGCGTATGCACAGGGTTGTATCCATTTATTTTTATAATAGTTGACAACAAGTAGACTGATCAGATTGTACATTTGAAACAGAACTTTAAACTGATAACACACTGGTGTCATAGGTAATACTGATTAACTGACATGCACATGAATTTCTTGGCAATTTCCAAGATAGCCTGTATAGATGACATTCATTTATTATTTTTTTTTTTTCCCCCTTCCCTTACCTCTCAAATTTTTGAGATTATGGATAAGGGAAAAATGAAGGAAATTTATTTATCTATTTTAATATTTATTATTATCATTTTAATTTGGAATAACATAACATGTGAGTACTGAACATTGTTTTAAAACTGTTGAAACCATTCTTATTTTAAAACTGTTAAAACATTATTGTTTTAACATGAAAATAAGTCTTACTTATTTGTTTTATACAAAGATTTCCCTTCTGGTTGTAAAGCAGTTGCTTGATAATGGTCTGATGTCTGACATGTCGCAACAAAATATGAAAACTCAAAGATATTTATTCAGAAGGATATGCACAATTTGTGAAAATTATTTTAGTTCCAGAACATGTTCAATGTAGTCTTATGCAGATTATTGTCTTGCCTGTATCATCTACCCAAACAACAATGATCAGCAACATCACATTTTCATTTCTCACATACACATGTGGATAATTCTTTGGCTTTTGTATTTTTCAGGTGTGGATCCAATTTAATGTTCCTGACACGGCTTGCTAAGTTTAATTCATACAAGCTTTTTCTTAGGTGACAGATTTTATCTGACTGTTGGTTGATGTAGATTTCCTATTGAAGATTGCCTCAGAGAAGTGCTGAAGCAACATATATTTTGTCTTTGTCTAAATCACGTTCAGCTGCTAATGCCATTAGATATCAACTAGAGCTATATCACTGCATATTCAAAATCCTTATCTTTTCTTTGAGCACTAGTTCATAAATTCAATTCATCCATTGCTTCAATCCAAAATTGTTTGTCTGATCGGCCCATTGCCTCCTCAATGGTCATAGGATCTGAAGGTTCATCACTAAAAATCATATTAACTACAAAATCATATTTTTTTGGGAGTCTCCTACCCTGTTCTTAGAATTTTAGTCTACAACTAAGTGCCGATGTATAGTCATCATTATGTTATAAATTATGATTATCTGAAAATCCAAGAAACTTTTCTTCAGGATCAACTAATAAACCAATATTTTCGGTCTGTCCTGAGTTTCAATGCCTTTATTAACTGGTTAATTTTCAACTTTTATACTCCAGGGAAAATGATCCTCTTGCATTATCCCATTTTCTTCTGAGAAGTAAATCTCCATTCTCATTCTCAGAGAAAATTACATCCCTTTATGAAAAAAACACAATGTTTCTTGGGTTCAAAGAAATTATAAGTCTTAGACATCATCAAAATGCATAATCTTAAGATAGGACCTAGCTTTTTTCGGTGTGCACAGATTTTCTGGCCAAATGCCTTCATACATTTCAATGTAGTTTTTTACCTAGCCAAATGTCCTTAGGAGTTTTACACAGAAGTATCCACATTTTTGTTGTGCAAACGGTTCAATATGTATACTGTGGCCTGTAAATTATTTGGGAGGTAAGACACCTGGCATGCTCCAGATCCACAAACCAATTCCTGAAGAAGAGAATATTTTTTTCTAACTTGCTGTCGATTCTCAAATGTAATATGCTAAAAATAATTGTAGCTGTAATACTTTTTTTTCCATTTAATTAAAGATACATGGCAGGAATGTAATCTGTACTTTACTCTGTTGATCTGTTTTGGTAATTAATTGAAACAACATGAGACCTACCCTCAGGTTGTTATTAATTCCAATATTTCTTTCAATATCTTAAACCTTAGGTGCTGCAACATGAGAAAACATATATCAATCATTTATTTTTAAAAATTAAACAAAGTAAAATACATTGTCATTCACAATTCAAACAGGTCATATAATCAAAATTAAAAACTCAAATTAATATGGCTGTGAGCTGATGCTCAATACCAGAATCATCAGATCATGTTCCATTCAGCATTGTGGCATGTTCCAAAATTCACCTCCATTATCAGTGCGAACAGTTTTGATTCTCTTTCTATTTTTCAACATGATATTTAAAAGTTACAAAATATTATACATAGCCACCTGATCTTATGATGCAAAAAAATAAACAAAGGATTTTCTTCTGTAATCATCTTAAGTGGATGAGCCAGCAAATGAATATTCCTGCATTTGTCAATGTAGATCCAATAAGATCTGCGTGGACCACTTCAAGTAGATTTGAAGCTCTAGAGCTGCTTAGTTGGAAAGGCAGCTTGTGACCCTACCCTTTCACACACATCTGGATGGTTATAGGAGGAAATCTGAATTCCATGAACTACTCTATTTTTTGACTTGTTTAAATTGGCATAATTTAGGTGGGTCATCCTTCTTTGCCAAATAATGTTATTGTTAGCTTTTGATGGACCAAAAAAAAACTTGTGTTGCACACCCAACTTGAATAAATTAGTTATTATCGAAGATGTTCCAACTATTTCATTGTTGCAATTAAAAAACGTTTGTTCCTGTTGTTGTAAATACAACTGAATTACGTTAGCTACCAATTTTACTGACGTAGCCAATTAACTTTCAGTTGTGGAATATAAAAATCATCACATTTATTGGGAGTTATCCTTTTTGTTGTGAACAGTTGCAGGTCTCCAGCTGTGTCAGTGTTCATTTGTTCAATATTGGCAATAGCGATACTCAACTGAAAAGAATTTCGTTTTTTTGTTTAATAAATTGTCAGTCATTGTCAAATCTGCAGAAATCCTGAGTTTATAAACCAGTTGGAAATGACAGAAAAAGAAGTTAACTAAGCACCGTAATTTAAGCATTTTTTTTTTTCACAAAAATTTTAGTATGCATTTTAACAATAAGTTAAAAAGTGATAACAGACCTAGAACGAACAAAGTCGACAAAAGGTGAGATTTCATAATACAAAAAGTAACTGTTTGTCGGCTCTTCTCAAAACCTGCACTTTTGTTATACTCAAGTTTGTATTTGTATAAGTTTCAAGGAAGTTCATTTTCAAATTTTAATGGAGTGGCAATGATTTCGGGAAGCAAGAACTCCACTTTTGTTCTTTGTTTCTAGAGACTCAATTTATTTGTTCAGGGACTTCAGTAATTCTTTTTTGAAACAGAGAGAGATTTCAGACTTACATTGTTATGTTCCCGAACATCCAGGGTGATGTTTCATTTGGGAGCATTTAGCCTATTATATATATATTAGTATTATTTTTGTGTTAAATTTATATTAAAAATGTAATGACAAATATTGATTTTTAGTTCTTTCAATCATCCTTCACTAGTGTTTACCATCCACTTTTCAAAAGTTGCTACACTTACCCCACATTACCTTGTACAATATAAAAGTTAAGTAATGCCCAAATACTTTTTTATTTGATAATACTAATTCATGGTGTGTAGTAATCTTTTAATGAGACAAAATGTTTATAGGCTTTATTTTCAAAAATATGCTGCCTATAATCCAAAATCTCCATTGGAGGAATATTAATAATTTAATAAATTACTAAAAAATAAAATTCTTTGTCAAATAACCAATATTTTTTTTTTTTCAACATCTGGACCCTACACTCTGATCTCAACACATTTTTCATTCAAAAACTAGCCACTACTTGTGACACAATTTCCATTTCTGTCTCACTGGTTCCTGAGGAAATGCTCTATTAACACATTTCATTACTGGTAATCCAGAGCAATGCCTATGGCAAAGGTGTGTCTTCATGACCTTACAGACCAAGTACTACCCACTTAGCAGGACGCCTGGACCTTCTTAATTCTCTGGTCTGCTTATTAGAATAAGTGTTTCATGAAAACGTAATTTTTATCGAAATTTTATTTGCTGGGTAAACTCGGATACTAGGAATTGTCTTTTGTCTTATCAACAATTGAAAAAAAATTGTAAATAGCTAAAGTATTGATTAAACAAATCATTAAAATCTGCAATAACGACATTAAATAAGTGATTTATATTACTGGTTCCTAGCACTTGAGCCTAATGTAGGGTGAAGGCCTGTCCTTTCGTAGGGCAGCCTAACTTAACCTTATAAGTTCAAGTTCGTCTATGAATGGTGGTGATTCCGTAAATTACAGCTACTAATTCCACAAGTTGTCTACAATATTTTGTGCCTTACCTTTCTGTGACAATAAAAAAGCTTTAAATTCTTTACAAATTTACAGGAATAAATGGACTACTATTATAAGCAGTGCTTATGACTTCGGTTTATTAGCGACTTGTTTGTTAGGGCAAATAAAGTTATTAGTTTCGTATTAGTAACTTAAAGTTTCGTAATAATTATCTTGTGTATTTTCAGATACTATATAAAATGTGTAGCTACAGTATTTATAATGTACCAAAGTACACTTTTAGTTTATGTACATAATTTATATTTTAAGAAAAATATTACAAGGGTTTAAAAAAAATAAGGGACAACAGCAGAATAGATCTTCTGGAACTAGGACTGCACAACTTCGTAATGCATTCCATCAGTTTCATTCATGATCGAGAACCGATTCCGCTCCGGAACGGAATAGTTCCAAAAACAGAGAGCGCCCATTGGGATAGTTGAGAATAATTTCAATAGATGACTTTACCGTGGTAGTTCCTTTTTTTATTCTTTGTGAATATAGATCGGGCACCTGAAAATTCAGACATATATGTACATGTACGTATATATGTACCCTTCACTCCCTTCTTTATAAAATGCAGACCTAGAAGCTTTACAAAAGAAATTTCTCGCGATCCCTCCAATGTGCTCACTTTCAGAGATTTTTCCACATGAAGAACTTCTTTCGACTAAATCCTGTTTGTGAGAAGTTTAGATAAGTGACGTAGGACTTCACCAAACTAAAAACTTCCACAAAAAGCGAGAGCTCCCGGAAATCTGCATCCACTGCTCTCTTTAGCACCTAGATATCTATATGAGTTGTGCAGTCTACGGGGACTGGCTTCTAGACGTAGAGCACCAAGCCTACCTTTTTCTCAACTCAATAACAGTCTGACCCCGACTGCTTCAGTCATCCGCCAGCTGCCTCTGACAAAACACCAGACCACAACAAACTCAGGAGCTTCCTCAATAGGACAGTACTAGCGAGCAGTAGAACACTAACAGCCTCCGCGTCTCCTTAATAATACATCAGAAGCCCAACCCCTTCAGCGTTAAGGTCTTATGCTTCTGTCACCATACCCTACCTATCAGCCCCAACATCTTATCCTCCTATTCCTCCTCCTCCTTGATCATACTGCAATAACCAACAGCCCGATCTAAATTGTAACTGAATTATAATCCTTATTAATTAGCCCCATCACTGAAATATTACAAACATACATACTAACAATTACTATGTTAGTCCTCACCTCCCAACCATGATTTTCCACCTGTAAAAGCTCTATCCATTTGACCATGGAACTCCATCTACATAGGAACGAACTACAAAAAAATTGATAGTGCCCTACTAACAGAAACAAATCTAAGCACCTAACATAACTTTTTTATTGAAAGGTAATTCTTACCGAAGTGACCATTCAGATAAGGCAGAGACCAGGCAGCGCCGATGGTGATTATGCTACCCTCTTTCGCTCCAGCATTTTACACTACCCCCTTTCCTGACTCCCTGGAATGTTTTCCAAGTTGTACCTTAACGATTTACTCCTCTACTCACAATAAAGCTGTTTCTCCTCTCCCCGGTCCAACCTCACGGAGTCCAATCCCTGTAATCTACGAATTATAGTTTCAAATAGTTTTTTTTTTATTTAGATGTAAGTAATTTGTTCCATTCGTATAACTAATGGGGAATTCTGATGTTAATTGACATAGTAGAAACTAGTAAGTAGGGTTATAGTCGGTGCTATAGTGGCAAATTTAACACTGCGGGAATGCCTGTTTGCCTCACAAGGTCAGAACATCGATTAAAGAGGGTTCTAAAGGATATTTCCTAAATAATGATTTCTAAAACAAATTGAGCGAAATAGTTGATTTCTACAACTGGAAAGTATATACTAGAACTCTGTGTTCTAATTCAACAAACAACATAAACTTGTTTTTAGGTGTATGTAGTCCTAAAAAGAGGGTGAAGTGCAGATTAAACTCCTGCTATGTATCTTTAATTAAATAGCAAAAAATTACTAAAGCTACAATTTGTTTTTGCTTATTACACTTGAAAATTTATAGCATGTTAGAAAAAAATATTCTCTTCTTCAGGAATTGGTTTGTGGTTCTTTGCCGATCTCGTTCTCGTGTCACCAGTTGATCTGTGTGATCTCAACCATGTCTACACATAGCGATGAGATTCCCAGGTGGCTAGAGGAGGTTCATGAATTTTAGTTAAAATAGAGTAGGGAGGTCTCACCTCTCACCAAAATACTCAAAA
This sequence comes from Acanthosoma haemorrhoidale, assembly GCA_930367205.1. Taxonomy (NCBI): domain Eukaryota; kingdom Metazoa; phylum Arthropoda; class Insecta; order Hemiptera; family Acanthosomatidae; genus Acanthosoma; species Acanthosoma haemorrhoidale. Next base: position 115,412,670 of record OV884011.1, on the reverse strand, counting down.
CAAACATTAAATATCTTATTTTTCGTGGGAACAGAAAAAAAATTGTGAAACTGAAAAATACGAAAAGTAGAAGAGGGCTCCCCAATTGTTCTAATTTAAGTAACTTTGAATAACATTGCCTTATAATCCACTGTGGGAGTGCCACTCCGCTAATAAAAGCAGCATGGGAGCGCCGCTTTCACCCGTTCCCGCTCTACTAAATTTCTTGTTCAAGTCAAGGGTGAATACAAGGCACTAGGGACCGAAATGCTACTTAAACCAAACTTTAATTTTTCTTAAAACGCTTCTCGTGTTACTGTTTAGAATGTGCAAACATCAAGATAATACAGCAAATGTTAAATAGCTTCTGAGCAGTAGCTTAAAAAGTTTAAAAATCGGAGGAAAATGCTTCGGATTTTTCTAGGTTTGATTTTGTTTATTACAAACTTCCCGTTATTATATCTTACGCATTATAAAGCTTCATTATAACCAAAGCATAGTCAGCATATTACAGACTGCTGCTGAGTACACCTGTCCTGTAAGAGATGCCAAGAAAAAGATCAATCGGTACCTGTTTGAAAGTAGAATCCCTCCCTTCTGGCTTGGAACCGAGTTATATTAAAAAAGAAGTAAATTTTAAATAAGATATTAATATGACTGAAAGATATATCATATATATATAGTTCTATTTGCTGCTACGTTAGCACTACTGTAGATACTACATAGTGGTTACACATTTCCGGTAGATCGCTCTATAAACACAATATTAACCTCAAGTTCTCTTTCGAAGTATAAAACCATGGTAAGCCCTAGTCTAATCGATTTCACTTATTCGTCTATGGGTTAGTTTATTATTGTATGAACCAGGTGAACAATAATAAACAACCTTATAATTTCTTATTTCATGAAGTACGGTCAAAACTGAATAACTATGGATCTGCTTGGGTCAATATTGAGTAGTATGGATAAACCGCCTACTGTCAGTAATAAACAAAAGGAATTGATCAAACGTAAGAAATTTTTTAAAGATATTTATTACCACATCATTTAATTTCACGAAAAGTCACCATTGGTTTTTCTTAGGTCAAAAACAAGAATTGATGAAAAAACAAAATGCCGAAAAAGAAATGCTGAAAAAATTTAGAGCTAAGGTAATGTCAGTTTAAAGTTAATTTAGATTTAATGTTTTCCCTTAGTAGCTTTTTCAATTCCTTACTTTTGACGTTTAAATTAAATTATAAAACATTCAAATTTCTTTCTTTCATTATTTATACATAACTTGTAGTATGTAGAATAGTTTTCTTAAAACAACTACAGTCCACAATTTTAATTGTTTGTCATTTTTTTTAAACCTTATTTCTTAATTCTACAACAAGTTACTGAAGAGTACAATAAGCAAATGTGCTTTCCACACAATGAATTTTAATTTTCATGATGATTGTTTGGGAAGAAGAATGGGTACTCTTCTACTTTTATTAAGTTGAAAGATTAATTGGGTACATGAAGGTTCATGTTCTCATCTCATGTTTGCGATATAGGTCAGTGTATCATCAAAGCATTGTATGGAAGTGTCCTGTCATTGATGTAAGGTGTTGCTTAAGGGATAGTTATTATTTAATTATTCTATTGATTGACATCATTATATCACCTTTAAGTTTGATTTCTTGAACTGTTGGTTAATAAGGCTCAATTCCTTATCAATTTCATTAAGTATAGGTATGTGAGTTAAAGTATTGAGTTATGCTTAAGTGATATTTTTTATTCTCTTTGAAGTAGTGGGCATATCAGTTTTAATTTTTTGTTGAGGCTATATCGTTTTAGTCGTGTGTGGATTCCATTTGATTAACTTTTTGGTTATTATATTTATTATCGGATGTTATTCCTAAATAATGAAGTCTTGTCAGTTTGTAGGATAAAATGCTTCTGTAGATATAGGGGATATGTTCAATGTTTGTAATTGAAAAAAAAACAGCAACAACTGGAAGTACTTGGAAATGGATATTAACATGATATTTCAAGTGGCTACATTTCAGCAAAAAATATTGTTTTGCAATGTGAAGATGTAGCTGCTAGAAAGATCTGTTCAATTCCTCTATCGAAACATAAATGTCTATTATTGGACTGGTTGTTTTTTTGCAAATGACCTTATAAATTTTATGTAACAAATTCTACATAACAGCTTGCACAAATAGGGTTGAACATTGTATGTATTTGTAATTTCTATAACAAAAATGAGTTCATTACTCATCAATCATTCGTGGTGAAAGGATGCATGCAGTCAAAACCTCTTGGGAACAAATAAAAATTTTTTTGTCTCATGTAGAAAAATGTATGATTCTGTTAGTATTGTTTCTCTTGAATTTAAATATGATACCGAGTTTTCCCTATCACCCAAGGTTTCCGAGACACTGCCATTTATAATTCTAAACACTTCAATACTTTCTACATTCTTAACTACAGAATATTCAAACATTTGACTCATCTAGAAAGTAAGAAATACAATTTTTTGCTATATTTTGGCTGTGGAGCATCCCGTTGGATGGTCCAACATTAATCACCCAGTATATTAGGATTCTTTTTGTCTCGATACCCTTTTTCCATAGTTGAAATCTCCTGATGAAAGTGTTCCCCACGCTCGTCGGTCACTGTCCCATGATTTTCCAGGAAGAAATCTATGTATGAGTGCAGGAAGTGAACTTGGAAGGACATATTACAATCCAAATTTTTTTTAAGATGTTATAAAATTGTTGACAATATCTTGATGATTTCGTGCCTTTCAATTTCCCAAAAAACCCTTGAGTAACATTTTTGAATGCTTGCCAAGCTGCTTTCTCCAGTGGATTCAATAGTTCTGCACACTTCTCCTCATGCATTAGTGATCGTATCTGTGGATCCTAGTAGATTTCTTTGTATTCTTTTGAAGAAGATTCCATCCTTTAGCCAGGATGGCAGCATTTTTTGTTTTCAAAGCATTTCAGGCTGTTTTTTGGATAACTTTAAATCTCGTATGAGATCGTTAAGATTTTCTTGAATCAGTAAATGAGGCTGGGATGTACTGCTTTGTTCTAAAGTAGTAACACCAGAATCTGTTTCTTTTTCTTCCTTACTTCCATCAGACTCTAAGCCCTCTTCGTCTAATGTCACATGTCCTGGATTTGGTATGGGTAATTCTTCAAGTATGGAACTGGTCTGATTGCAAATTGCAAGTTAGGATACACCACAGTTTGTTTTGATTTTAATGTAATCCCTTTAATGTTTCTTAAGCATAAATAACAGTCAGAATAGTGATCTTTGGGTTCCCTCCAAATCATAGGGATAGTAAATGGCATTCGGCTTGTGCTCCATGCTGTGAGGACCCGAGAACATGATTAATAATAGATATGTGGGGCCCAAGCCCTTGTTTGGTCCCCGACTTTACAAATAAAATAAAGTTCATTAAACTTTTTAACTAATGGAGTAAAGTTTCCCTTTGTGACTTGAGCGTCACTTCACTACATACTTAACAAAAATTGTTGAGATGATTTAAAAAAACTAGGCATTTTGTAACTAACAGTCAATTAAAAAAAATAAGTTGTAATACACAATAATACACATATGTAATACACAATAATTGAGACACACAAAGCATGACTTTGTTTACTGGTCCACTACTACCTCACAACCGGGATTGTTGTATTAAATGTGTGCTATACTAGATCACATTTGTCTGTACACGTCTGAACCTGCACAACAGTAGTAGTGCTACCCTTTGAGTTATTTGGTTCCATCTTATTTACAATGCTCTATGAGCTTTTACTTGATGATGGCCAAATAGACAAAAGAACGTTTTAAAATATTTAAAAAAATAAAATAACAAAAATCTGTGGGTGATGGAGAAATTCTGAATACATATTTGAAAACAGGATAAAAAACTGCATTAAGTACAGCTATTGGTACTTTGTGAGATTAAAAGCATGACCAGCGTTATGTGCCAGGTTTCTTTCAGAGCAGTTCTCAGGCTTAGGTTAGCGAACTTCCTATTTTTGCTTGGATTCAGGTTTAGACACTAGGCTATGTAGTTATGGCCGTGGGTTCATGGTTGGCCAGGTGGGTATGATGTGAAATTTATTATTTTACCTATCTAGGCATTTTCCGAAACCAAGGAAGGAAATCTTTCAAAACCTTCTGAAAAAAAATATATCTTTAATTGGCAAAAAAACCCAAGAGTAGAAGCATAAAACATTCCTTCACCTCCAATGTACATCCATTACTCTTTGCTTACGAGGAGAAAACTTACATTATTTCTATGCCTGAGAGAAGCATGTGTACAGCAGAAATACATCCAACCCTTCAATGATAAGGAATTACAAATCCCTAATCAGACTGCTACTGACCTAAGGCTCAGTAAGTTGGACTTGATTCCTGCGTGAACAGATGTATGGGAACGAAGAGCCAGTCAACCTTGGCTTAGTTGGGAAGACTGTGTAGCCAAGTGATGCATGATTACTATTAGGCCTTTTAAATTGAGGTGCGACAAATAAGATGGCCAAAAAGTCTCTGAATTTTTACTTCTGGAAAGAACGAAAATCTACCTTCACCCTAGCAGGTAGCTGTGAAGTGCAATGGATAAATGATCAGGAATGGTCTCATTTATGTTGATAAACAAGGGCTATCATTTCTTTTTTTACATATATATTTTGCCAAAAACGGTGTTTTTCAAATTGTTTAAAACTTTTTAATGAAAAATTGAGCCTGTAAGTGAATTTTCGAACCTAAATAATAAGTATGTTTTGAATTAATTGTAGTTAAAAACATTTTGAATCTTTATCAGTAGAGTAGCTCTGTTATTTTATTTATTTTTATTTCAGACTGAAGTAGCACTAAATAGTTTTCTAAATGATCCTAAGAAGACAAGACTGAAATACCCTACTATGGAACAGATTTTCAGGTCAATAGTGTAAGTATCATTTAGCTACAAAAAAATGGCCTGCTAACTTTTACTTTGTGTACAATTTTTGATCAGCACAATCATCATAGAAATTATAATTTAATTATTTTCCATTATATTATCGTAAATTTAAATGTTGCAGACATGAAATTGCTGAAGAATATGGTTTAACTGCACATTCATTTGGAAAAGATGGCGTTGATAGGTAAAGTAAATTTCTCTTTTACAGATTTTTTATTTTACTTCCCTATTCTCATCCCCTTGTTATATAACTATTCTAAGGCATGTATAATCTATTTCTGAGTATTTTTCAAGGTATATTATGGTCTTCAAGAAAGAATATCCACCTTCTGAAGATGAATTAGCGGTATTAAGAAGTGGAGAAGAATGGTCAGAAAAAAAAGAAAAGGAAATCGCCTTAAAAGTAATAAATTTTTTTATTATTGTAGCGTTTATCTCTTGACTAATAATTAATAAGACCAGTGCGTTCACTGTTCACTTACCACAATTAAAAATGTTCAATCTTGCTATAATAGTTTATGCTATAATACCTATTATAATTTTATGCCAACTTATTCTACAACCTAACTCATACCTAAAGTAAGTTTTGTAGGTTATTATCGTTAATTGTTATCAAATCATAATATAATATGTCAGGCAATATTATCCATATAGGCCGTACCAAATTGTGTCAACATTCATAGTAAGATGAATCTAGTAAGTTACATCGGCGATCTTACCTCAGATTCAGATTCAGCGTTTGGTGCTTTTTTTGTTCATATTATTCTTAAAATATATTTATTCTTTTTGTAGATTTTCAATTTTCACTGGGGGGGGGGATTCTAACTTTATGTAATACAAGATTATTGTTTGTTGTGAACAGAATCCGTATTTTTGGACTTTTCCAGAAGTTTTTGCATTGTGCATTGCGTAAACACTTGTAATCATAAAGTATACACAAATATTTATTGATTGGGTTTTGTTTTTAACTTTTATCATTACACCAAAAGAAAATTTAATATCAGTATATTATGATTTTCATAATCCTCTAACTGTGAAATTTATTTTACATTTTTTTTGTATAGTAAATTGTATTTTTCTTTTTAACACTTAAGGAACTTTACTAACCAAAATTCAGATAAAAATAACTCAGTATTGGCTTAGAATATAGAACCCTAAGACCATATTAAATGAAGAAAACTATTATTGACAAAGAAACTATTACTGTTTATGAACTTTTTATTAATGTCATTTGACTCCTTATGAATAACAAAGTAAAATTTTATAATGATAAAGGACAATGTAATATTTACCTACATAATAGGTAAAAAAAAAAAAAATTGGTTAAAATAAAAGTGATTTCTCATTCATAAGCCACCTTTGGCTTGATTGTCCTGAAGAAAATGTCTAAAAACACATCTTTATATAATAAAGATAGCTTATATATTATAAATGTAAGTAACCTTATATATTAAAATAATTAATTTTATTTGGAAATTAAATTATCGGCTCAAACATTTGTTTGAAAATTTGAACCATAACTGGTTGACTTTGCTATAAATGGCATGAATTTGTGTATGAAACTTATTGTTGCTTAAATGATTATAGAGGCAGCGTGAGAAGGAAGAACTTATTGATGCTTCAAAAAAAAAGAAGGAAAAATTTACTCCTAATTCAAATTATCAAGAAAAATACCAGCACTTGATCGGATTAGATGCTGCTAAAGATGCTGCTCGAGTAACACAAACTAATAAACAGTACGGTTTTGGTAAGTCATTTTTAATGTTACTAACAATACCATAGAATCTTCCTCATTTCATAAATAGGAATTTATTGATCAAAAAATGAAATTTAACGCTACCCACAAATTGAAGAGGGAAATGCAATACATTTTCTCATTACTTTGGCCTTTATTAAAATTACCATTCAAACATATAATATTGACTGTTAGATAATAACGGACATAAACCTGTCCGGAAGCCAAAATATATTTAAATTTAATAAATTAAGTTAATGAACTGTAAAAAAATAACATAACTTTATTTGGAATTCAACAGTAAGGTAGTGGTGCCAGTAGATGGCCATTTAATGCAGTAGTTTTTGTTTTTAAACACTGTCTGTGTTGTTAATCGGTCTATGCACTCGGTGAAGGCGTTTTGCGATAACTTAAACTCGAATTTATTAAGATCAATCAACAGATTACTCCAGTTTAAAAAATTCAAGAAGAAAAAAAAATTAAAAAAAAAAAAAATACAAATCTAGTAGATGGCCACTTGAGATAAGTGAAAAATTAGTAGATGGCCACTTTCTCACTAGTAGTTGCCCACCCAGTTTCAATGCTATATTCTGTGTTCTAAATAAAAATAAGCCTTATAGAATGCTTTATAAGAAATTCATTTAATTATTTTAAATAAGTCTAGTCTTGAAAGTGTTTCATTTCAGGCACATTAAAGAGGTCTCGCGTTTTGCTTGTTTTCTGAGGCTCCTTTATGGTAGTGATGACGTTTTTCCACTCGTATTCACAAACATCGGGCCGAACTGGCCATTTCCATAGCCTCCCCACTCTCGCTATGGCAGAAATTGAAGCGACCAATGGAAGCGCCGTAAGAACTTTGCCGGGATAGAACCTGCCGTCATAACGAACGATGACGAATTCGCCGTTCACTTTTTTCGGAGGGATAAGTTTGCTGTCACTATCATCCTCATCCGTATCTTCATCGTCAATGTCGCTTTCTGCCGATGAGACTTTAACACTTGAGTCAGAAAGGGGACTAGGCACAGTGCTAGTAGATGATGGTCCTGGTAGTTCATGTACAAGTTCCATGTCCGCAGTGGCTAAGTCGGAAATCGGTGCTGGAATGTTGAAGTCAGCTGTGCTAGATGATGGTCCTGGTAGTTCATGTACAAGCTCCATGTCCGCAGTTGCTAAGTCAGAAATCGGTGCTGGAAAGTTGAAGTCAGCTGTAAGTGGAGATGGTGTCCGATCCTCGTGCGTTAGAAGTCATAAGTTGAACAATGACTTATCAGTGGTGTCACCGGACCAATCACCAATTGTAAATTGAAATGCAATCAAGGTGTCAGCAGGTATTGATTCATTTAGAAAATGTAAGCCTCTCTTTAAGAACAAAATTCTTTCAGTGTTGTCCTTCTTCTCAATAGCTCTAGAAGACGTCAAGTTTTGCGAGGTTCTTGAGGCTATTCCTTTATTCCTCTTCATAAAAAGTTTTAAAAATGTTTTTCCTGGCTTATTATTCGCCTTAAAAAATTTGCAGTTTCGTTTTAAATCATTCAAGTATTTCTGAATACTGAATAGCAGCTGCTCGTGAGTAATGGGGAATCCAGCCGCTGCAGAGTCGTACACCCATTGGCATATTCTCCCCTCTTCTTCTTTTGTCAGCATAGTGGCTGGGCCCATCTTCCTTGCAAGAGGAGATTTCCCGGTCACTTTATTTGCAAGAGTCTGCCGAAGGACTCCAAATTTCTTGGCGGCAGCACGTATCGGTGTGTCATGGAGTCTTACGTCGTTAACGGCTTGGCTTCACTATAACTTAAAAACGCTCCTTTTTTTCCTGGCATCTAAAAAATAAAGTTAGTACTTACCTAAAATGGAATACATGGACAGAATTAGTAATTGGCCGAAATAATAGTCAGTAGTTGCCCACCCGGCTCATTACTGAAAATTAAAAATAAAACCCAAAAAATGTTAATGCATTTTAATTTTATTAATTTTTTAGGTTAGATAAAAAATAATGAAGCAAAATAAACTTGAAATAGAAAATACCTAGTAGTTGCCCGGACGGGCAACTATTACATTATTTTGACTAACAGATGCTAGTAATGGGCCACCCCCACAAACCATAATGTAAACAAAAATGCATTTTTAATTTTTAAAACAAATGTTGACTCAAACCAACTATAAATCCTAAAACCAAATTATCCAAACAAAATAACATGATTTGCCATCAAAATCTTTCGAATGATTGACCTCTTTGCTTAATAAATTACATAAGAAATTACCTTGTTTTATGTGACGACCACCGATTCAAAAGTCAAAATTCGCTATCTTGAATACCACGGCTACCAACATGACGGCGTCTATTTTGTTGTGTTCCCAGATGATCACACTAGCCTATAAGCTAACAATGCGTAAAAAATCTTAAATAAAACTCTTGTTATAAGCATTTTTAGGGAAAGTGGCCAACTACTGATGCATGGCCATCTACTAGCACCACTACCTTAGATACTTTTTTTTTTTTTTACAAAAGAAGTAAGGTTTAGGTTCCTTACTGAACAAAAATGAAAGAGATTGTTTCTGAAACAAGGACCGAAAAAAATGTTGGGAACTTTTCTATCTTGATTAGAAAATATTTTAGAATATTTCAATTAATAACTATTTATATTGTAACACTATTTTTATTATAAATTTAATTAATTAATTAGAACTAAATTAATTTTAAGGAAGTAAGTTTTCTGCAAAACAATGTGTCTAGAAATACTATTTTGAACCTTAAGCAGGTACCAAAATTACCTTTTATAAATATCAGATATTTACAGGGTGTATATTGTGGTGTGGTATCGTAGCCATAAATGGCAGGGCTTGAGGCAAAGGAGTAAAAATATTAAAATCATAAAATTTAAAAAAAGATTATAAATGTTATTTCTCTTAACAGGGTTTGACTTAATGTATTTTGTTATTTAAAGACAGGTTAACGAATTGTGGTCCAATTAGTGGTTTTCTTTTTGTAGTTCTATTCTATCCTCTTACTTGAGGATTATAGTTGTACAGTATTGTACACAGTACAGTATATTCTCTATACATTTTTAGTTTCTTGTTTATATAATCATTGTATTATTTAATTTGTTAATAACTTGTTAATGTTATAGTTTGCATTATTTTATTATATTTTTTCAGTTCCTAGTGAAAACAAAAAAGATCATCGATCAATTGAAGAAACTTTAGCAGATATTCAAAAGAAGAAACGGAAAATAGCACACAATCCAGATCCAGAAGATTAGAAAAAGTTTTGCCAACTTCTTAAACGTATTGCCTTCGCAGTTTCAGCAATATTTTTTATTGGTTTGTTGAATGTAAATTATTTTTAAATAAATGTATTATATCTACAAACATTTCTACCATGACTACTATTAATGTGATGATAGTTAATGAGATATTGTTTTAGTGCTGTTACACAGTGTGTTTACAGTAATACTAATTATACACTTTTGTAAAAAAATAAAAATATGGTATGTTCATATTTCCTGAACCTTGTAAATGTTACTTTAAATTATATATTTATTATGGGATTGCTTTGCTTATAAAATAATGATAAGTGGTACAGAATCAGCTTTAGACCTTGAAGTGTTAGCTACTTTATAGTTGATTGAGAAGAAAAAATGAATAAATATCATTTAACAAAATAATTATGTGAACAAAGTACAAAAACTTTATTTAATTTTGCATTAATTGAAATATTACTTGATGTATCGTTTAGAAACTGTTGGTATGATACTAATCCTGACAAATATAAAGAAAAATATGGTTTGAAAACTATAATATTTAATAGTCGAGATCTATGCCATGTTCTAGATTCAGATCACTCCTTGTAAATTTGAATGGCTTAATTGTTTTTATGTTTATTTGAATTGAAAGGTTTGTGCCGCATTGATGCTTAACCATGATTAGAAGTAATAAAAAGTGCATCACTTTTCTGGATGAAGATACCTCTAGTTTTGTGTTAATGCACTGATCTCAGCTTGAAAGTGGACCTGTACTTACCTTTTGATATGATGCATTCATAATTTGGTTTAGATATTTTGAGATAGAATGGGATTCAAAATTATGGTATTGTGAGTTGAAATAAAATAAGCTTGTTTATAAATAGACATCAGTAACAAAAATATTTATTCAAAATTTTATAATACTTATAAAATTGTAATTGTTAAGTATTTTACAAATGAAGCTCTTGGCATATCATTAACTATACAATAAGTTTTCTATACATCTTAAATACAAATATTACTTTAACTTAATCTAATATTTACAAAAGGTAATACTTTAGGTTGAACCTATTTAACTTATAATTTTCTTCAAAAATAGAAGAAATGGAAAATTGAATTTGATATGGACATTGGCCTGATATTAATGACTTGAGACTGTTTACCCAGAAAATTGGGTAACAATTAATTTTTTGACTTAGTTCTGCTGAAATCTTCAACGGGTTCGAGGTTATCATATTCGGCTTGAGTTCCATCATCGTAGTATGCATAATCGTATTGCTCCTTTTCTTTCTTTTGATCTTTCTTGGGCGTGTCTTGTGTAAATGGCCTTGGTTGTTCTGTAGCATCAAGTGTAGTTGGTCTTGTACCTCTTGGTGGTGATGTAGGTTTAATTGTCTGAGAAAGCTTCAAAGTTGTTGGATTGTAATAGGTATTAGATCCCAGCTTTTGGGTTTTTGTACTTCGCTGTGGCTGATATTGCTGCTGCAAATTCTGGCTGATTTGTGGATGTTGAAAAGATTGTTGTGCTGGGGTATCCCTTAACAGTTGAAGAGATTGCTGTGTGGGTGAATTTCTTTGTGGTTGAAACGGTTTCTGTGTTGGGGTATTTCTTTGTGGTGTGTAGGTTTCAGGTTGGCTTGATGGCTTTTGGGTTTGGTAAGTTAGTTGTTGGCTTGGTGGCTTTTGGGTTTGATAGGTTTGTTGGCTTGGTTGATTATTGTATGGTTGAATAGGTTGGTTGTATTGTTGAACAGCTTGGTTATTGTATTGCTGTATTGGCTGTTTGGTTGAAAGTATTTGTTGATTAAATGGGTTTAGGGTAGTAGGATTATATTGAGTGTATGTTGATTCTGTGGAATAGGTATACTGTTGTTGGAATGGTTTTTGTGTCGTTTGACTATACTGATAATTGTCTTTAACGGTTGTGCTTTGTTGTGCTTGTGGGTTGTAAAACTGTTGTTTGTAGGCATCTGATACTTGAGGTTTAGCTGTAGTAAAATATTCTTGTTGATAGGATTTTGGTGTACTTGGGTTATAATAGTTTTGTGTAAGTGTAGTAGGGTTGAAGTATGTCTGTGATTGGTAGTTATCAGTTGTTGATTTTACTCCCAAATTAAAATTATAAACTGAAGATACATTAGTGTTAATGTTTTTAATGCTGCTTTGAAGACTGTTGAAAGCACTTGCTCCAAGATTGAGGCTAGGTGCTGTTTTTAAGAATTCATCCTTCGAATCGTCATACTGGTTGAGAGCACCAGTGTTCAGCTTGTATAACTTTTGTGTTTCGTAGTTGTTATTTTTCTCATAATTTAAGGTAGTTTCATAATAATTAACAGTTGTTGGGGCTTGAGTTGTAGTTCTGAAATTCTGATAGTTCCTTGTTGTTTGTATGGATGGAGTTGTTTGAGTGTTATAATTTTGTGTGTTTTCATAGAAGCTACGTTTTGTTGTGGGATTGTAATTCCTGAACAATTCTGTTCTCTGTGCTGTCGAAGTTGTTTCTATTTTTGGGGTCGTAGGAGAATAGTAGTTTCTTTGAGTATATGATTGGCGATTGTTATGGGTTTCAGTTATCTTCACTGGAGTTACTGTGGTTTGCTGCTGAGCAGTTCTTTGGAATTGGGATACTCTTCCTGCAAAATTGTGTGTTTTTGGTCGGTACTGTGGTTGAGAAACTTTGCTCTCTTCAACTGGAGCCTAAAAAAAGAGAGAAATATATGATATGAATACCAATTACAGGTATATCTGGTTGATATGCAACATAATGATCTATATTGTATTCAAGCTACAGAACCTGTAGCTACTTCACATTATATTATAACTTAATTACATTGCTAGGTTTTTAAATTTTAAGAAAGAGTAATATGCCTAAGCTGACCTGAGTCGCTGTTAAAGGCCTTTTTCCAGTTAAGAGCTTTTTCACATTGCCTCCTCTGGTTTTCTTATGATCATCCTTACTGTAGTCGTCATCTTCCCTACCTCTGTTCTTGTTTGAGAAAAAGTTACTGGAATGGCTTCCCCTGGATAAATAAATTTGTTATTAATAATAAGAACTGATAATAATAATTGTTCATCAAAAATATATTCCATACGCTTTGTTATAATATAGCATACACATTTCTTGGAATAAAGTAACACACATTTAGTAAAAAGGAATCGCCTAAAAAGCACAAGCTTCGACCAAATAATCTCTAAGAATATAATCATCATCAATAAAACTAAATCACCTGTATTCATAAAACCTTAATATTCAATAGGTAATTATAAAAATTAATTACTTGAAAACTTAGGGGCATGTTTGAAAAGCTTTATTCTAAGTAATGACAATCTTGCCAGTTTTCAAAATTTATCAATTAATATTATAACAGATGCTTGACAGTATTTTGTGACATTTTGTTGTTAAATGAATTATTGAAGCTAGCACATTTTTGAAAAATCAATGATCAAAATTCTTTCAATGTTGTAAATTGACTATGATGTTTAAAGGAATTGGTACAATTAGTAATTAAAAAAAATTTCTCACCTCAAAAGATCAGATCCTACATTTTCTCCTCTATCACTTTTCTGCAAATAGAAGCCATCGTCAATTTCTGAAACGGCATTGTTAATATTATTACTGGGTAAGCGAGGTTCTAGATTTGTACGTGGAATGTCACCTCCTAAAAGGAAAAAAATAAAATATATAATTAAAATTGAGTCATGTGTCATGACAAATCGCACAATTAAGGATTTATGTATTAGTAGTTAGTTATAATTAAAAAATGAGCAAGATTACAAAACTGAATAGTCTTTTTTTTACCATTAACTAATTATAGTCCATTAATTATTTTTGGAGAGTTGGCAGAGTATTTCATTTTTTCATGTGATCAAGTAGAATCTCCATGTACAATTTAGTTTATGAATTTAAAATTTCTATCTAGATTTAATTGAAACATTTTCAACTGATTATTTGACGAGTGAACATTGAAAGTAGATTTATGACAAAGAACAAGAAGGCAGAGATGAGGTAGGTGGAGGCAGTAGTTTCCCTTGTGGAAGATGAAGGAAGGCGGACTGTCAAAATATGTTAGAATTCCAACAATGAGAAAATATTTTCTACCACTCTATTGCCCAACGGGGAGGATTGAGGAACAAAAGTTCCTCATGCTGGCTGGGACTTCATGACCCTTAATAAAGACAAGTCTGTAAAACGAACACAGCAGGACAAGAGAGAAATATCTTGTAACGAATGCATGTGTTGGTAGAACATTTCTAGCCGATAACCGTGGTCATTATGGACATGAGAGACTCAACACAGCTTGTGGGTATAACGCTACCCTGCTGCCATAAGAGATGGAGTCCTGATGGCCATACAACATGGAAGTGGAGTAGCATCACTTGGAAGGAAGTGGGCTTTACTGATGACAACAAGCAATGCCAAGCTCCATCACTTGACGATAAAGATCCCTCAGAAGATTCATCTGGGTAAACTTATTTATCTTATCACCTTTTACAGAAAGGAGTACACGTCTCTCCAAGAGTACTCATCATTGCTATACACATAGTGTGTTCGCTATGGTCCAACCATTGGGTGGTTGGAGACCAAATAGATGCTAGTAGCTATGGGACAACATATCTAAGACCTGAAAACCTTTCAAAGTTGTACATTCAAGACGACAGAGACAGTAATGAAGGGAGAGCAGCCGTACAGAAACCAATAAGTCACGAGCTTCAATCCTAGCCATGTCATCAAATACTCCTAAAACTATATTGTTTACAATAAACAAATCTAACTTATAGTTTTTAACATTCTATTGGCCACCGTTTATGATTTTTTTTATAAAAATCAAATCAAAGAAATAAAGGAATACTGTTATGTTTTTGTTCTATTTTAACACTTCACATCTTTCTTCCACTTTTCTTCTTAGGATATTTCAAGGTAACGTACTATGGACTAATTTTTATTTAGGCACCATTTAGTTCAAGCAGATTATTGGGTTAAACCATCACCCATATATTGGTCATCAGATTACCACCCTTTCCTGTATTTGTGCTTTTATTTATCGATAAATATAGTATTTGTTAAATATAATCACTTCTCAGAGCATGATTTAAACTCACTGATGTATTATCAAACCTTAAGAATCTAAATTTCCAGTTATTAATTACAAATTATAATAAAAATGTAGATTGTACTTCTGCAGAGACTACTGAAGAATATCCTTTGTAAAAAAAAAAAAAAATCCTTACCTATTCTATAAAGATCAAAGTTGTCAGAATAGTACAAAGTTGAAGCCTCACAGTCAATGTTGAACCAATCATCACAGATTTGATTTTCTTGATCAAATGATGTATCATTAGGGCAAAGAAATCTGTAATCTTGTACCTTGAATGGAAATTATATTACTATTAGTGGTAATATTACTAAACATTATCATAACAATGTGAAGAGGTAATTTTAATAGATTTATAGGATATGAAAAGTTTTTAATGTAACACTCTATCCTGAAAGAGAGAATAGATGGAAATTGATTGAATATGGTTTATTACCAATTATTACTTCTTAGTAATAATACAGTAACCATTATTACCAATTAGCAGCCAAAGGAAAAATATACTGATCTGGACTTGAAACCGGGAGCAACTGAGCTAGACTGCACTTGGATAGCTGTGACTAGGTATTGGGGAGGGCTGAGTCCCGAACTTGCCAATATATGTTGTCTTTGATTGTTAATCAGTAATAATCATAAATAATAGTGGGAGCTATACTACAATAAAATTGGCTCTGTATTTCTGATAATTTTAGATTACTTAATTCTTATCTACTCATTGTGAACAATGTACATCAACAAAAACTATATTTACAATAGATTGGTTAAGGCAGTGTGAAAGTTTTATTTATGGTTTTTTTACTTTATCCTCAGGTTCTGGAGAGTGATATGGTCTCGAGCAGAGACTGAATGAAGAATCGCAAAATGTAAATTTTAAGTTGTTAGGTAAATAAAATTTGAGGAGTAGAATCTTATGGACTATTACTTGTCTTGTCCTACATTAAGACGAATATCTCAAACATATAGGTAAATTTATAAAATATAGGGAAAATTGACATTTCATTTATTTTCTCTATAATTTTCATACTATCCATATTGCAATAGAAGTTAGAATTTTTCGTCACTGTTTTTAAATACAATCAGGAATTGAAATGAAAATTTAGTTTCTGTTAATAATTTGCAGCACTGCAGCTTTATCAAACTCGTTTTTTTATCAGTTTCCTCTTAAGTTTATGTTGCTAATGCTGTATGAACAATTCAGTTTGTAATCAAATAATAAAAATAATTTATTCCTCCATTATTTTTTACAATTTAAAAATAATTTTTATTAACGTTAATATTTTATCCTCTAGCTGCATATTTTTTTTTATGATTTCAACATGTGCGTCTGGATCTATAAATTATTAATTAGAAAAAAAAATGCCTAGTATATTAGATTGCCCTAGTTTCATTGGATCTTACCAACTAACCGGTTAAGATCAGGAAAAATGGAGGAATTCTGTGAGCACCCTATATTCCTCCAGGAATCAAAGGATATAAAAAAAAAAACTCAGGATAATTTAGGATATAACTTCAGGTACTCAAATGTGAAAGAGGGTGGCTCCTAACTGTAAATTATATTAGCATTTAAAATCTGAAAAAAGAAGTAATCCCCCTATTCCTAACGTTGATATACTTATTTTTTCAGCTATTGATAGTTTTTAATGATCTTACAGTTGATGAATACTTTGTTCTAATTAATTAATAAATATAATAATCTTATTATTATTATAATTATTCATTGTGTTCTATATTAAGTACATATATCATATACAGTTATACATTGGAATCACATTTATTTATTATTTCTAATCATCTCAAAATGACATTGTTTATTTTCTATGTAGGGTTTAATACCCATAATTGGTTTCATTTATAGTAGGAAAAGCGCATTAACTGACACCTTTGACATTTAGAATAGAACAGAAAAAGATTTTACAATTGGAAAATAAAAAGAGCTATGACATCATAATAAATGCATGGCAATGTAAAAAAAAATGTAAACCTCCATAGGAAAAGTAATAATCATGAAATAAAAAAGAATTATTTAACTGCTTTTAGTAAATAAAGTCATAAATGGATCCACCTATAAAAAACCAAAACATAAAAAACAATAATAACAATGTGCAAAAGTCTGTACAGAGTGACATTAAATAATGCCTTATGTGGATTGGGCTCTACTAAAGCCTTTAATTCATCATCATCAAGCTTTGTTTCAGGCCTTCCTGGAGATTCATCCAGGACTTGTATTGCCAGATTGAAACCAAAGAGATCCCCAGATATACAGTTGTTTCGTTCACCGGAGCATCACCAAAAGCCATATTTGTTTTTTGAAAGTCTTCAAAAGCATTATGTTCAAGTTTAAATTCATATAATAATATAATTTGTAATTACTCAGATTTAATTGATAATAAAAAAAATACACCAAGACTTGAACAGTTCACAATAAAATGAAAGAGAAATGTCTACAGATTAATTTAATACCCATTGTGTTAGTGCTTTTGTAAACAAGAGATGGATTCTTACTTTAATGATTTTATCAAAATAAATAAATCTTACATTTTATCCATTGCAACCCAATAGTATAATGAATAAATCATTCCCAGACTAATGTGCTTCTCTTTGGATGTTGAGAAGGTATAATACAGAATAGGAAAGCTTTGAAGGTTCATAAGGATGAAGTATGGCATATATTAGGAGGTAGAGAATTCCAGAGGGTAGTAGAGCAAGCAAGGAAGGACCGATCGATTGTATGGTGCAGTTTTGTGGGCAGGAGTATAAAAGTCATAGAGACAGGATCTTGTGTTCTGGACTGTGGATTTGAACTGTAAATATGTAAGGGGGTGATGCAGAAATAATGTGCACAGAAGGAGGGGAAGAGCCACCCTGACTTTGACTTGGTGTGGAGGTGAGAGACATGGGAGCATCCCAAAGACAGATCTAACGAAGCAATTAATGATTCACTTCAACTTCTCCTTGAGCCCCCCATACACCACAGAGCTATATTCAGAGTGAGGGAAAATGTGGAGGGATACAAGGAGTTGACATGTATGGTTGGGGGAACAGATGGCGAAAGCGATGGAATAGTTTCTGGGTACCTGTTGGCCAAAGGGAAATTAGGGAGATATGTTGGTTCCAAGAGAGCGTTTGGTCAATGGTTATCCCTAGGTTATTGCTAGTGAAGGGGAAGTTATGGGATGGCTATTAAGGGATAAAGGGGGACTATCGGCGAATGATCTGAGGAGTCAACTGGAGCCTATGTCAATTGGTGGGGGTTTCACTGCATTTAACCTTAGCATATTCAGCTTTCCCAGGGACTGATCCGATCTAGGTCTCCCAGAGTCTTGGTCAACACAGCTAAAAAATTGCAGGGGAGGGGAAGGATAAATAGATTTGAGAGTCATCAGTGTAAAGGTGATGGGAACAATGATGAATAGAGTTAGGGAGATCATTTATGTGAAAACTAAAAAGAAGGAGAGAAATGCTTGAGCCACCAACACCCGATACACCCGAGAAAAGAGTAAGGGAAGCAGACAAGGGTTGATTAGGGATTGAGTAACTATTTGTGAAAGGTTGGAAAGAAATGATTGAAACCAGAGCAAAATAATAAATAGAGCAATCAGAGAAGGTTAATGATTTTAATTTGGAAAGGTATCAATGGTATGTAGTATCAAATGCTTTGGAGAAATCTAGGATAATTTAGAGTGGGTTGCTGAATTTATTTTGTAGGGCTGCAACAAAATGGGATCTGTTCTCCTTAGTGAGAATGAAAGTCATATTGTTCTGGATCAAATAAACTCCAGTCAGCTTGACCTTCAGGCTTTCTCCTAAATTGTATAAATTCATGCATAAATAAATCAAACTTACCCCTTGTCCTGGTACTTTGACACAGACATGGAACATTTGACAATCAGTTTCTGGATCAGCATAATATCCACCAATGATCTTGTCCCTGCAGCTGAAAGAAGTCGCTGGCATGCTCTCCTGGGAATAGTTGGGAGGGCGTTTCTGTGCCACGGCCGCTACAGCTACCCATAGTGCCAAACCTGAAAATAAAATAACAATGAATAATAAAAAGTTCCTATTGAAGTTATTATGTTTATTCAACAAAACTGATAAAGCAAAAACTTTCTTGGACTCTTTCTATAGAGCACTATAACAACTAAAAAGCTTCCTTACCTTTACACCCTTCCACAATTCAAATCAGTTATCAAATTTAGTCACACCTGATCTACCAACTGGGACTATTTTTTTTTTTATCTGTACTCCCAACTTCTGGTACTCCATTCCATAATTATTTGATTCTCTTCCTCACCCGAAATCTGTATAACTTGACTTTACCAGTCCCTTATCACCCTTTAATCCCAAAATGCATAATCTAATTTATCCTCTTTAAGAACTTAAATCATATAATTTAATTTTTCAGTTGCAATTTCTGTATTTTATTTTCTATTTATCTGTAACCCTTGTTAAAGAACATTATCTACTCTATTAAAATTTCATTTGTTGACTAATTTTCATGTTGTTTCTTCATTTCACAATAGAATACATTCTGAATGGTTTGGATGATTGGTTATAAATATATACAGAAGTAATTAGCTGATTTAAGCCACCAGCCTATTAAAATTTCTCAACTGTGATGAACCTCACCCCAGTTTCTCTCAATTCTCCTTCAATTTATATTCACTGTCAGACTTTCTCCAAACTGACAGAAATCATCTCAAAAGTTAGCTCTTAACACCCGTTTCCCTCCTCGATGGCTCCTTATTTTCATATTTTACAATTGGCCAGGAATGACGTGTAGTGGCAAACAGAACTAATGTTAGGATAATTCACCACTTCTCCCAGCCTGTTAATTTATTGTCAATAGAACTAAATTAGCCTTAACATCCTATTTTATTATTATTAGGGAACCATTGTCCAAGAATGTAAGTTAAATACTAGCATCCTTCAAAATAATATATATCATTTTTTTTTCATTTCAAGTGTGAAATTGTTTTTTTGCTCAAAAAATTAAAGCTGGCGGTAAAGTCGTGTCTGTTATCATAGACATTCCATTCTAGATCATTCCTCTAATTTAATTTCATTGAAGAAAATTCACCAAGGGATTTGTAATTAATACCTTCATATGGTGGACCTTCTCCTCTCACGTGCATGGCCTTTGTGCTAGGCTCCTCTCAAGGTGCTATTTCAACATTGACTGACCCCAAAGGATTCTCATGCTAATTTTACTTGTATCGAATCTGACTAACAGTTTCACAACCGTATATGAAGTGAATAAAGTCGACGAACTACTGCCTTTAATTTTAGCGATTTCATAATATTTTGGAAAAAAAAAACTGTATTATCAAATATTCATCACGAAGGAGGATCATCATGGAGGAGTGGGCGACCTCTAACCTCTCGATCTGGTTGCGAGGTTTAAGTGGGCAACGTTGTCCAGGCATTGGCATCTCACGCATGTCGTGACCTAATTAATACACGATTGCGACATTCATAATCTAGATACCCCAAGAATAACGTACACGTAAAATCACTTTAATTGTGACAGTGGGTACATTTCGACAATAGCTGAGTCTGAAACTAGCTATTTTAATGCATCTCCTAGAGCCCACTGTAGTCAAGGCGGCTAGATCGTCAACGAAAGATTAGAAATGACGTATATAATAACTAAGTAGAGATAGTTCTGGAAATTATTGATGGTGCGGTGCCGGTGTGAAGTGTGGATATTAAGAAATAGAACACCTCCCATCTTTCCGAAGCTTTATTTATTTTTCTACGTATAAAATAAATAAAGCTGTGGAGAGACATAAGGTGTTTTATTTATTGACATTGTTCTCATGATTCAACACTTAATCCAACTGGCTTGAAAAGTACTATTAAGAGTGTACGTTGTATAGGAACTGAAAACTTCTTGGACGAATGTGCTGTAAGTCACGCATCAAAAAAAAAAGCAAGCTATAGATTTTAAAAAATCGACTGGGGAACAATGAACTCATTCTGATGTATCAAGATTACTGCTTGAACCCTGTATTTGAGTTTAAATTTAATACAATAAGAATTTAAAGTGTAGTAATAATTATTAATTTGAAGGACGTATATATATATCAAACATCACAAAATGTGCAAAATATCCTTCTGTATCTATTTTTATTATAATTTCATTTGATAATTGGGAAATTTCTGACTCGTTCAGTCGTGTTGTTCAAATTAAATAATTAATAATAAAAACTAAATGCATCAATTAATATTCATTTATTTATTATTATTATCAATACATAAAAAATATTTATTTTCGTATTTAAATATTATAGTTTTAATTTTTAATATTAATTATTTAATTTGAACAACACGACATGGGTTGCTCGATGATGGACTGAATGAGCCCAAAACGTTGCAATTATTATATGAAATCATAAAACAAATAGATACAAAAGTTGTTGATAGTTAATGTTTGATAATTTAAATTATTTTTAACTAAGAAAACATTTTATTGGAGGGGTACCGTAAAGAAAAAACTATTAGGTATAGTGGAAGGCTTGTTGTGGGCTATTCATATTAATACTTTCGGTGGTTTTACCACCATTCTCAATAATTTTATGATTGGATTGATAGAACAGGACATACAAATTTAAAAAATAAAAATGAAAGGGACAATTTTAAATGATGTAACCTATTCTACTGTAATAGGATATGTTATAGAGTGGTATATCTGCCGAAATTACTTGAAAGGCCAGAGAGAGGTGAATATTTATTAATGAAAAACCCGTCAAATGAAAGGGGGTGGGTGACCTACTTTAGTGGGTTAGTTGGAGGTGGGCATTCAGTGTGCGCCTTTCGTGCATTAAAATTGATTTTTTCGTTAGATGAGAATGATTGTAAAAGAAAAGTGGTTGTAGGTTCAATAAATGAGTCAAAATTTATTTTATTTTCGATCAATGAATCGATGTTTGTAAACCTATGCGTATTGATGGTCAGGACGGTACTATTTATAGTGCAACCAAACGATTCATATATTATTGATGATTTACAGTAATTTTATGGTTACGACAAAAAAAATGACAAATGTTTAACAAAGTAAGTAAGGAGCGGACGCCCGGATTGCACACTCCGCCCTGATAGCTGAGGTTACGCTGCGGATGACGGGACCAAGGAGGAGAGCAGGGATGTTACACCGACCTGAGGTCGTGTGAAAGGTCTCACGGTCTCTCCTGAGAACTGGGACGTTGTGTAAGCCATAAACCCTAATGTAATTAGCCAACTCTATGGGTAAGTATCTCTCCGTTTTAATTAATTACCGGGCTGATTAACGCGCTCGTTCAACGACAGATTGGATAAGATAATTGCAATTTCTTCCGCCACGATTGCGCTGTAAAATAAAAATTAAAGTCAAGGGCAATGCATCGCTCAATTAAGAGGTTTTTTTTTTACTGTTAAAAAACGATTTTATTGAATCAATTTTATCGTATTCCACTTATTACATGTACTTCATATTAGGAAGCCTTGGATTTTAATTTGATATCCAACTTAATATGATAGGAGAATATTTATTTTTTAATAGTAAATAATTGACCCTTCATTACTTTTCATAAAATCCCCTTTCTTATGAGCATCTCTGAAGTAATAAATTAAAATTTTCATGCAAAATAGCTTCTCTATATTTCAAACTGGAGCTGTAAAAAACTAAATATATTTTTAATGTCAATTTTAATCACTCCACTTAATTAAAGTCCTTAAACCTCGAAACATATTACATATTATCAATCAAGATGTCGAAATCTTTAATTTGATCCCTTAGTCAATATTATAGAAAGATATATATTTATTACTGGTCGTTTTTTTAAAGAACCTTTATTATTTTTCTTGGGTTTGGGTTTATTTTAAGCATCGTTGGGCCTGTCGACGAAAGCGACAGTTAAATAATCTTGTTTGAGGAGAGTCTTTTAAAAAACTTTATTATGAATAACAATCAAAACACTGGTATATATATATATACAAATATTAATCAGTTACAGCGTTACAACATTCTTTTAGGAAGGCTAAACCACAAGTGTTTGTGTCTTGGCCATAGCAGGTAGCAAAGGGTTAGGAGGGGGTTAAAAGACAAAGAAAAGGGAGACTATATGTCTCAACTGAAGTACACGTTTCAACTAAAAATGAGTATTATAATAACTCATAATAACTGACGAAAACGGTGATAATGACTTTTCGTAATTATAGTTTGGAAAAACAAAGCACAAACTACAGTGTGGCTCAGAAAGTTAAGGTCTTTACATTTCCACACGATTTAAAATGACAGAACATTTTTTTGTATATAATACCAAGTAATTAAGAATAAAGCTTACTCTAGTTTTATCAAGACGGTTATATTTTTCCAGTCTTACCAACGTCAAATATGACCTACATGTAAAATTATAAGCCTTTAGATTGAGCTGAGGACTTAAGTCAACTCAGTTGTACTGAGGAGAGCATGAGCGGAATTTAAAAAAAAATCGTTCTGCAACACGTCAAGGCTGCTGGAGATTACCATTAGATTACCATTGGAGATTATAATAGGTTATCTTTTAGCTTATAAATAATGACATTTTTATTAGGAAGAAGTGTTTTACAAATAATTAAAAGGTTTCAGAGTCAAAACTTGCTTATGCTTCTCTTAACTTAAGTTCTATTATATTATTACTATTATTTATTATCTCAGAGTTTTTCTTATTGATGAAATGCAACTAGCTTCTAACTTTGGTTGGAATATTCAACGAAAAATCTCGAAGAAGTTGTGACGACACTGAAACCTATATCTGACTTTTTTTTTTTAAGTTTATTATTTACTTAATTTACAATTTTGCTCAGAAACACAATAAAATAATACCTGATTTGATCAACGAGACCGTTTACATGTGTAAACTGCATTTTTTTACTGCTTACTCTTTTTTTACTGCTAACGTAATGTAATAGTAAAAGATGGAATCACTACTAGTAGGAAACACCTAACAAAAAGCAAAAGAAAAAAAAAAGGAAGCGAAAAATAAAGAAAAGTGAATTAATAAATAATAATAAATCTAAATGAAATATAAAAGAGATAATTAAGTAAATACAAAATTTAATTTGGCAAATGATATTACAAAAATATATGTTCTGTGCGTTTGTAGTTGTAACTTTTGATGGCGTGTTTACTGGTATTGCTTATTTCTCTGATTAATGGGTTTTCGGGTATGGATACAAACTGCAGGATTGTGGGTAATTGAAAGTTTGTTAGCAAGTTGGCTATATTGGTGTATCGAGGGTAGTTGTTAATTATTTTGTTGTCAGTAATTTGAAGCACATGTGTAACTCCAAACCGTTGGAGCGTATGTCATTGTAGGATAGATTACTACCTAATGCAGTATTCATTTGTTTTCAGTTGTCAGAAGTACTAATGAGGTTTTCAGTGTTGTTACATTTATTGTGAAACGGCCTAAAGTTACTCCTTAAAGTTAAGGAGTCGGTGTAAAGTTAGCTGACTTTCAGTTCCGTTTTCTAAACAGGGTTCGCTGCAGCTATTGGTAGTAAAATAAATCAGGAATTAGTACAATGAAATAGGCAACACTCCCTCAGCTAGACGGTAATACTCTTCTTCGGGACCTCCCTCTACCAAATCTTAGCTAGGAAAACCCCATCATGCACTATAAACTCAAATCCTTGGTCCAGTACCGCTGACATGATCTCTGACCTACCGTCGTCCTCAGATCCGTTTCATTTGACAGCTCTTTTCTCACGCTTGCCTACACTATTTCGTACTCAATACATCAATATATCAGTCCTTCTTCATCCCTCCAACATTTTAAATCCCGTTTTTATCAATTTCTGGCCTCTTAATTTATCTCTACTTAACTAGTCTGGGTCCTATACCATCAGCAGTAATTTCTTACTTACTTTGTTTCTCCTTAATTATTTTTGATGTTTATTCGCAGAAAATGTTTAAGCTGGAATCGATGGCAAGCCTGTGTCGGTTTACATTTATTTATCAATTTATTCATGGATCATAATCATCAACAACACCAAATTTATAAACTACATCGGTCAGACGATGGCCTTACATTTGGTTATCATTTTTGTCATTCTTACAGGACTTTGTCTTAAAATAAAGTTTATTTTAAGTTAGGCCTTTGGCCAATAGTGAAACTCTCCAATTCGGAATTTTAACTAATTCTAAACGTTGTGATTACTGACGGTATCCAGATACCCCAGTCAGTACTCTCTTTCAATCAATCAATTCAATCAAAAACATAAATCTCAATTGGATTGTAAGATACTGACTAGAAATCCATGGTTGAAAAACAGAATGAAGGTTTTGAATCCTCCTTAGGCAAACGATATGTATCGTAGTAAAGGGCGAAGGATGGCAAAGCCAAGTACATGTATTCCATGTAGTGATTAGTGATATACGTGTATACCAAGTGTTTCAGATGACCACGATTTGGCCACAACATATGGGTATCAACTCACTCTATACCAGTTGAAAATTACCACCAGCACGGAATTTTCCAATACTATAAAATACAAGAAATAAACTAATCACAATTGGAGTGGAAAATTAACGTTGTTACGTTAGGTGACTTACTCAGGAAAAAGTGATAATTGAAATAATTACGGAAGTAAGAGATTGTATTATAAAACTTCCTCATCATGACAAATAATATTGCAAAAGAAATTTGTCTCACGGTGCAAAATAACTAATTTATTATATAAGTAGTTTATTATATAGCTTGTGAGCTCCTCAATCAATCTGTCTCCTTAAAGCAACTGTTTTATGTTTGTTAAAAATTCAATGTGTGCAAAGACAGATATTTTATTTCCACCTTACCAAATCCAACATGTCCTACGGAAAATATTTACATTATGAAAACCTATATTATATACTAATAATCATTACATAACCTCATGTAGGACAAGGTATAATGCCTCCCCTAGAAAAATTCAAGTCATTAAATAATCAAGGGTTTAGTTGCTTCTGCGAAAAAGTTGTGAACACGATTTTATTGACTTTATGAGAATAGAGTCTACCAATTATTACTTAATTACCATCTTAATCTACCAAGTTTAATCTACTTTACTAGGGTCAGTCTACCAGTTAATTACATATTATTAACAATACACTGACGTCTATAACTAGACACCCAACTCCAGAGGATGGCCAATTCATTTTTTTTATAACCAAGTAAATAATAGTTGACTCATTATTATTTTTGATGGAGCTTCTTTTATGCTAAGCATCATTTAGGTGTCAAATGGAGCTAACACAATAAAAATCTATAGTTGACTTAAAGTTGTGAACATGATGTTAATGACGTTAATTATTGATTAATAAAACAAAGCACATATTACGTGTTGTTGCATATTAAAATTATAGATTTTTCTAATGTCAATGGATTAATTAATGACACTTATAATGTTTTCTGGAGATGGGTATATTTTACGATTTCGTATATCAATCGGGACCTCTATGTGAAATTCCATGTCAAGAGAGCCACAAAAACTAATACCAGAGCAAAGATACAAGGGTGAACACAAGGGTTTCTGGTTTTCAAAAAACCAATGAAACCCTAAAAATGGAGACCAGAAGTGAACCCCTTCCTCAGCACAACAAATGCCTTGCATAGTAATAAATGTTCAGAAATAATGTTTAAAACAAAACTGTTGGAAAATAATGATTTAATTGTGTGGGATTTCCAAACAAGAGCGCTGAATTTGAACGTTTGGCGGAATAAGTGTGATGGATATATCTTGTTGAATATCAACACTAACGAAAACGACAGTTCATAATTGTGAATAACCGTTAATTTAGCTCGTGAAAGCGAGTTACATTTAAACATAAAAAAAAAATTGATAAAAGAACGCCAGAAGAGTCTTGGTAATAAGTGTATTCAAAACTACCGTTGTGCGCACTTTTTAAATTGGATATTAAATAACTTATCCTGGAAGAATTTGAATCTACCCCTCAGGTAAATAGGTAACTGGGATGAGTTATCTCATTCATACCATATTTATATCACACTCACTCGCACATCGATGCAGTATGAACAGTATACATGCAATGCAAGAACATATACATGACCCCGAAATCCCTTTTAATATTACCAGAATACATTATGTGCTCCCTTAAATAATCAAATTCTGTGATATATCAGGTAATCCGTTTATATTATGTATTCGCCAAAGAAAAAAAGATCGAACCCGGGACCTCCACGTCTTTGGCGAGATGCTCTAACTAAAGACTACTCTAAATAAAGACTACATTGTCATATGAAAGACTTCCATTACACCAATGCTTTTCTGAGGTTTAGGAAAGCATAACTAAAAATGTGCCGCATTCATATTCCTGCTGTCCCTCTAGCATTAGCAAATTTTGTTGAGCATTTATCAAAAAGTATAGTAGAAATGTCGGGATAACGGTGTGTGGAAGGATTTATTAGAATATTATCGAAACAGAAATGTTCAATTCTGATTGAACTTAGAATTGCTAGGTATGATGCTTTTCAAAACTGATTGAAATTTCTTTGAATATATCCATTCACAACCGGCACAACTATACATTGTGATTTTGACAAGCTATTGCACATTATTTGTGACTCAATTTTTACTATCAACAATTTTTTGAAAATTTAGTTCTGACTCATAAGCCATAGGTAAATATACTTACTATTTACTATACTAGTATGTAACATAACATAACATATATGCTTAATACACGGCTAGCATACTATGTTTTCCTAATGTGTATGGATCTTCAAATGTATCGTTAGCATAAATAAATTGTTAAAGTTTAACTACTTGTACTGTGAGTCTACTCCAGTAGGTAGGACCCTTGGAGTGTCATGCACCGCAGTACAGCCATCTAAGCTCTCATTTTAAATACAGTCAACCCAAAGACTGATTTCTATTATTGTTAAATAGCTTATTATGCTCTATAGTGCTAATATACACGGCATGAAGTACTGCTGTACGTGGAAAACTACTAAAGTAATATTAAAAAACAACAAATTAAATAACGTAAAATTATATATAAGAGACTTTTCCTAAGATTCCTTATGAAGAAACTTTTACTGACAGTTGCAGTTCTTTACATCAAACAAATGCCTGGCTTTCTCCAAACATCAAGCCACTTCTACTTATGTATACTCATTAACATAATTACCATTCGGGTGACATACAAACGTAACATTCATTTCAATGCAAATTCGTTGCCACCATGACAAATATATATCTGCCTATTTTCGTAATCTGTTATTGACCATCACAATATTATATTAGAGAATAAGATAATGATAAATAACGTTGTGAGGTAATTTAATACATTCTTTTTTTATAAAATCATGCGTTATTTCAATATCAGTCAACATGAGTTTACCTCATGGAACAAAAAAAAAAAGATATAAATACCTATTAAATAATAAGTCATACCAGTAAGCAGCCTCCCGAGTATATTCATCTTGTCCTGAAACACATAAGAACAAAATAAAAATTGTACTGTAATAAATAAATAATACTTCTAAAAATTTTTTTTATGTTTAAGAACAAAAACAAACTATTGGCTACAGAGAAAACAGCGGAAGTGAAACTTAATGTTTTAAAACTACTAATACAACGCAAGTTTTAAGAAAATAAATGAGATCCAAATCCATAATAAGCAGCTGTAAGATAATTGTACCCTTTTTAAAATATAAGCGTATTTTTTCTTATAAGCTGAATACCTTTTGTCGGGTTGCCACTAGGAGAGTGCCTAATAACCCTAGCCCTGGTGACAAGTGCGGATTGTTGTAGTTTATAACATGGACCATTGTTCCATGTCGGCGTTAATATTTGACTCCATTTATGATAGGTATGAGCCCCTGCAATGCACTATGTTCAAGAGAAGAGGTACAGAGGTTTCATAAAGAATAAGGCAAGTTTTTTGAGAGTTCGAGTGGAAGCGAAACAAGCATAGTTACAGGTCGCCAGAGAGTCTACCAGGAGACGGGCGAGGAGATTAAGAGACTGACGGGGAGTCTAAGAGACTGACTTCCAGGGCCAGTGGCCCTGGCGTAAAGTGCCACCGAGTAAAAGCGGATGAGGAGACTCAGAGGCTGACGAGGAAACTAGACTAGACTTACAGGGCGAAACGCCCTGGTTTAAATATCGTTCCTGCTTGGGGGGGGGGGGGGCTTGGCCGGCGTGAGAACATGCGACCGCTGACCAATTGCGTGTTTCCTTGACCCCTAAAGGACTGTTTATGGCTGCGAGGTGGTACCTCTGCACACCTGCGCCGAGGCACGTGACCGGTAGAGATGCATTAAAAGGGTTGCTAAGTTTACGACTGTTTATGGCGGCCAGGTAGTACCCCTTGCTCTTAGGCCGATGGGTACCTGGCTTGTTTATGGCTTGTTTCGCTTCCGAGTTTTATTGCTTAACACTTTACAATGATTTACAATACATTTAGTTCATGTTATTTTACTTTTGCTTACAATATATATGCACCAGAGTATAGGGTGATTTAACTTATGTAGTTAGTGGTCGCAACACTTTTATACAGGTATGGAAATCGCTTATTGTTATCTAAATAAAAATACATCAATTTATTACCTAATTTTTGACCACCAAATGGTCTATATTAACACTAAAATCACCAATATAAAATGTCCGGAAGACGTGTTTGGACCCAATTATCAAGAACTGCTTAGAAGATTTTTATTAAATCAGCACTAAAATGTTATTGGGAACCCGAAGTGCTGTTGGCTGCTTTAACGTTCCCTACTAGAATAATTGCATTTATTTTAGAATAAATTGTAATTGTGAAGTTAATATTGTAATAATTCAGATAATAGCTGTCCACGAGATATTATTTACAATATGAAATATATATCATTCACTTAATAGGCGACCAAGAAATGTAAATACAAACAGCTTATTTTTATTATTTCAGAACTTCGTATATGTTAACGGGTGTAGGAATGAAAATTATCTTAGTTGTGTGAAAACAGTATTACTTTAATAGTATTTTATTAAACGCACAAGCGATTTGGCAGTGTACGCTACAAACTTCTAGTGTATGTGTACCTATGTAGTGAATTAATTGAAACGATCCCTAAATGTGCAATAAAACAGCTAAAATATTCAAATATGCTTATGCGAACTTAAAACATTTCATAGCACGTTTTGAACATGAGAAAGAAATAGGAGGAGTAATTTTTTGCTGAATGTTATTTAATTTAACTATAATATGAAAATGAGACAAAAATCAGCAAATGAACTTATTATATATATAAATATATACAGAGAAAGAGAGTAAATAACACATATATAAAATTTTTAAAACTGTTATATCTTGCCAGTACGCATATATAGCTGAATGAATAAATGATTAATAAGTTCAGTGATGTTTTCGTTCCCAGTTTAGGAGTATATAAGAATAGGCGAAACGTCAACGTATATCTAATGTCATAAGTAATAAGTAGTAAGTAAAGAAAGAGATATGAAGGGACTTTTTGAAAATTTATTTATATATATAGTTAATAATAATATATTGTAGCAAGCCACCTCTAACGCTGTAAGTTTAAAATTTTAAAAACAGCTTTAATATTAATTTTGACAGAGGGTGGCTTAGCATAAATGGTCCTAAAAACCAATGACCCGTGATGTCCAGTGGAATTAAGGAGTCTACCCTGGCACTGCCTGGACGAAGCCTGCTAAAAACCGTCGACAGCAATAATCACCAGGAGATCCAGGAGAAAGAAAGAGGGAGCTGGCTAATGGCATTAATCTCAGCGGCGCTGAAATCAACGGTTCTTGGTCAAAAATGATCCCACGAAAGAGCGGAGGTAATAAACGCGAAGACACTAGGTCAATGGTGTAAGCCACTCCCCTGAAAAATGTTTACCTCTGGTTTCGCGTAAAAAAATCAAATAACTTGGGGGACCAACTTAACCTGTACAAACTTAAGCATACTTATTTAGATCCCCCAAAGGCCTCTTTAAATATTATATTTTTTTACTTTAAAACGATTATTGTAAAGTTTAGACACTCCATAAAATAAGTTCTCTCAGCTCTGGTGCCGTACAAGGAGCCCACCCTAACCAACACGCTTACACATGGTATGGTTAATGTACACGCTTTTATATATTATCTCAATAAATAAATAACTATGGGCTTTAAAAAGAAAAAGTGCGCTCTCAAACGATCTATTTATCATTTCGGTAGAGCGATGAGAGTACACTGAATTGACTCTGAAATAGCTCTCACCCTGTCTTGGAGGATGGGTGAATATCAGCCCACCTCCATTCGACAGTTGACACGAAAGTCCTTTGAAGAAATAGATTTCAGTTCCAGAAGCGAGCCGCCTCATAAGAATATAGGAGACAGTGGCGGTTTGGGTTAGAAAGATAGATAATATTTTGAGCTCATATAATCATTACAGTAGTTTATTATTATATAGAACCAATTAACATAAAGTATAATTATAATTATTTAAAAAAATATTTTTAAATGAATTGGCTTATTGGCCAGGTTTTTCCTCCATGCATATAATAATAAAATATTAAACACAAACATTTTAATATTTCGTAGTGAGCTTGCGTAGTATACGTAATATACGTAGTAGCGTATAGATACAAAAATATATATATATACATATATACATAGTTAAAGTCAGGAGTATGACTGTATTGTAAATAAATACGATCATGAGATGTAAACAACCCATGATCCTACATGTGTAGGATTGTCGGAATAATAAAAGTTAGTCTTTCTCTTGAGCCCAAGTGTGTCAGTTCGTTTCCCTTTTTCTCTTTTTATCAAATCTTTACCACCGGAGATGAATTTACATACATACATATATATATATATATATAACACAAACATTTTAATATTTTATTATTATATGCATGGAGGAAAAACCTGGTAATTGAGTAATAAGCCAATTCATTTAAAAATATTTGTATAAATAATTATAATTATACGTTATTCACAAGCTTTGAGCCGAAAGAGATGAATTCTCCAATGTTTAGAAAAGATTACTGTTCTGTCGGGATGATCTGACCTGTTAC
Source organism: Acanthosoma haemorrhoidale (assembly GCA_930367205.1). Classification (NCBI taxonomy): domain Eukaryota; kingdom Metazoa; phylum Arthropoda; class Insecta; order Hemiptera; family Acanthosomatidae; genus Acanthosoma; species Acanthosoma haemorrhoidale. Next base: position 115,380,643 of record OV884011.1, on the reverse strand, counting down.
TAAGAATATTGGCTTCCTTCCTTGCTTTTATTTCAAGACCCAATTTCTTGCTGAGGTCTTCAGTGCTATAAATGTTTCCCCTTTGGATTGAAAGGACCTTCACATAATGGCGATATCATCGGCAGGTGCCAGGAGCTGGGCGGTCCGGTTGAAGACTGAGGCATCTGTATATCTGATTACCACTTTCTCTAGTGCAAGGTTGAAGGAAAGGTATGTCGAACCATTACCCTTGCCTCAACCCTCTTATGGGAAGTAACATCTCCATGAATCTTACCTCTATAGAGAGGCTAGTGGACTCATACAAGAAGATTTAGATGCGTCAGCTTGGAGTGGTCAATTATCAGGGTTGTTGACTCATATATATACTACAGTATATATGTAGATATTATGTATGTATACGTATATAGAATATATTATTGTATGCTATGTTATAGCCAATGAGAACAGATACATAACTTCCAATAGCACTTAGGAGGGAAATAAATATTTGTGGGCAGACAGAACTGACTTCTATTATGAAAGGAGCAGCTCTTAGACATACCATGCAGCACGTTAAATAAAAGGTGTTAAATTTTATTCAATGAACCAAGAAAAAGTTTGAACGATAAAAATGTCTAGGCATTGCCTTTTATCTGGATTGTTTTTATGCAGTGATATCAATTTCAAGATACAAATTTACCTACTTTAAATTTCAGTTTATTTTTTTTAGTCGAAAAAGGCTAAAAGATAAATTGAGTAAAAAGTATCTAAAATCATAAAAAAAATAACAGGATTGCTCAGTTTCACTCACAGTTCTCGTATATAGTTATATTGCTTATTTTTCTTTTTAAACAACTCAAATCTAACAACTTTCTCCAGACAATTTATTTTTATTTCCTTCCTTAAGCGTCTAATAAAATCCGTTCTTACTGTATTCCAGAAAGTACTTGCGTATCTATAAGCAATCATGATATAATCATCAATTTAAAAAATGAATGGTAGACCGAATTGCTGTATTCCATATCGTCGTAATAACGCATAAGTCCGAAAACCACAACTTTATAGGAAAGAAGAAAAAAGGTTTTAAAGATTTATTCGTGCGTCAAATCATTTTTTATGGGTTTATTCATTTATTGTTCGCCTTAAATTTGGTACTTCAAAATGTTCTCTTTTTAGCAAACAAAAATTTTATTTGCAACAAAAAATATCCCTGCTTAGGCGACAATATGTCACTCATTATAAAGAAATAAAAAAAGATAATTTTCTGAAATGCTGTTTTTGATTTAATATAAGGTACTTAAATGGGCTCCGAAGAAACAGCGATGAACTCGGACATCATTAAATTTTATGTAACGAAGTTTCATCCGGCGAGTGTGTGAACTGGAGAGAGGCAGACTGGATTGCCATGGGAGACACTGCTGGTCAAATTTGCAGGGCCACGGTAACCGTCGTCCGCGAGGGAGAGGTCTCTCCCAAGAAGGAGCTAGTTTTAGCGAGACGAAGGCAGAGATTCCCACTAGGATGGTGTGGGTCTGCCAAACGCCGGACGACAACATAGCAGGTTAGGAAAGAGAGATGCAGAGGTAGTTGAATGAGAAGTCCATGGTTTCGAGTAGAATTACACATTATTAAAGAAAAAACACCTAGCTAACTAAATTGTTACACATATCTACACAGACGTTGATTAAATTGTTTAACAAGTGTAACTAACTCTAGTACAAACCTTACATGCATCTTTATCTTTTTAGATTTTAATATTCAATAAATGTACAAGATACAGAATAAGTATGCCATTTTTGTAAACATCGGGAAAGTGTTCGAATTTTTTTTTTTTTTATTAATCTTTATTTCACGTCGCAATGCCTATAGCAACGACTTTATCGATCTAAATCTTTCGGTACAAGCCAATTAGTGGAATTTGTCCCCTATATTAACATCAGTTTTCCAGTTTATGAATTTATTACACGATCTGCCGTGGATTGAAGCAATCTGAAACCGTACTGTTTGGCGAAGAAATCCTTACTGTCAAGAAACCATATGAGTCTTTTATTCAGTACGGTCTCCTGAAATATACACATTGTACAAGTTGAAGATATTGACCTATACATTTTTGGGCCCATTCGGCAATTTTTTGATTTTGGTAGATATTGATTTTCACCAAAGTTTAGGAAAGTGTTTAAATTTAGGTTATATTAGTTCAACAGTTGGTGTCTTTCGGAATGCCATGTGGTCAAGGGCTAATATTTTTTTTTAGGCTTTTCATAAATTCTTATAAATCGTCAATTGGATTTTCAATGCCCTCGATACTTTTATCATATGAGATACTTCTACCGAATGAGAAGGTCTGATTTTCGATGCTAGTAGTTTTTGCTGAAATGGTTACCAAGTGCATGTAGTCGACCTTTAATTATCTCCCTTTAAATATGGAGTTAGATTTGTGTTATCCTTTTAATTTATTGATTCTTCTATACGTTTCCGTTAGGGTCCGCATTTGTGATATAAACTGTGCTAAGCTCTCTCATTTGGTTTCTTCACTGCTCAACGAGCTACTGAGTATTTTTTTTTTAGTCCAGTTAATTTCCAGTGCTATTATTTGTTCTTAACGTGAAAGTGCTAAATAATAGCATAAAGCATAAAGTTCTTCTTTTTTCTTTTTTTACTGAAGTTATGCAATTGTTGTTCCACAAGGGACCATTTTACTCATGGTATATACCCTGTTGCATTACTTTGGTTTGCTTGTCAACCATAATATTAAAGAAGTTGTCCATGATTACGTCAATATCTGTTTTTCCTCGGGTATATTCTTGGATTATTTCATAACTCTTAATTTAGCAAAATGGAAGTGACCCAGACTTCCATCCATGAAGATCTCAGTAATCCTACGTTCTCCAAAGTATTCTGTGCTGATATGGCAAAGTGTTATAAGTTACTTTTCCTAACCAAGAAATGTTTTCACATCCCAGTCTATAAGTACTATAAATAAGAGCCGACTATCATTGGTGATACGTTCACTCGTCTAAAACAACTTTGTGATTTTTCATACCATTGTAGTAATTATAAACTCTGGATTGTGAACAAATCTCTTTGTTAGGAAAAGTGACTTATAAAATTTTGCCATCTGAGCAGAGTATTGTTCGTGGGAATTTCTATATTGATCGACAAATGGTCGCTGTCATATAAATACTTAAGGTGTCCCAGTTTACGTTTCCTGATTTGTTTGAACTACAAAGCATAAGATCTATCGCATTGAACGTTCCTTTTATAACATTGCGATATGTTGACTACTCGTTACATAGTAACAGGGGCCGATATAATCAGTAGGTCCCGAGTTACTTTTAGTATATTTTTGCTTTATCCGATAACTGTTACAATTTACATGCACAGGACAACGGATTCTCAAAGGAAACGGTTATACAATAAGGCCCCGACGATGACCTGAATAGACAGCCTCAATTTGTATGTAAAAAGGCTTCAGAATCCCAACATGGCCACGAACTGTTTGTGTCAAGTGTATTTACTCTTGAAGTGTGACTACTGCGTCTTTATCAAATAGATATAACAGCGTAGGTATAAAATGCCTTTATTAAAATTTGTAAACGTTGGATTTTTTTTTTTCAACATCCACTGTTCATGGATAATACAATTGTCTTTTTCCTATTTATTCTACTTATTCTTAGTTTATATATCATAATGAGAACGTAACACAATGATATACTCGTTTTATTATTAATGACATTCCAGACACAATTTAATTAATCTTTAATGAGATTGTGTCTGGTTTTATAATTTCAGCTGAAGATCAAGTGTTTTTTCAAAATTAATAATTTATGTAACTTTATTAAATATAATAACTAACTCCAAACAAACTAATAAACATGCGTTTATTACAGAAGAAAAAATGAAAAAGCTTAGCAGCTAAAAACGTATGTAAGATGAAATACCGTTTATTATTCCCAGGAGTTGAATCTTTGATTTCGAACATAGTTCAAAAACGTCTTTAAGGTATCTCCCACAATTGCAAACCTCCAATTGGACAGTCCGTTTGTCCATTTTCTTAACCATGTTTTCGTTAAAATCCTAAGTAAAAAAATATAAATATCTATGTTACTCAAACCGTAGCGTATAAGTCATTTGCTTTAAATAATTAATATTTAATAAAACTATTAAAACTAATGAAGCTATATAAAGAGTAATTTCATTATAATGCATAATCGCACACTACTCGTGAATATTTTAGGCAAGTCACTGTGTTTTCGAGTTTACTGCTCAATACTTAATAATAATAATTAATATGCATTTATGTAAAGCACTCGGTATATATTAAATAAAGGGTTTTGAAAAAAAACAAAACTTAATAAGCTATAAATTAACTGCTAACATTTGTCCAAAGATTAACACCGTAGTTTTTAGGTGCCATTTAAAGACTTTGTTATTATCAAGAGAATTAAAGTTAGGCACTGTGATTAGCTCTAGGTATTAACCCATAACTTTAAATTCGTTATTAATACTGTTTCGTAATTTTAAAACATTAAAAGGAAGTTTAGGGTCATAAATTATGTTTTGTGCTATTAACTATAAATATTGTTAGGTTCCTCCGTCATAGTAATTTTAAATAATTTCGCTCAAGGACTTTTCCCTACTAGGACTAGTATAGTAGCTTAAACAATATCAATTGTTTTAAAAAAAGTTAAATTACAACCAAAAATTAGTTTATAATAATATTTTCATTACTGGTTTCAGATATGGTGAAGCAATTGCCTGACTATGAGGACATCCGGCTGTAGGAGAGACACGGATGGAAAACTACTATGCAACGCATGTAGTTGCTTTTTAAGATATCATAGAATAAATAGGCCTAAACAACATTGGGGATCATAAACGCCAAAGTTAAAAAGTAAGTTTCAAGTTTTATTCAGTGAATTTTTTGAAAAGTGATTGCAATGTAGGAACATCTTTTCGTTCGAAGTACGTTCAAGTAGCTACTAATTTATCCTCTACCAGACCCGACTAAACAAGAAATCCAACCCTGCAACAAAATAATTTTGTTTGTTTATTAAGCTTTCGTACTTAAGCATCTATTAAAATGATAAATTAATTGTGGTTCCAGTTCTTATATTCTCAGAAGCCATAGAAAAAAATAGAGCCATAGGCTGCATCCCGATTAAGGATTTGTTAAACAATAGCGAGGCGACCTTCAAGAAAGTTGAATTTCATCAACCATATTATTGTACACTAAAAAAATCGTTTCCTGCTCTAATAAAATTCCGTTGAGGTAATCTTAAAAAAAAAAAAATGAAGATGTTTTCTTCGCCTTTTTCATATAATATCTTCGAAAGCTTCGAGAAAAGTGGTCTCATGTTTAAATCGGATGTAAGTTTTTAACATCTTACCATCTAGAGGTAATTTCTTGCAGTTTAATTTATTACCAGTTGATAGTAAATCCTCGGAATAAATTTCGATAAAAAATTACGTATAAAAACGTTGAAGTTGTTAAAGTGTGAGCCACCTTGGTTCATGGAAAATCTAATTTTAAACAATTGAAAAAAAATTGTAAATAACTATAATGTTGACAAACATTATAAATTAAAACCGGTTCGGAAGACATTAAATATCATTTATATCTGGCTTCCGAAAATTTGGTTTCAAAAATGTCTTGGAATCCCATTTTGCGTTAGGAGAAAATAGGGCAGAACATGAAATCTTAAAAATCTTATAAGCCAGAGAGAACCTTTTCACATACTTAATAGCTCTTCATATACTTCCTATGATTGTAAGGTATTGCTTTATGAACCTTTACAATTTCAGAATGATTGCAGCTTTATTACTTCCGTTATTACGTTGGCCAGACCGACAGACAAATGACGGCCACTCTTTACCTGTCTGAAAGTGGAGTCTTTCTTTCGGGCTCATCAATTATGGTCATTGTGAAACTTTCTGTCACGTGATAAGGAGGTTAACTATTGTACTCAGGACTTGGCGGTAGGAGGAATGGAATGTTGTTGATATTCAACCAATGAACTCTGCACGTAATTCTATAACTTACGGCCTATACCTTACGTCGTTAGATTGTGTTGAAACATAATCCGAACTTAAAATTACCATTTAGAGCCAATTTCCGGAATTCGTCTCGGATACGTCACCAAGAAGAGCTCAGCGGCATTTGGGATTCGTGGGAAGAGTGCAGCAAAGTCACAGCTGAATAGCAATTCTCAAGCGGACCGATGACATAACCCCGGCCTCATAGACCTGTTATGTGGTCGGGACAGGTGAATAGGAACTGACGCGTTATGGCACTGAGTTTAATAGTTATATTAAAAGGAAATTTTCTAAAAGACCCGTTCTATGTATATTACACGGAGAAAGTACATTTATGGGAAAAACTCCGGGATAACAGTCAACCATCCTTACCGTATATAGAGTGCTTTCTATGTAATATCTCTTGTCAATAGGAGGGTACAACCTAATGGGACGTACTGTGAATAATGTAAAAGAGTCATAAATGATTTGACTTATCCTTTTAATGTCATTTAGAAAACCCGAATCTGTAAATTTCAGAACAATCAGTCAAAAAAATCAATCAGTAGAAAAAAAAAACTTAGCCTAGCCTTATGAAAAAAAATTGCATGGGCAATGAATCAATCATTTGTAATTAAAAAATGAAGATTTTCCAATGACCTTAAGTTGTGCATCAAATCATGGCCACATAGTTGAAAAACTAACTTGTTTGAAATACGCCAGTCTGCCACTACTAAGGGGATGCAATGAATAGTCATTTTTTTCATTCAGCAACATTGTACATATTGCTTGGGTGAGTAAATTCTTAACCGTAAGTAATTGAAGTGCGAATGGGATTGTTCCGCAATTTAAAATGATCTTTATAAGGGTTGTCTGTTTGTGGATTTTAGTCCGGATACGTTACTTTTAGTGGTTTTTTAGTCGACGGTCTGCACATATACCAGTATATATTTTTGAGCATGAAGGGTATAAAAATACATAAAAACACTTGGGGTAGCCCGGTAGGGAACTTTGTTAGGAAGGCTTGTATATTGTTTATAGCAATACTGCAATTTGCTGTTTTAGAACATCGTGGTCGAGTCGTTCTTAGTAAAGTATCAAATTCATAAACTAAAACTCATTCTCATAACGCTCCTCTTTCTTGTTATATACACGCATTCGGTGTTATAAGATAAGGGTTCCGTTTCATACTATGCGATCTATCATATGTTATTTGTCTAAAGTTATATAATGCTAAGAATATTGTAATCCTAATATTATATATGATGTTAAAATTAGAAGCAAGCCCCTTCCAGTGTATACCTGCATCGTGACTTCATGGAAGTCAATGGTGTTTCCTGTTATTTTTTAAGTAAGCGACCGCGTCCCTCCCTATCTCTGGAGCTACCCTTCTCTTATACACATATGTCCCACTTGTTCACATCTTTTGTTTACCGATACTCGTCCCTTAACACCCCAACTAGAATGTAGTAACATAACTATTAATATTTGTATCTACCAGTGTTTTGCTTGTACTTCATAATAAAGCTTCTCTTTCTTTTCTTTTAAAATACTCTCCTCTACAAAGATTATTAAACTTAAGTTAAAACTGGTTAAAGGGTGGTAAGCGTTAAAGGCAATGTAGTGATTGCTTTTTCAACTCGGTTATATTATAATTCATGTACATTTAGTTTCCTTACACATTACCTCTATTTGTGTTTATCAAAATAGTTGTCATTACCAGAAGCCTAAATATCTCTAATTACGTACGGTTATCGCGTTTTTAGGGATCGCATTGATGACATAGAATCTTTTCCTAACAGGCTCGATAATTGTAAAGTTCTTGCCTTTTTTTATTTTGATTTAATCGAAAACGTTACGTGCACAGGCCCCCATTCCAAATTATGCATAAGCAGTGTCGTCTTATAAGACAAAGAATGGTGACCTTGACAAGAGACTGTATTAGAACTGGGAGCCGGCAGAAACCCCAGGTGAAAGGAAGAAGCGTCATGTTGCGCAAGAGGTTGCAACAGCAGGACCCCACGACCTAGGGAGCACGGCACTTCGAGAACATGCGCTGTCGAGCCGTATCTGCTCGATCTGAGCGTCACGGTAGAGCATAGGTAGCTTCTTCACCCTGGCTCCTATACACGGGATAGGGCTTCCGAGCTGATGGCACAACGGGGTTCTCTAATGGGATAGAGAGCGTTCATAGGCCACGAATGGGGAACAAAGGTTATCGTGCGCCAAGGCTAACCAGCTCACCAACAACTAAGTCCAGCATCTACTAATATTGGCTGTAAATGCATGACGACTGTGATGTTTGTAATAATAAGTAACGCCGAAGTCGAATTTAATTTTTAATTTGTTTTGCAAGCAACTGATTAATAATTGACACTTCAGGATTTTTCATTAGGTTGCTTTTATTTTTATCATATATGCAGCGTCATTTATTTATTATTTTCAAATAAATCTTCACTTGAAAAAAAAAATCTCAATCTGTCAGTGGGTAATTGCGATAAGTGATCTTGTTCATACCGTATAGATACGCAGTGTTGCATTCACTCTCTCATTCATACCGTATTTACAATATACAGAAAAATTCTACAAAGTCTAGGAATCTCACCAAGCCACCTGTCACCACCTCAGCAAAAGTGTATACGGCGAGTGCCCGACGGTGGGTACCCACCCTGGGAGTCACTGGCCAGTATTCTCCTCTCATGTCTTCATTATTTATAACTTACCAGTTAATATCATTGCTCTTTATGAAACTGGGCTCACAAAAGATAGAATAATACAATAATAAATTTACGTAAATATAATTTCAGTTTAAGCTGTTATCTCACACATATAATAAATATTAGCGGTCAGGACTTAGAGATCTTCATTTGAAACTACAAAATATTTTTAATATATTAATGACTAATATTTTTATTAATGAACATTCTTTGCTTTTCATCGGGTTGATTTTATTTTCAGTACTACCGGATCATCAAATGGAACTGCCATGAAAAATATATAAAATACTGGGTGAATTAGAGTTGGAGTTACGGCTTACTATTACAGAAGTATAGTTTGAAAAACAAAACACAAGTTGTATATCGTTGTAGAGAATTTCATGTCGCTACCTTTATTAGAGGTTTCACAAAGACCAACACAGAAAGACAGACAAACGGGTGAAAACATGAGAGTTGATGATTTTGAAAAAAAAATCACGGAAACCCAAATAATCAATTATACAACCTTTTCAGTAGTGTCAATGTCAATGTCAATGTTTATTTTGTAAGATTGAACGAGTAGGAAGAAAGTGAACATAAAGAAAAATACATCTATAAAGGGGTGCTTATATCATCGTTTAATCGTCACTGAAGTGTGCTGCAAGGTTGACGGAGGCGGTCGCAAATTGAGAAATCATATTGGCGATTATAATAGAGCAAAAACATAATATCTTTCAGATTTTAGGTTAATGCAAACATGACTATGGCTAGTAAGTCAGACTGCCATCACCGTCCCAGAGACCGATAGATTCAATCCACCCTTCCCACGCGAGCTTCAATTGTCAGCTATACCCCGTATTCACCCCACACAATGTATCAGGGGTAGGGTTAACTACGCACCTAAGTCAATCACCTACACATAGTTCTCACCTTTTATTTAAATCGAGATATATCAGACCTAAAATTAATTCGTATTATTCCAGTATTTGTAGGGTTCATGCTCAAAAGGGTAAATAAATTATCATTTTAACTAAGTCATTTAGTTTTTATTCATTGCTTAATTATTATAATATAAATCCATAACCATATCCAATCTAATTATAATCCATACGCCACACACTTATTTGGATAATGAAGTAGGCCAATCTCGAACGTTTGGTTTCTATTTACCATGTGGTTAATGTCAGGATCTAATACGGTTGCTCTCTCCTGATAAAATGAGCTCCTTTACATGAAGGTTGGTTTGAAGGCCGGGGATACAGCAACATACTGAATTATGTATGCCAAATGTAAATACAGGAGTAATGTAAAAAAAATGTATGCATTTGTCGGGCATGCATTCGTTCATATATTGCATAAGATATTTTCTATTATTGGTGTGTATATAGATATGTTAATATGGCTATGTTTCATAATGTAACATTAGAATTGAAGTTGAGCTATGACGGGATGAAATTTGAAAAGATAAATTCCATCCTGAAAACTCCGTTCACGGTTTAATGTATAATTATAAACAAAACAAGAAATATTCTAAATAACATATATATTTTCTCAATATTAGTTTGTTTCAAGTCAAAAATTAAAGTGTGTTATGGCTCGATCTGAGAAATCATTCATTTATTAATTATAGTGTAACATACATATATAGATAAACCTCTCGAAAGAAAGTGTTGTGAATCAGGTTATATATGTTACCTATTATAGAACATGACACATAAAAGAATTAACTGCTTTTTCGGATGTATATCTTTTCTTCTCAAACAAATTGATTTTTTTTTGGCATATTACATTTGACTTCCATAACAGTGTCACCTTTAGTGGACTCTCACCACTGTGCCGAGATCATCTGCACCTCACCCAAGGTCTCTCACACTCCTCAATTACTTCACCCAACCTTCAAATAGGTCCTCTCTAGTAAAGGATCCCTTTCACTTTAATAATTTCCATTTTACTTTTTCCCATTCCTCTTTTTTCAAATGAGAGCTTTGAAAGAAAAAAAAAAGAAGCGGCGTGTGTAGCCGTTGCGCTAATATCAAGGAAAATATTATAAAACTTGGAAAATATTATGGAAATTGGAAAATCTTCATTAAAAATACATATTGGATGTAGGATTATCGTCTCAACGTGTTATCAACACTAAACAACTATGCGTGTTAATGTACTTTTTTTGTTTTAACTTTTATAACTGTAGTTGGATGGAAAAAAAATCACATAATTATTTTTACAAACCTTCCAATGTTTGGACCCGATCACATATTCTACTTCACGCGAAGTTTGGGTGTCAAAGTTGTTAGTGAAAATTATATGTATGTTGAAATATTTAATACCATTTAATTTGTTATTTAAGCAACAGAAAAGGAGAAGGCAATGGTCGTTTTCGTAATATAAGCTCACAGATTTGGATTTGCAAGAGGTCAAGACATTTTAAAATAAATTTCAGTTCTTCGTCCAAACTCAAGTGAACGGAGATTCAGGGTATGGTTCCCGCCTGTCCGTTATTCACTTTTGTTTGCTAATGGTAAGCTGGTATTGAGTTTATCCCATAGTTGTGGGTTATATTACAATGTTATGTTATCACTATGGATGCTTAAGTCGGATATAATATATAGATGAAATCAGGTGTAGGGAGGAAATCGATTAATCATCTTGAACCTGATGCAATCATACATTGAATTTTGAATAAATTCAAGTTCACATGAAGCTTGAATAAATTAAATTAAAAACTTGAGACCATCCTCCTAAATAAATCGAGTCTAGCGCGAAGAAGTTGTACAATACAATTAAATTATGGCTGACAAAATGATTCTAAATATTTTTTTAGTATTCTAGTTTATAATTATGTAATTATATATATATAATTTTATTTTATTATTAAATAGATATAGAACATTTTTGTATATTCACTACCAACACAAATTCAATTTTTAAGCATAAAATTCTAGTATATATATTGTAGAGTATATTTTTATCATAAATCTCATTTTTTCGAGAAAAGTGAAAAATAAAATTGAAAAATCGTATGGTGAGTTACACAATTGAAAGCACATACCATACCTGTAATATGAACAGGTAATATAAGTTCCATATAAGGCTTGCCTTGAGATAATACCCAAGATAAGATAATAAGAGATAGGGTTCTGCCTTCAAGCAATAGGTAAGTTTTATATATATTACAACTTATTATTTACAGCTATTAGATAGGAAAATGTCAAAGATATCTTAGACTATATATACAACGTAACTACTAAAATGGATGAGAATATGAACACAAATAAATACAACCCAAATTGAACTACAACCTTCATTAATGAAAGGAAAGGATTAGTTTCTTTAATCGATCTAAGCTGGATGTATTATTTAAAACTTAATTTTTAGTAAAAAAGCCCCATGTCTGTCAGCATTCCAATTGTGGAATAATGGCGGTCTGTTTCAGACCTAACAAAGCTTTTATTTCATTAGCTTTTATTTATTTTATTATCATCTTCATGTTGAGGTTGGAAACTTTTCAGACCACCTGTGTACTTATGCGCATGGAGCTATAGAAGAATAAGAACTTGTTGGGATGTTATTATGAGTACGACTTTTGTCGAATCGATTTGATTCGAGGAGTATACATATTTCCCTATTCGGTCTCTGAATGGCACAGTAGAACGCTAAAATGTGCCGTACACGAGTATCCTGTTGCATCATTTATTTACTAAAAGGAAAGCGTACTTTGATTGGTAGCTATTACGTGGAAGTTACGTCGTGGTTGAGGAAGAATCTATGTGTCAGGTGTCTTCCCCGTGAGTATTTTTGGTAGATTTATATTACCGATTAATTAATTTGATTGGTGGTTATAAAAAAACTCATTAATTCTGCCATTATGAGTAGAGTACCAAATTAAAGGCCATGACGTTTTATTATTTCATCTACAATGACTCATAGAGTACCTCAGGTTTTTCATATGTACATGCATAATTTACGGGAACATGTGGGGGGGGGGGCTCTTTACCAAAGCAATTGTTTCAAATATGGATTCCAACAGGCGTGAGTTCGTGCAGGGTTAGCTCAGATGAGATCATCCGACCGGTGATTGGGGAAGTCATGGGTTCGATTCCTCTCCCAGTTAAAAATATATTTTTTTTTGTTTAATAATAACCAGGGAAAGAAGGTTAGATTTAGCTAAGTAAAGAGTTATATATCTCACCTTAAACACTGAGCTGCACTGAAGTTGCATTGATAGCATTTTGAAGAACAGATTAGATTTTATTTCCCAGAATTTTAATATTTGGACTAAGGTTGCCATTAACGAAAACGAAAAAAAATCCTCAATACCATATTTATAATTAACTAGCAGAATTAACGTGTGCGGCCAAGGTATTATTTTTTTATTAATTTTTGAGTTTATTTACCATGTTTCTTATCGAACCTCTTCGTACGGTGTTCGTTCATGCATCACTCTGAAAAGGCAAAGATCCCGAGCATTGCCATCACTACCACTACATTACTGCCATAATAGTTGTTGATATGTTGTATTCCGAAGATTGTAAAAGATCACTTACGATTTCAGATGAAAATATGCCATAAACAGAAACTGCAGGTATGTCGCTCATACTCAAATTCAAATCAGTTTATTTCCAATATTCTCATAGTAAAAATAAATTATAATAATAAGTAGTTTATAATGGAGTAGTAGCTTAGGACAATACAAAAACTAATATCTATACTAATATAATTAAGTACACAAGAATTGTGTGCTATAGTAAGAATTAGTTTTTTTTGTTGAGAAAAAAGGATTATATCAAATAGTAAAATCGCTGAATTTTTGCACATAACAAAAACGGCACGTAAATAAATAAAATCTATTATGGAATAATACGGTGTTAGCTCACATTTGATGTAATTAATAATTGTTGTTGTAATTCATCATTATGTTGAATTTCATTTTATCCTTCATGCAGTCAGGACGAATTTATAACATACAAACACGCTCATGTTCACATACAGCACATCGTATATAACACAATGTAAAGAAAATACTTTTTGAATCTTACTTTGAGCTCTAATTTATTAAGCTCATGAAGCTCCTATTTGTTGTTGGCTTCCTGAAATCCCAGAACATATACTCGTGTATACATAATGCCTCATTTTTTCATGAGTTGATAGGGAAAGGTTTGAGGAAAACTTATTTTATAAATATTTGGTATTAATTATTATGTCTACTTGATTGTGATGAATTGCATTACTAGGTATTTTGAAATACATATATTCCTATCATATTGATTAGGGTATTATATTAATGTTCTCGACATGTTGACTAATAATATGGAGTATTTATTTATGATTAAGTAAGCTAAAATGACAAAATTTCATGAAAACTCTAATTAAAGCCTGTTGGAGGAAACTTCTTCACAACCCGAGAAGGATGGCAATTTGCATGGAATTAGTACATGATAAAACAAATTCAAAAAAATGAAAGAAATGGGGTACAAATAAATTTCATCATGCTGTGTAATGTTTGGACTTGGTGTAATGCGATTCCTGAGCAATGAAATGCTTGATTGCGTGATATACTTTATTTGTAAAACTTTTTATTATAATTATTACTCAAGAATTCCCTGTGATAACTGTGATTTTAGATTCGGTCACATATGTATTTACGTTAATTTATAATGTACGAAAAAATGATTATGAAATCATTTATCAATAATAGAGAAGAGCAGTTATAATATCTATACACACAAGAATACAACTTTTATTTTAAGATTGCATAATATTTTTTTCTCCAATAGGCATCCTTATTGAGATTGGTGATTTAGGTTGTACAAGGGGGGGTAGTATAACTAATTTTTTGTGTTTGGAACCACTATTGTGATTGAAACTCAAGGGCGGCCTCCAACCGGAAACACATATGTGAGAGCTATACTACATCCATCCAGACCAGATCCAACATATGACAAATATGAAAAATTATGGTATTTATTATTATTATTAGAAAAATACCAGCTCAGAATATTGACAAAATCGACATAGAAAATATGTAATTTATTTGTCATAGCACACCTGGAATACGATAGGATTGTAAATGAAAGTTAACTATTTAGTATATTATCAATGGTGTTATTTTTTCTATTGCTTCTGTATTTCTTTTACAATTAAACAGGCTTGCAATTATATATATAGCCTGTTTATAACCTATAAGATTACTCCATTATCATTATTAATTCATAGCAATAGTGTTTACAAATAATATACAAAAGTAATTGGTGATTGCTGAAGTGTAGAAAAGCTTAATATTTGTTTAACGTCTCATATAGAGTGATTTTATCTAAAAATATTTATAAAATGAGAGTGAGAGAAGTCGATATAAGAGGCTTGAAGTAAGAAAAGAGGCGATATGTTGTTAGTTCAAACTAGAATTACGAAAAATATCAAGGAATGTGTATGTCTGTTCATACGTTATTTATAAAACTAAAAATAGCTAAACCAAAAATCTGAAATGTTGACTAGAGACCATTTATCATAATTTAATGGATGACGTCTATTTATCATTTAATTAGCATATATTCATATACAATGTTGCTTATTTGTACTATTTTTTAATTGGTGTTAATTCAAAGGGCTGTACAAGGGTATGGGCCACGTTTTAATTTGACATAATTCATGCAAACTGCTTTACAAAAATATTTAAGATCACACACCATTCTTATCATTACTTTTATAAAAAAAACAATTAATTTATTTTATTTTGTTATTTTTGACGTTTTTATTTTTTCCTATTACTTCCCAATTCATTCATTACCTTTAATAAGTTATACACGAGTCGGATATACCATTAAAACTTAAAAGGACTGTACACTTTTAAGATCACATGTACTATATGATGCCGGTTTGATTTCCAATTTATGATTTTTTCACATACCAACTTGAAATAATATTTTAATTACTATTGATAATAAGGCGATCGTTTAGGAGGTTTACTAAATAAAAAGGTATGTAAAAAATGCTTACTATATATTTTATATATTTACATAATATACAAAAAATAATGAAATATAAGCCATGTGCAAACTTATTTCATAAAACATTTAAAATAAAAGATTAATTTAATCCGTCACCCAATAAATTAGTTTAAAAAATACTCATTCGTCAACTCACATTGCAATAACCAAATGGTCTAAGTTACAACAATAATTTAAATCATAGAAAAAATTTAACCGGGCTGAGACTGGTTTTTGTAAATTTTGGTTGTGAGGAGACGAAACTGTAGTACATTCTTTAGTAAAGAATATTCTAATGTCGACACCTCTAAATTGATAACGTTTGGTCTTTGCAAACATAGTCGCATTTGGAACGCTCATGCTGAGTGTTTTAAAAATATTTTCGATAGGTCTTCACTGTTCTGGTGTTTACCAGTTCGCTGGGGACTAGAGACTAGATCGTTTAAATAGAGAGCCTATTTGATTGAAGACATAACAACATGATTTAGTCCCATTGTAATTAAATTAGTTGACACTAAAACAAAATACATTTTTATAAAATTTTGCGGAGGCAGGAAAAAAAAGAAGAGGTTTCTACGCTAAAAGAGAACGCTAGAGCTATATCCAATCATCGTAAATGTGCGACAATGACTCATTGGCCGAAGAACCTGTGAATTGTCGATTGCCCAATCCTGTGGATGTATAGTGTTATCGATAGTGTACGGATGAGTTATTGCAGACAATACAGTGTTAGGCTCGTATGCGTGTGTGTCGTAACCGGGAGTTTGGAGGAAACAGAGAAACAGACTGAGGAAACAAAGAGAGATGTTTTCATCAGCGACTGTTTATTCAAAGTAGGCGCCCTCAATAGCTTTTTGTCTGTTCCGTTCAATTATATAGAATCTTCTATTCAGTACAGTCATCTCATGATTTCGAAATGGACATTGCAGTACCTGGAGGGGATAAAAAGTACGGTCTACTAGGTTGTTATGAAAGTCATTATCATGTATGAAAACATAGTTGACTTAAAATTACCTATTTATTTAATGCTTTGGGAATATAAATGTTTACATCAGGTGATACTTTATTCAATATTGTATTCCAAACGTGCCTTTACGGTTCATATACTTTTATATTCTGCAACGAGAATTTTCGAAGAACAATTTGTGATTTGTGCTCTTTTAAGTCAATACGAAAGCCACGTATTTTGATCGGATTCGGCTTTACAAATTTTTTCCGGTGGAAGGTGTAGTGTGTTGCATACAAATATGACAGTGGTTTGGTTCAATGCTGTGATTACCAGTTCTCAAGAAGTACCTCAATCAGGCCGCCCCTGTAAGATGAAATATTATTCAAGTGCTTAATAAGCCAGGATTCGTTAATAGCCATTTGAGTATTGACGGGTACTTTCCGTAGCGCGAAGTGCCACCATAAGTAGATTATGTTTTGAAATAAACTACTTTTATGCACACGAACAACCAAGTAATTGATAATGGCCTGGAAAGAAGGCAATGGGTTCGCGGTCCTTCTATATCTCCAAGTTTCTACTGTGTGAGATGCTATGAATATGCAAAAAAATGAAAGCAGATCGTTTAAGGAAAATAGGTTTATATAACGACTTTTGGGAATTCACGGAGTGCTAGGGGTCACGGGTGCTCCGATTCAAGTTGACCCGGTATCGCAGTACCTCAGGGAATTGCCCATATAAAGCAAACACATTCGCAATTCATGTGTGAATCCTTAATTAAATTGATTGATTAATTAAAGGCTTATATGTTTGGGAGGGGGGGGGGGGGTTCAGACAGTCGAAAATCTGCGATTTCTGCAGTTCGGTTTGTATGGTGTTTAATGTTCTGAACACCATGGTATGGATGGGTAACGTACCATGTTCGATAAAGCGAATGTAATAAGTATAGTTTAATAGGGTATTTTTTATTATTGAGTATATTGAGTTCCGAAGGTCTCGAGGTCCCGATAAGGGCTCACCGATCAAGAAGTGCGACGGTGTGAGGCAATAAAACCGTGCAGTCATTGGAGACAGGGTGTAGCGGTCTCGCATTGAGAATCACTTCTACTCATCTTCTACGAGAGTTATTCTACGTATTCTTTAAATTATTAATTTTTCAGGTAGCCAAAAATTGAGTGGGCCAGTCAGTAGGTATTAGTGATGGATGGTTCTACCCCTGAAATTGCGGAAATGTGTTCCAATGCACATCTACTCTGTGGCAGTGATTTTTTCGCTGCAATGATTTTTTTTCGGCCAGTATTCCGGGGTAGACGTCATTATCCACGTAGTGCCCAAAGGTATTAATTAGCATTTGAACCCTCTCTCAGAGTCGCACTTCGCCAGTGTATGGAAAGCAGCAGTTAAAAGTGCCAAGGGGCTTTTGTACAGAACTATAAAGGAAAATCAATGACGTGGGAGGGGTTTACCACAATCATAAACAGCGTAAAAGCGATTCTCAACTCGAGACCGCTATACCCTGTCTCCAATGACTGCACGGTTTTATTGCCACTCACACCGTCGCACTTCTTGATCGGTGAGACCTTATCGGGACCTCGGGATCTCCAGAAATCAATTTGAAAAGAACAATGAGGAGATTAATTTTATATTATTAATATTAAAAAAAAGAACTTGGCATTATTGGAATGATCTTTGACTTAATTGGTTTAATAAATTATATTGAAAGGTTACTTGTGGGCTATTCATATTAATAAATATACACTTCCGGTCTACCTACAATTTATTTGACAATGGTATGAGCACTTACTCGAGTATCTAAAAAGGCAATACGATTGTGTTCAATATGCTCTTTAGTGAGAATATTATATGAAATTCGAAAATACAGTTAGAGTATTTTCAACTATTTATATTTAAATAAACTTTAATACTAATTTTCAAAACAAATTATAATAAGTTAACTAAAAAATTCTTCTTTTAGTAAAATATTTCACAAATGTTTAAAAGAATATAGTTAGTTACCTCATAATTAAATGATCCAGATTCCAAATGTTAGTTCTACGTTTAATATTCATTATAAAGTTAATGACCTACTGGATATTTTTAATGGCACTTTTCAGCAAAATAAAAAAAAAAAAATATACAGCCCATATGGGCACCATCTGCCACAAGGCCTATAATTGGAATTAATTACTGGGGATTTTCCCAACCGCGTTTAAAACACTACGCATGTCTTCTTTACTGCAGTACTAATTGCTGTCCAAAGCATTACCCGGATCGTGTCATAACACCCCAATTACAATCGAAGATTCGTTCACATACGACCTTCAACCCCATTTACTGAAGCAAGTCAAGCATCGGAACACCGGCCAGTACTTAAATGATATCAAGATCATCAACTGTTTATAAACCCGAGTCATCTGCAACTAACGCGACAATAAAAAAAAAAAAGACTTAAATGATTCATACTTTAAAAAAAAGTTGATTTATTGAAAAGAACTATGATAATTTATTATATTTATCCTCTGAACTGCGCTATTTTTTTTCTCCTCTCCATATATCCTTGTTATTATAAATTATAGAAATCAGTATACATTCAACTTAATCTATTTTCAGTATAACATTGTATTTCCTGTAGCTTGGCTACATTTTATACAATTTTAAACGGTGATTTGCGATTGTTACAAAGTCATAATGTACATTATCAATTCATTGTCTAAACACGTTTAAATGTGATGGGGCTCACCTTATGAATAATAGACTTAAAACTAAAATACACCTAACAACAAAATCCTAACCAATATTAAACTTAACAGTCTGTTGCCATGGTTGGGTCATATTAAATACTGGGTTTGTTAAATGCTGCAACGAGCCAAAAAACTTAATTTATCTCCGATGATTGAACTGCTGACGGCGCACCAAGCAACGGGTGCAGGTCGGCGTTCTGCTCGCGACAGGTATGTCTGACCACGTTTCTCATGATACCGTTCTGAAATCGTTAGAGACTTTTAGCTGTATTGTCAGTCAAGTGAGAATATATTGGGGCACCGTACAGCAGAGCTGACCGGAGGAAACATTTATCTATAGCAGTTTGAGACGAAGCGATAAAAGAGAATTGCGCTGGTGAACCATCTAGGGAAGGTACGTCTTCGCTGAAAAATCGAGAAGTCATTTTTCTAACTCATCTGTGAGATCACATTATTTGCAGTTACACCGTTCTTCCGACTGATAAACACGGGTTATTACTTATCGTGTTTTATGTAAAGGGTGTCCCAGAATTAACGCAAAATTTGATTTAAATAGAGTGCAATAGGTTTGAGTGCAATTTGGAGGCAGTGTAAGAAAATATATATATTAATATAAAAAAAAAGGGTGAGCCAGAATTAACGCGAGATTTGATTTAAATAGAAAACACAGTTTTTAGTATTTTTGTTGTTGAATTTTTTTATTGAATTATAAAGTAAATAGGATAGGGTTATTTATGGAATAACACATCGGGTAAATGACCTCCGCGACTTTGCTGGCACATACGCACTCTTTTGTCGACATTTTCCATGACCATTTGGTATAAATGTGGTTGAATTTAGTTGATGCAGCGTTGAATTTCCTCTTTTAATGCATGGGTGGATGTGGGCTTGTTGAAATACACCTTTGACTTCAAATAACCTCATAAAAAGAAATCTAAAGGTGTTAAATCACACGATCTTGGGGGCCAATTCTGATCACCAAAACGAGAGAAAATGATCACACAATCTCACTCTCAAAAACAATACGGTTCATCTTAAATTTCTTATCAAACAATGTGGATTACGCTGCTTATGTTTTTTGTAAAGACATAATAGCGACAAAAACACGGATACAAATTCAACATGAAAACATCGGTCAAAAATCGTCTCGTGTGCACTCTATCCGATAAGATTCCTTCAATTTATACATCCTTTAATATGTTTTGTATATTTCAAAAAAAAAATAATAAAAACCAGCTTTGCTCATGATTGTTGTAACAATTCAAGTTGATAACAACGTAAAACAAATTCATTGGTACAATAAAAAATAAATATGGGGAGGAACCTTTCTTAGATTCTTGGGTAACTAGTCACAAAGAGAGTTTACTTTCAAATAAGTACAGAGAAATTGTTTTGTGTCTGAGTAGACGTAAGTTCGTAATTCGATAGCGGTCGTGAAAAAATGGTATGCAGAGCTGGGATTTCGTTTGTGCAATATTTCAGGTTTTACTGTATACATAGGTTGGATAAGCTATAGTAACTGTATGTAATAGCAAAAATAAACGAGAAAAAAGTTAGGTACCGTTCATTAGCTTGTGAGCTTTTTATAGTTTCAGTTTTTTTTTTTTCGTAGCAAAATGTTATTCGAACTTACTCGAGCCAGCAATAAAAATGGCTAGTTTTTTTTTTTTTGCAACGAAAGAGAATTGACTTATTATAAGAAGCGTGTGTCAAATATTAGATAGTTTATTTTCAATAAAATAATATCTGAGAAAGTCTTGCCGACGGACCTCCCCCTAGAACCGTTTCTTGATATTATTCCGAAAAGATATGCCTATTCAGTGTTTGAATATGTTGAAAAGTACAGAATCATATATAATATAAATATAGAATGGTTATGTTAGTTAATGATTTGTTAATATGAAAGACTTTTATACAGTTATCACATCTGTAAGCTGTGCGTTGATGGTATATCCCGTGCGCCGTATGCTAAACCATTCCTCATTGTTCAACAAGCCTACAGTCATTAGGGATCAAAAACTTTCTAACCACACAAAACTTTCACGAGACACACACCTTATGCATATCTAACCATATTGAACAAAAGTTAACAACTTTGTAAAATATTATTAAACGTATCGCTAGGTGCTCGTGTGGTGGCTGATTCTTGTCACAAAGAAGTAATGTATTCGAATCCGTTGATGAAAATTGAATTATACGACACGTCAATCAATTGAAGTTAGTAGTTCATGCCTTTCCTCCTTTATTGAAGTTTTTAGAATAACTATTATTAAAAGTTATTTTTAAAATGCACGATTGAGAAACAATTATATAATCGACTTCTTAAAATTAGGCTGTATACCAGTTGAATCATGGATCAGCAGCATATGACTAAATTAATAATTTTCATGTTGCCCTACGAAGTTGGCAAGACTCATCTCTATCATACTGAGTAGGGTATAAATTAAAGATAGTAAAATCCCAATAATAATTAAATTTTTTTTTTTAAAGAGTATTCTATTTATTTATAACAACTCACTAATTCTGGCAAAAAAATTATATTTTTCACAACCCTAGTTGCGAATAACCGGTTGATATTATTCATAGAATGATATTATTCATAGAATTTTACTTAATGCACCAGAGATGCAAAAATAAAAATTGTCTTATTTCAATTGATGAAAGGTTATTTATTAGGAAATGACATGTATTAAAAAAATATTAATTTATTATTATATTAAATATGGTATAAAATTATAAATATCAACGTTAGGATCAATCAGAATCAAGTGGATCATCAAAACTTTCGTTAGAGAACTTGTCCTACAAGACGGTCGAAAAAGATTACTAGTTATTAGTTCACAATCCTTTCAATCAAAAGTCCTGAGAACAATAGTAAATGCACCTTATTACGTCAGCAACAAAACCCTTCATAATGATCTGAATATACCCTACATTATTGAACTCATCCCTTCCAAATTCATGAAATTCCATAGTAACCTATCTAACCACCCTAATCCCGTAGCACAGTCATTGTACTGCTCCAATCATCCCTATAATCCTCCTCGGAGACTGAAACGGCAGTGGCCTCGTGACCTTTTATAAATGCACAACAGTGGGAGTCCCGGCAATGGCCAGTTTCTCCAATCATGTCCTGAGCGTATGTGGCTCTCGCGCTCTTCGTCAGCCTCGCTCGTATTCGGTGGCGTGGCTGGTGGGAGAGCGTGGGGGATTTCCCAAGACTCCGTAACTCTTTCGCATGCGAGGGAGGCAACAACCGTGTGGACTTGGGGGGCCCCTGGGCTGTTTGTAAATATTGTATGAATGTGCGAGCGAATGGTGAATTGTAAATATGGTATGAATGAAAACATTTATCTCAATTATTTATTGCCTGTTAAGTATTAAGGCAGATTGTAATTTCATCATAATAAAGTTGTTTATACAGTTATTAGTTCAAATTACAAAGGAATGAATTTCTTCCTTTTATTTTTAATAAAAAAAATGAATGGTACATTAAGACACGGTCGAAATGTAGTTGTAGAATGGATCATCACAGCTAAATGCACATAGGTAAACATTATTTAATTTGTTGTTTATATTAATGCTCCCCCGTTGTTTTATATGTTACAACCATTTAGGTTTAATTTAAATGAATTTCAGGTAATTAATTAACTATCCAGGTATAACCAAGATTTAAAAAAAAAAAGAAGTAAACTATATTGGTCTTTCATCACGAAACATTTTTAAACACAGGAAAATTCAGGTATCGTACTGTAAAACCTTTCAACGCATATCCGAGATTAAATTTGTTGTCAGTATAAAATTGCAACGGTTCAGGTAAATTCATTTCACAATAAAATAACCCCACAATAAAGGCCAAGGATGTTAATAAAGAATGGGTAACATGCAGGTAGCCTACTGTCTGGTAATATAGCCAGTAAAAGTACACGATGATGAACAAATAAAATTAAATAACGTGAGCAAGAATAATCATTATCAAACTAAAACACGTTTTGGCATTGATTTAACCAAATATTCAGTTCTCATCTTAACCATTACTACGATTAAAATGAAGATGCGACAATCGATAACTGTAATAATTTTATTACATAATTTTATTATGATGTATAGTTTATGTTTTATTTATTAAAACATAATAAACTATTCTCGGCCTAATAAGTGCCTAAGCACTGTTGCTAAACGGTTAGGGACGGTTATGAGCCATAGAACTTTCTAATGGCCATGTCCTGTCATTTTTAATTAACTTCCCCATTATTAATAATTTATTTATTCTATATATGCGAATTGCTCTGCGTAGAAATGTTTCATTGTTGGTCGCATTATGCTCTCAATTAAAATTATATCAGCTGTAGGTATAATTAAGTGCTAAAATAACAATGAACATCTCGTTACCTGCAAATGTACATATCGAACTCATTGATGACTGGCAAACTCAATTTAAATAATTACATAATATTTCGCTAATTAAAAATGTTGTTTGCATACTCACAGTTTCGTATACAATTAACTATTTCCAGCACATTATGGGGATAAATATTAACTTAAATAAAAAGTTGACTAATTTTCCAAGTTCACATAAGAAGGCTGTGAATCATGACTCCACAACAGCTATTGATGAACTTTTAGTGATGTTTGGTTATTTTAATTGTTTCGAGATTAACAAAGTTTGCTATTGTCATAAGGGAAAGCTAAATATAAAAACTTTTGCTAACCTCCTGATAAAATACCGAACCAATTGAAAAAATAGGAACTATTATAGGGAAAAGATTAAAATATAAAAGAAGTTAAACTTTAACAGTTTAAATACAACATTCCTCTTATTGGCCCTGTAAAACTAGTTTCAATTTTTTTTCAAGTTGAAGCTCTACTTAGTATTTACTATTACTATTTATAAAAAAAAAAAAGCCTTATCATTTTAAGTAGGACGAAGACCTTGGAGCCCTGATTAATAATTATCCAATATGCACTGGGTATTTAGATAACTCTTATTAAAAATGGTCACTAAAATATCTCTATTGTATAAAAACTTTTTTTGTCACGCCAAACTCTAAGTGAATTCTGAGGCAGGTTTGGGAACTAAACGACAACATGGATTAGTTCCATGTTTTACCACTAGGTAATTTGGATTAGCCTTTCACTTTGGCAAACATCACTACCAGTATGTTTGTTTTTTTTATTTTAGAACAATAATCAGTTATGTAATATTGTGACTAATAATAATTAAGAATACAAAATAAAAATGATATAGAGCATTTTTTATTTTTCAAACATGGAAAAAATAGAATTTGAATGCTTATTAAAGGTGATGGTTTGTCAGTTTGAATGGTCATTAACAATTACTGCTAATTAGATAATAATTGGCATGCAGAAAGATTAGATCATTTCCTCTACCTCTAAATTAAGAAATGCATAAAATATGTTGAATACTCCGTTACGTGCGCACGGTGCCAATGTTTTAAAAAAAAAATGTGTAAAAAATTAATGTTGGGTTTCTATACTTCGATCCAAGAAATCGAGTATTTAGTTTCTAGTGACTTGGAAAGGAAATTTATTAAAGTTGAATCTTAAATGTTGGTTGTATTGTTATACTACCGGGGAAATTATGCATTTCTGACGGACTATACAACGGGGCCAGATTAGTCCGTCAGAAAATCAATAACAATATGCTGATGTTCAAAATACCAACTGGAGATGGAATATATGGCATAGTACCGTATAACTTCAGGGGTATGAGAAAATGACAGTTTCTGGTTAGATTAGCCCTTTGTGGTGGCTATCAACAAATCAAAGTTTGATAACGTTACATAATTTGTTAATTTTGGGTGTCCATGACCCTTGTAATTGACTTGCCCTTTAAAAAAAAAAAATTGCTAAATTGAAACAAACTATAGACTATACTACAGGCGTAGTCAATTGTCTGTTGCTCTATTCAGCTGTTGATGCAGGGAAGGTATTAAAATTGAATGCGACTTGGAATATTAGCAAATTGAAAATATTGTGTTTGAAGAAGCTTTGGAATTGTGTCGAGTGTATAAAATATATTTAGTTAGTAGTATAATTGTAAGAAATTCTAATTTTTTTGATTTAATATCCTATCCTAGCCACCAGGCACCAAGGCGGGAAGCCGCAATTCCAGCCCCCACCGGGGGTTGGTGGGTGGGAGCCCCCTAGTTAGCTATAAAGTCGGTTTTGGGGCTGAATAAAAAAATCATAATAGTAAAATTATATAATCTTACTTGAAGTGATTTTTTTCTCTGTAGTTAAAAATACATTTGCGACTTTAATTGAAAACCAAATCAAAGATTTCAAAAGAAAAATACAGTACTTGACCGGTTGGCACAAACTTAGACCTAAACCGTATGTTCATATTTCTAGTTTAAAATATACTCCTGTTAATTAGTTTAAATGTTAATTTTATCATGTTTGTTCATAAAAAATAAATAAAATCATTATAGCAAATTGTCAGTAAAATCAAATTTGTCTTTCGTATCATGAAAAACTATTCTCCACTCATCGATAGATTGAAAAGTTATAATTTGTTTATTACTATCTCTATTTAATATTTAAACGAATTGTTGCTCAAAATATCGAAGTAGAAGTGATTCCACCGGAGTATATTACGCATATACTTGGTGGTAAATAACGTCCTACCTTTGCTGTACCCTGCCACAGAACATATACACTACATAACATTAGGAGAACACCAATCCTACCTGGTTGTGTAGTCCGTAAGACTCGGGTGAAGACTGACAGACGCTAAACCGGCCTCCCGCTCCTTGGACCACCACCCCACCAACCCCCTACGTTTACGCAACACCCCAAAGTGGGGGGATGTGCACATCCAAACGGATACTTCCTATCCCATCCTACCCGTCCCGAGGCCAATAACGTTTCTGTTTGTAGCTGCTTCACTGTGACAACGGCTTTTCAATTTGCGATTGAGATGTTTGTAGAAAGTTCAGAAGCTCTTCTTTCGGATCGTTGTGCAATTGACTGAGGACGATTCTCTGGCGAAGAGCTTCCTGTTGTTATTCCTTCGATTATGCAGAGGTATTCTAAATGTACATAGCTGATGCCTGAAATGGGCAGAAATTCAGTGCCAGTAAAACTCTTCTTCATGAATCTCTCACAAAGTCAGGAAGATGAATAAATGAAACTGGTTGAATACATTGCATAGCTTAAAATTACACATTGCTTGTACAAACGTTCTTCCAGTGATATATTAAATAACTTTTATTGGGATCGGAAAACTAGTCGATTCAGGGATCAGTTGGTGCGCTCATTTTTTTTTTCAAATTATTACTATTAAATACGGTTAAACGAATTAAAGTATCTAGAATATAAAGTCGCATTATCGAAAGATATGCGCCAGTTTTTTCAAACTTATTAACCGATTGTAAAAAAAACTACTCGGTATTTTTCGCCAAATTTGTTAAACCATCAGTCATTGAAAGATAGTGTTTTTAATACATAAAGGAAAATGAAAGAAAAATTTACCCAAAAATAGCAAATCATTATTTCAAAGCTTAAATAGCTATTAGTTGTATTCTTGAACTCATTGTTATTAATTGTTGTTAATAGATTCATTTAGAAAATAGTTAGCTAAGCTAATTTTAAAGTTAAATAACATTTTAAAGACTTCGTTGATGACTCGTTTGTTTTGACATTTGGTTTTTTTTTTTCTAAACTCATGAGCTACAATACGTGATTAGGTTCTAGATAAGCAAACTTTTCAGACCACATCTTTATAACCACACAATATTATTAAAAAATATATTTAACAAATGAAATATCAAATATGGACCACTTATAATAATGACTGATAAGGACAGATTTTTACTTGCATAAAATCGATATCTTACGAAAACAATATTTTAAACATTTCTCAAATCAACAAAAACAACACGCTACGACCTTTACTACGAGTACATGCTATGACACATACTACAACCATAATTTTATTTTTTTTTCATTTGGCCAAAACGGGATGTAATGGGATTTCCATACAGCCTTATACACAAGATGTATGTGAGGTCTATGGATGATCTCAACCACTGTCCTCTAGTACACCCTATTTATTACTGCTTTCGTAACCTTCCTCTTCTTTTTACTCTTGTCTTAGGCTCTCCTAAACATGTTAAAATAAGCCATCTTCTAGATGCGGATAGGCTAATAATTGTCGCAACAAATTATGAGAAACAAACATATAATAACAAACAATATTCGTCGACAAAGGGGAAAAATAACCTGTACTCCTCCTCGTTGTCCACCAACGCAGGGAGGTCAGAAATGCTCCAGGGTTCTGTTTTACGCATGAGCTTCCCACTCGGCCGGTCCCATGGCAGAACAGCTGGCGAGAACAACGTCTCTTCATATCTACAGTGAGGAAAGTGTGGGCTATTTGTTATTTTGAACTTGTGTTTTCCAAGGAATTCTCCATGCCCTGAATGAACTTGGTACTCTATTAACCTCAGATCCGTGAAGCAGTCATTTTGAACTGTGTAGCCCTAACCGCTGAGTATAACCTGGGCAATATCCTCCTCTTTAGGGCCAACTCCATCGGGTGTTCCGTCTCTCCTTGTTCCTCGTGGAAATGTAGGCATTCCACTTTTAAGGTTTCTACCTGATGGTATTTTGAAGGAGGGGGATGGTAGGTCATCTGTTAATACTTAAACCGGCTTGTGATACAGTTCTGTAGGCTCTCGTGAGCCTTAAAAGGCTGGCTGTCCTTTGCATTTTTGCTTGCATGAACCTTATTGACCTTTTTGGACCCCTGATTCTAAGGATTGACTGACATTGAGCACTCTCCTTCCTCTGCCCACAAATTCTTTCAATATTGTTCATCGTACTTGTGACTCTCTCTTGTCTTGAAAGTACTTAATGTGAGGTGTATTTCACAGGGTCTTTCCAAGATTCATGCTTCGGTACGTGATTTTATTATTCAGCTCAATCCTGTCTCCAGCAATGTTAAAACAGATGGTTGAGTTGTTGGACACGGGTGGGCACCGATTCAAGGTGGGTATTAAAGTTATGTACCGAGGAAAACGAAAAATACATACTGGGAAAGAACTTAAATCTCATACCAGACATTGAGTACTAGGCAGTCACAAACAGGTTTGCTAGGATAAGTGGAGGGATGTGGGGTGTCAAGTTCCGTTTCGAAGATCCTCTACTAAGGGCGTTGTAATGGGGTTTATCAGATATGCTCCCCACGCATAGTCGAGGCTTAAGGAGCAGGTCCACAAAGTGATACACAGGAGAGCACTGGTGCGAATTATGAAGCCCTACAAGGCCTTCTCCTTCGAGGTGGCTCCTGAGGTATCCATACTCTTGGGACAGCGCCTCTGAATAAAGTAAAAAACGGGGATGCTAGAAGAACCACCTCCCACTCTCCGTAGAAGATTTAATAATGAACCAATGAGGTGAAAACCCAGCTCAGAGAATGGTCTAATGAGGTGTCGTACGCCAGGTGGACTTGCACAACAAAAGAGAGCACTCTGAAGAAAACAGGGGGGGACAGGCTAAGGGTGAAATGGGTCTCCCCCAACTACTGGTGTTCACAAAAGCTACAAGTTGGGTTTCGATCCAAGTTGCATAAATGCAAGAGAGCTGAAGAGACACTGCAGGGCTGAGGAGGACACAGTGAAACTGGAACTAGTCGTGCTCTCCTCTAGAACCCGTTAGAGCAAGGTTGCTCCGATCGCAAGAAAGCACAGCTTGGATGAGTCCAACCTATTATTGCTGGACAATACAGAAGGGAATTACGGGGCCTTTTCTTATCTTCGTAGATAAGAGAATGGATGGAGTTTCAGTGGACGGGTCAGTGCAGGATGAGCAACTGTGATTTAGGGGAGGCTTCTAAAGATGGCATGATTGTACGTGATGGCGTAGAGCCACTGTATAAATCGAATAAGTTATGATCAGTTTGTAAATACTAGATTAAGTTAGATTTAGGTAAAGGAGAGAAAGCGCTAATTGTAAGTATCATAAATAGTTCATAGTTGTAAATAGTCGGTAATTAGCATATAAGGAATTTCGTTTAATTTCTTCTGAATAAAAACGGTATCAAAGCACAAACGAAGCGCTGACCGGTGCCACAATCCCAGTCGCACTGGAATACTAACACCACCTGCTTCGACCACCATGTGAGTCCACTTCATGTTCTCTTGGGGAAACTCCCCGTATAGAATATCAACAATTACCAGGAAAGGGGGGGGGGGCTCAGCTGAAAAGTTTTCTTTCTGCAGGGTCGGTCACCTGAACTCTGCTGAAGATTGATTTCGACAACTCAGGCCAAGTACTGACCCTTGGGGACAACCCCGTTCTATCGGGCCTTCCACTATATACTTATGATTGCCCGTCTGTCACAAAGGTAGCTAACTATCTATCAACCAGCTTGTACAGGTTGCTTGGAGCTTCCAGTTGCTGTAGCTCCCTCATGATATAGGGCTACCAAATCTTTCTTCATACCCAAAGACATGATTATAATGTATTCGGAGTGAAGAAATTTCCCACATTGCCCTAGATGTATTTCTTCCTTTACATGATCTAAATTGCCTCTGGTTGTTTGCCTTCTCCCAACTCGGTGCAAGAGAAGAAAGATGAGTCGAACTAGGTCTTTGAGTAGGCTGATTGGATTATAGCTCTTCAGTGATGCCAGGTCGATTTAGATCGATTTAGTCCCTTCGGGATAAGCTTAAGGTCCACAATCTCCCACGATCGAGGAAAGTATCTCTGATTAAGACATCCATTGTAGATACCTAGAAGGTATCTTCGTTGTGAGGCAGACATTCTTCAATATTGCTGCATGGGACCTTCAGATTCTGAGCTTTTCTATGGCCAAACTTAAACCCCAGATATCCAGTAGGGGGAGTTGATCGGAGCCTTGTCCAGAGCTTCACTATTTCACGAAGTGTTGCATCCTCCTTAGAGTCGTTTCAGCTCTGCTTTGTTGCTTGCCTGCAGTTCTGGAGAAGGATTTTATATTTTACAGAAATATGCAACAAAGAAACACTAAGTTATGATCATAATAAAACATTAGATTGACACGATATGGCTGATTACAGAGCAATATAGTCGGTAATGTCATGCGTACGTATTACGCATTTACATTATTAGTATTACGCGTCAAGAAAATGAAAAGAGATTTGACATTGGGTAATTATTAGCACAATCTAACATTATTTTATACGTAAATAAATACTGGTCTATATATAAGAAAAGGTTTCATGTGAATATCGCAAGTATTGGTCGTTTGTTGTTCGGAAAATAAGGCTTACATTTTTTTATAAGTAAATAAACCTATTATATAGTGCTAAATTCAAAGCGTTTAATTAAGGGATGGGAAATCGAGTATTCATAATAAGAACGTTATTAAATAGACGGAGTTTTAGTTTAAGAATCAAGAAAAAACTGTATTTGTTATTTTTCAGGTATAAAAGAAAATCATATATTTTAAACACATCTCAATAAGTACTTTTTATTGTATCCAAGTTTTAGAAAAGTTATGATTGTTAGATTTTGGTTTTGATGTTAGCCTTTATGCATCAGTGTCAAGAACTATATTTCAGAATGATTGCTCAGAACATTATTGGATAATGGCGACTACATAGGTACAAATTAAAAATCAAAAACAGTATTACTATCGCTGTACCATTATAGGGCAAGTATCATTTACCACACGTTATCGATAAACAATATAAAAACTATCGCAAATTTTTATATTCGCGTAAAAAAATATATATATACTACCGAATCCTATTAGGCAGTGTCGGGAAAGTTAACAGACGGGTTGATTCCCAAGGTAGGGAGGTGTCGCCCGCCCCGGGCTCGGGTCGCTACAACCTCTAGCCACCGTCCGGCGAGCGCCTAGAAAGAGGTAGAGCGGGTGGACCTATGGTCTTTCACCCTGGCGGGTGGCCTAGTCGGAGGGGGGCAGTTCTTAATTCGGTTTGATCTGACTCCATAAGATCTTAGACGGTGTGTCCCGACAAAGCACTATGTTCAGGAGAAGAGGAACAGGGTAGGTTTATAGGTAGCTTATGTGGTCTTGGAATGACCACGAACTCACACTTGGTATCTAAGGGTAGGCGAAAACCGTCTGGATCCCAAAGGCAAGTGTGAACTGGAGAGAACCAAACTGTACCGTGGGAGACACTATTAGGTAAAGAGCAGTATTCTAAGTGCCGGTCCTGTTCGTTTCGCTCCGGTTCACCCTGAGACGGCCGGGTTATATAGGCAGGCTAGCAGTGGTGAGGATGGTTCCCCTACCTGCGGCTGTTTCTCTCACTAGCTTCTCCCCCCTCTCTGAATGACCTCATAAGCTTTATTATTAAAATATGGAAACATAGATAGATATTTTCTGGGCCAAGAAGGGGGGAAGTTCTAATTATTCGTAATTAAGAGGTGGCCACAACAGGCAGGTAATGAATATTCGGAAATTCACAGAACTATAGCAATACATAGATATAAATACATGTTTATATTTCAAATATAATTTAATTTATATACTTAATGTAAGCAGGAAGTGAAGTTACACCCACTCGCTTGGTCAAGAAGGAAGATAAGTGAAAATAGATCAGAGGACACCGCCTTTTTTTGGCCAGGACAAGGGTTGGAGTCATGAACTTGTAGAAGAGCGAATGAAGTGGAAATACTTTTTAAAAAGGGAGATTAGATGGGCTCTCTCACTTCATTTTGAGACAACAGAGGGAGAGAAAAAAAGACATCCGTTTTCGGGAGGACGCAGGGGGGGGGGTCGAGATTGTACCACCCTGTTATGAACACATTGATGAAATTATAAATAATGTATGAATGACATTTTAGTATTTAGAATATACGAGGTTTGATAAAAAAAGTAACGAGAATTTTTGTTTATCTTAAAATTTGTTATTTATTCGATAGCAATTTCGTCCCCTTCAAAGTAACCCCTCTCAGATATAATACGCTTTTTCCAATCTTCGAAGCACTTTTCAAACTCACTTTTTGATATAGCTCTTAGCTCCTTCAGTGATTCTTCATTCATCTCATCAATGGGGTCAAAACGCCGTCTTTTCAAGGTTTTATTCAACTTCGGGAACAAAAATAAGTTGCAGGGGGCCATGTCCGGCGAATACGGTGGCTGAGGTAACACAACAGTGTTGTTTGTTGCTAAAAAAATACGTATAATTAGTGAGGTGTGAGCGGGAAGCGTTAACGTCATGAAATTTCCACGAATAGTTTTGCCACAATTCTGGTCGTTTCCGTCGGATCGTTTTACGTAAACGGCGCATTACTTAAAGTAATACACTTTATTGACTACCTTCTGGCAGGAACTCATGATGCACTACGTCATTGAAATCGAAAAAAAAACAATGATTATAAAATTCTTATTACTTTTTGATCAAACCTCGTAAGTCGATGTAACTATAGATTATTTTAATGCATTATATACTGTACCTATTTTATTTAGGAATTTCAGTAATATGAATAATACTCATCTTATTCTAAATTAAATTTTATTAACTAAATTCCTTCCATTGATTACCTTGATAAATGACTAGGTAATTTAAGTTTGGATTAGAATTAATTCGGACAGGATTAAATCCAAGAAATATTTTTTTTTATGTATAACTTCTTTATTGTGCTAAAATTACAATCTGCCTTATCAGGCAATAAGTAATTGAGATAAATGCTCTCATTCATACCATATTTACAATTCATTATTCACTCGCTCATTCAAACAATATTTACAGACAGCCCAGAGGCCTCCCAAAACCACTTGTTTTGCAATTATGACGTCATGAAAAATGACGTGGTGACCCACCCTCACTTGCGAGAGAGAAAGCGGCGTCTTGGAAAGTTCCCCACACTCCTCCGTTAGCCACGCCACCGGATACGAGCCAGCGGAGGCTGACCAAGAACGTGAGAGCCACAGACGCTCTGAACATGATTGGAGAAACTGGCCGGCCATTGCCAGGACTCCCATTGTCACGCATGTATACCTGGTCACGAGGCCACTGCTGTTTCAGTCTCCGAGGGGTTTATAGGGATGAGTGGTGCAGTAGAATGACTGTACTACGGGATTAGGGTGGATGGATAGGCTACTATGAAATTTCATAAACTTGGAAGGGATCAGTTCAAGAATGTAGGGTATATTAAGATCATTATGAAGGGTTCTGTTGCTTACGTAATAAGGGGCATTTACTATTGTTCTCAGGACTTTTTTTTGATTGAAAGGACTAGATATGCTTGATCTTCGACTTTTTTGCTGTTCCCCACAGCTCTATTCCGTATGTTCAGATTGGCTTAGGTATAACTTTGTAGATTAGTAATTTATTTTCTATTAAGATTTGAAGTAGTCTTTACAGTGGTCCAAAGTGTCTGTTTAGTTCTTGTTTTTTAGCCTCGTATGAGGGTTCCAGGTCAGTCGTTTGTCGAGATGGAAGCCTAAGTACCGTACTGTCTCGGTTACAGTAAGAAGAAGCCAAACAATATTAAGCATCTTATTTTTAGAAATTTACGCTCAAAGTTTGGTAGGGTAATCAATACTAGTAGTTGGAATAATTGAATAGCATCCAATAAAAAAAAAATTATTCGACAAGAGCGTACAGGTGTAGATCTCAGGAAAAAGTAGGTAAAAAGATAAATGTATCGATACATAGATTCAATAAATATATATTTCCCTGCATTGAATATATTTAGATACATTAGGTATATTGGTATTTATATATGTAATTAAAATACACTATTTTACATACATTATAAAATACTACTAATAATAATAATAAAATGCAAACTATATAATAAGAAAATTATACATTTATTTTATATTTTACAGTAAAAGTGTAAATATTAATATTTATTTGTTTGAAAAACTATGACTAAATACTGTTTTTTGGCAATACCTGAATTCGGAGGTACCAAGGGTTCAGATGTGATTCTGTCGAATGGAAAGTTAGGACATTAATTCTTTATTAGTAATTTTAAAATAGAGAAATCA
The DNA here is from genome assembly GCA_930367205.1 of Acanthosoma haemorrhoidale. Lineage (NCBI taxonomy): Eukaryota > Metazoa > Arthropoda > Insecta > Hemiptera > Acanthosomatidae > Acanthosoma > Acanthosoma haemorrhoidale. Next base: position 115,346,303 of record OV884011.1, on the reverse strand, counting down.
GATTTCAATAAAATAATATTTATTATTGGATAGTACCCATTTCTTCTTGACTGTACCAATTGTAAATTAATCGGCCACTAAAGCTATAGTGTGAGAAAATGATTTATAAATACCGCCCTCCTAATTTTGGAACATATTGTATTGTCTGTGGCTGAGAAATCATCACGTAATCTAAATAGTGCAAATACGAGGGGAGATGATTTATCAGTACCACTTTAATACAATATATAATTCTAACAAAATTAATTTTGTGATACTTCTGGTTAACATTAAGTCCAGACCAATCTGCTCGTGTTATCTGTGCTACCCTCCACGCTTCCAAGCAATGACACCAGACTGGTATTAGAAAATGTAGTAAATGTACAGCCATCAAAATAATTATTATTATTATTTTTTATGTAGAAGCTTTCTCCTTTTGATAGAATTACTATCAGCCTTATTGGGCAATAAGTAATTGTAATAATTGTTCTCATCCATACCACATTTACAATTTTCATTCACTCGCTCATTCATACAGTATTTACAAACAGCTCAGAAACCTCTCAAATTCACATGGTTTATAGTTATTAGCAACAGAACATGCTGGAAACATACTCGGTCAAAAAATATGGTAATATTCTTCTATAAAAAAACTTGCTGTACATGTTAGTTACCTAGAATATTTTACTAATTTAATTGGTAATATTTTTATTTTTTCACTGATAAGAGACATTTTAAATCATCGTGCAATGTTTGTTGTTTTGTTGAGAATAAATTTGTCAGAATTATTATATTAATCGCTGTGCCCTGGATCAAAAATGCACTCGATTCTGGAACTAAATTAGTTAAATCTTATTAAAAATAGCGCTGATGAAGTTTGACTAATTTGTGGACAGCCTCTAGGAATGTAATAGCCCAGTGGTTGGCCTTGGTTTGCTGGGAAAAGACGATCGGACTCGATTCTCCGATTTATATTCGGTAATCTATTATTTCTTATATTGTTTTAAATCTTAAACTTATTGTTTTTTTGCTAATAATATTCCAATGAAGAAATCGGAACAATGGGAATTCTCTAAAAATACAATAATTAGTGGAATATATTTTGGGCAAAAGTTATTTCGTTATGTTATATTTTTTCAATACTATCAGGCTATCATGTCAAAATAGTTTTCAGCTGTCGAAGCCTGTAGACGTTGCATATTTGTTTTACCAAAGCCAATCTCTCATTTGGTACTGACTTTGATTTAAACTTAATTGAATTTGAATAAATTCAACTGTCTGGTCAGAGTTGAAAGAGTTGAAAAAAGCATTTGAAGCACTCTTTGAAGAAAAACTGTGGTGCTACTGTAACTAAACTACTCAACTAAATGGAATAGAGAGCACGCAAAATATTGAGCTCAAAATTCTACTGCGTTGTAGTAAAAAAAATTTCAGTTGCAATTTCGCCGATAGAAATACTCACCGATAATCACAGGGAGCCTGTAACAAAAACGTTTGGCAGTAACGGTTCAGCCACTCCCATGAGTGGTAGGAGTTCTACAAACGAGGATGTCATGCATGTGTTTGTTCCTTCTAACATAAGTAAACTTTGGAAATAACAATATCAGTAATAATAATAACGTAAGTACATGAGGTTGACAAGAAGTTATTATTTTAGTAGAATATAATAATTTTTAATTTTTTTTAATTGAACCCCAAGCCGGTAATGGTGTGGTGTTAGTTTGTGCACCATTTTAAAACAATAAGAAATTCCAAATATTCCTGTCGCTTACACTACACTTTTAACTAACTTTCAACTAAAATAAATATTAAACATTTTCATGTTAGTATAAGTGGAAGAAATATTGGGTGTTTCGTCCCCTTCAAAACGGTATCCAAACGAAAATTGTTGATCTTTTCGTTGAAAATTTAGGAGGCGAAAAACAAGACAAAAAGCCGTGGACGTAACGAGTATTTATATGGCAGAAACCCAAGAAATTTAATTTGATTAAAGAAAACAAAAAAAAACCCTGCAAACTGTCTCTATTAGAAAATTTTCTCCCATTTAAAATAAATGACTGGGCTAATGGAAGAAAAAAAAACTGCAGTGTCCTATAATGGGGTTTAAATGATACAAAAAAAGCACCAGGATTACAATATACTTTACAGTGATGGCACCCTGAAGGAGACTACGGATTACCTTTTAACGGAAATAAGTGCATTCTATCTTTTTAATAAAAAATATATCTATAAAGAATTCAATAAAATTTGTACTTCACTGAATCCATTCAAATATACATATGTGTACTTGCACACACATAGCGTATACATGGATCAACGAACTGGTCAAGCTGACAAAGTTCGTTTGCTTTAACGTAATCTGAACCAACTTAGGAACACTAAAAAAATTTGAAACAAAACGTTAAAAACTGCAGAATAGTAGTTAACATATCATTCATGCATAAATTTTTTTTCGTAGGTTTCTTACAGTTTTATAGCCGAAAACGGTTGGGTAACCACGATTATACCAAATGAGAGAAAGCTTGACCCTGAAATATATAAAGAAGTGACGTAACGGCCTCTTCTTGACTTGACTATAATCCATTGCATAAGTTTAAAGAACCCCCAGAATTATATAAACAACTATCATCTGTACGCATTCCATTCATTTTAACACATCCAGGGTGAAAGGTGAACTGTGAGATGATCTCTAAGTAGTTATCGTGTAATAGATACAAAATATTCCATTCTGAAACCATACCACGAAATTTATCATTTCTTCAGTCGTAATTGATGAAACGGAAAGTAAGGCTTCAAGACAAGGCACGAGTGTCAACAGAATCCACTCTCAGGCATTCGTTTTTTTTTTTTAAACGTAAAAAGATAACTGTACAAGTCAATTGAACAGTTAAGAAAAATGTTCCACTAAGATTACCTGTGTTGTGTTACTAATGAGTAATATATGCAATAGGAGGGCATCGATAGCCCTTGTGGTAGACTAGCTCTGAAACAAACAAATTAATGCAAAAGAGTTTTTTAGCTATTAATACTACAACTCCCTCCTAAAGACATAGTCTTACTAATCTAAATTTATAATTTCAATATCCAAACTACGCACTTTCCTCTCCTTAGGAAACATTCCACTATTGTCCTATTTGCCATACTCGGTAAAGCACCCAATGACACCTCATCTTACCGTCCAATTAGCCTACTCCCTATCCTCTCAAAAATATTTGAAAAAGTCCTATTAAAACTAAAAAAATCTACTTCCAATTGTTGAAACCAAAAACCTTTCTCCTACACACCAGTTTGGTTTCCGTCTACGACATTCCACTGCTTAACAGGGCCTTCGCGTTGTTGATCACATATCCTCAGCCCTTGAAACCAAACAGTATTGCACTGCTGCCTTTCTGAACATAGCTCAAGCTTTTGACAGGGTCTGGCTCGCAGGTTTGCTTTACAAGCTCAAAAGATATTTACCACATACCCTTTTCCTGATCCTACAGCCATACCTTTCAAACCGCTTCTTCCAAGTCCGCTGTGGTTTAGAATATTCTAACTACTATCCCATAAAAGCTGGAGTTCCACAGGGCAGTGTCCTGGGTCCCATCCTATATAACCTATACACCTGATCCCCCCAATACCTTCTTGGCCACATTTGGAGATGACACTGCAGTCTTGTCATCCCACTCAGACCCCGGTATAGCATACCATAACATTCAAAAACACCTTAATGAGATCGAGCATTAGTGCAATCAATGGTGGATTAAAGATAATGAAGCAAAATGTTCCCACATTACCTTCACCCTCTGCCGTAAGTCTTGTCCACTAATTTTTTTCAATTCCATTCCTCTCCCTGTATTCGAGATAGTACGGTACTTAGGCTTCCATCTCGACAAACGGGTGACCTGGAACGAGGCTAAAAAGAGAAGAACTAAACAGACGCTTCGGACTACTTTAAAGGACATCCCATTTCTCAATAGAAAATAAATTACTAATTTACAAAGTTATGCCTAAGCCAATCTGGACATACGAAATAGAGCGTTGGGGGACAACAAAAACTTTGAACATTAAGAGTATCCTATCCTTTCATTCAAAAGTCCTGAGAACAAAGTCTGCAACGAAACCCTTCATAACGATGTTAATATACCTTGCATTCTCAAACTCATCCCTTCCAAGTTCATGAAATTCTATAGTAACCTATCCAACCACCCTAATTCCCTAGCTCAGCCATTGCTCTTCATCAATCATCCCTATAATCCTCCTCGGAGACTAAAACGGCAATGACCTCGTGACCTGCTATAAATGCGTAACAGTGGGAGTCATGGCAATGACCAGTTTCTACAATCATGTCCTGAGCGAATGAGTCTCTCGCGCTCTTCGCGAGCCTCCACTGGCTCGTATCCGGTGACGCGGCTGACGGAAGATCGTGGGAGACTTCCCAAGACTTTCCAAAGAGCTTCTTCTTTCGCATGCGTGGGAGGTGACAACCATATGGATTTGGGAGGACTCTAGGCTGTTTGTAAATACTGTATGAATGAGGGAGTCAATGAAAATTGTAAATATGGTATGAATGAAAACATTAATCACAATTACCTATTGCATCCACAGTGATGATCATATGATCACACATGTGAAGAGGTATCAAAACCCTAATTTTGAACAGACTATGAACCACTCCTGAGGCCCTCCTAAAAATTGCCAACAACTGGTGCCATTACTGACGTTAACGATTGTTACTTCATTGCTAAGTTTGTTCTCTGATAAAATTACGATCCGATTGGGCTATTGGGCAATAAGTAATTGCGTTAAATGTTCATTAAAATTTTCATTCACTCGCTCATTACTTCAGTATTTACAGTCCAGAGACCTCCCAAATCCTCATAGTTGTCACCTCCCTCGCATGCAAAAGAAGGAGTAAAGTCTTGGGAAGAAGAAGGGTACTGCCATCGAATGGGGGGGGGGTGCCAGGAGTCTGGGCAGTCATTATATGGCAATTGGCCAGCACAGGGGACAAGGAGGTAAACTGATGACCGGATTATTTGGAATGAGGCACTAAGAACTCGAAGTGTGACTGGAAATTGACTCAGGAGTCTAGTGTAGGAAACTAAAGTCGTCGGATGGTCGAGCTTCCGTATGGAGACGCCCGGGGGACCGGTATGCCGAATGCAGCATGGTTTGAATTCCAAGGAGGGTATTATGTACCCAAGAATGGAGAAGCATATTATACGATACCCGCACAGAAATAGTCGTGGTACTGGGGAGGTCATTGAAAGCTCAGTGGTACTTGGAAGACATCGTATGAGTGCCATTTGCTCCCTACATAGGAGGAAGATTCCTTCCGATGCATGATGAAGTCCAACTGTCCTCTATGCAGTCGGTGAATGAGTAACTTGAGGATGTTGATTAGCCAGTATCTGGTGCGGCTCTCACGTAGTCCGGACCTGAATTCCGTAGAGCTTGTTTAGGACCAGGCCTAGCGACGTTTGCAACACCGTGACTCCATGCCAAAGACTCTCAGGGAGTTTGAAACAGCAGTAATCGAAGATTGGTGCAATTTGCCACAGGATTATGTTCAGAGGTTCATCCAGAGCATGCAAAGGCGAATAATCGCGGTTATTCGTGCAAGAGGTGGAAACACGAAGTGCTGAACTCTATTTGAATCCAAATGGAATTGAATTTAGGAGTTATCGTTTAATTTGGGAATTTAGTGTTATTCTCAATTAAATTGTATTTTTATAAAACTTTTTCTGTATTGAACATTCCTTAAATTAGTGTTCTTTTAATCACTGAAATCCTCATTTAAATATATTTATTTAATCTATTGGTTTAAGTTACGTACATTAACGAGTCATCCTGTCATTTGGAGTTGCTGTACAAATATACCGTTAATGACTAGTAAACATTGTTTACTGTAAATACTGTAATAATTATTAAGAATACTGTAATTGTACATACATATATCCAATACTGCAATAATTATAATGCGTACATTTCTACAATACACAATATATTATGCAGATATAATTATAGGTGTTTCAACTTAAGTCAATGTTCATTACAATGAGATTAATTTCGTAATTTCGGCTGTGCGTTTTCTATCTTTTCAAGAGAGTACATTTAACATAAATCAAATCAACTGGGTGTATCACACAATCGCACCTTTTAATGGCAGTGTTAATAACTAAATAAAGTCCCAACCCATGACAGATATTATTGATCAGGACATCAAGATACTTAAGTTGACTTAAGTTTTAACTAGATAGAAAATTATTTATTTTGTTAATATGTAGTTTACTAATGAGCCTTCAATATTTTTATGCAGTTCCTTTTATTTTTATTATCATCAAGAAATCAATATCATCAAACTACCATACAATATCATGCCTCTGGGAAAATCACAGGTCGAGAAGGAGTATAGTCGTGAAAACTATGTTAATGAATTTTGTAATCATAGCTAAAATAAATTACGTGAATTTATGAGGTTATCAAGTTCGTTAATCCAACACCTTACTGAAAGTTATAGAAAAATATATATGTTATTTAAACCAGCAGGTAATTGGTTAATTAATGGTATTTATTATTTGTTTGATATAAATGACTATATTTGTTATGTCAATACAATATAAATGAGGCCTCGATGTGAAATTTCACGTCTCCAGTTCAGGGGTCTTGCAGAGACCAGAATAGAATATTTCGAACCCATAACAATAAATAACTTGTCTTCACTACGGATTATACATTGAACAACAAAATAATGTGTGATTTACAACCTTAAAGTAACGTTTTATGAAGTGTTCGCAGTCAATTCCATAATTTATAATACTATTGAATAGACACACCCATGAATCGCTCATTGTTTTATTTTTCTTATTAAATCAAATATGAAATAATTATTATTTAGACTAAAATAGTTTAGTGCTCTAAATAATTTATCAATTTTGTTATATTGAATATAGAAATATGAAGATCTGCTGGTGATGAGATTTAGCCATCCCGTCTAAAAAGCTTACTTACACGTTATACTTATGAGTAAAGTATTCCACAAGCTATACTTCCAACCGGCAACTCCATGCATACAGACATGTTTTACCAAAGCGCAGTTAAAAATTACCGGATGTTATGTAATTCATAGCTTATATTTTACTACAAGTTCATTTATAATGATTAACTGATGGTTCAGAGGCAAAAGCAGACGTCTCAATATAAGCACTTTGGAATGGTGGATGAAAAAACGGAAAGAAAGATCGACCCTCCGGAGGACAAAACGTAAGAAAAGGATATCAGATGACATCCAGGGTAGAAATTCAATTAATCTAAATAGTCCGATGGAATTTGTTTTCAATTATACTGATCAAGTATATTCTATTGTGGTGTTGCAAGTACGCGCAATATGCACATTTTGTAATTCAGAATCGTAATTAGGAATATTAAATTAGCTTTGCTCAGTTGAAACTCTAAAAGTAATTGTGCGATTGGAGTTAAAATTAAACTATTATACATTTTTTATCCAACTGAATCGGGTTGATATAATTGATTCGTCATTAGAGTCAGTCTAGTTCAGAAATTACTTTCTCCTCATAGGGGTAGGAATCGCCCGCTTTTCAGTAAGTTCCGGTGGTGTCCCCATGGCCATTTTCAAAGCAGCGAATGAGGCGTGAACACGCTTTAAAGTTAACCGTGCCTAGAAACACTTTTGGGAACAACATAGGTTAGCTTACTCATTGAACGCAAAGAATAATGTAAGATTGTGAGACCTATGATTCATTATAACTCATTATTTTATTGACGTCTTCATGTATGGCGAAAGAGTATTAATTCTAATGTAAACCTTTTAATGTATGTTTTTTTTTTGTTTTTTTTTCTAAGCTCTTTTGCAAGTGTGTGCCGAACGTCATGTGCCGGCCTAGGTTGATGCCCAGGTAGCAGTTGGAATCAGATTCATGCTATATTAGTCACGTTACAGAAGAATGTCTACGGGATTTTATCCCTTAAAACCAGTTTCCATTAATATGCATTGGTTACTTATTTGTAAGGCAGGAGATAATAAATATATGCTAAAATCTTATCTTTACCAAATTTCCTCTGTAATAACACATTATCACATCTTAGTCACGATAGCATCTATTTATACGATAATTATTTAAAGATTAATCCGAGACAGTACGGTACTTAGGCTTCCATCTCGACAAACGACTGACCTGGAACCCACATACGAAACTAAAAAGACAAGAACTAAACAGACGCTTTGGACAACTATACAGACTACTTCAAAGGACATCCCATCTCTCAATAGAAAATAAACTACTAATCTACAAAGTTATACTTAAACCAATCTGGACATACGGAATAGAGCTATGGGGGACACCAAAAAAGTCGAACATCAAGCGTATCCAATCCTTTCAATCAAAAGTCCTGAGAACAATAGTAAATGCCCCTTATTATGTCAGCAACAAAACCCTTCATAACGACCTTAATATCCCCTACATTCTAGAACTCATCCCTTCCAAGTTTATGAAATTCCACAGTAGCCTTTCCAACCACCCTAATCCTGTAGCACAGTCATTGCACTGCGTCACTCATCCCTATAATCCTCCTCGGAGACTGAAACGGCTGTGGCCTCGTGACCTGCTATAATCAAGTGACAGTGGTAGTCCTGGCAATGGCCAGTTTCTCCAATCATGTCCAGAATGAATGAGCGAGTGAATGATGAAATGTAAATATGGTATGAATGATAGTATATCTTAATTACTTATTGCCTAGCAAGGCAGATTGTAATTTTAGCACAATAAAAGATTGTATCTGTAAAAAAGATTGAAATTTCTTTATTGTGAAATTACAATCTGCCTTATTTGCAATAGTTGTGATAAATGTTCTCATTCATATCATATTTACAAACAGTCCAGCGACCTCCTAAATCCACATGGTTGTCATCTCCTTCGCATGGGAAAGAGGACGCGGAGTCTTATGATGTCCTCCTTGCTCCCGCGACAGCCGTATCCCTGGATATGAGCCAGTGGAGGCTGGCCAAGAGCGTGAGAGCCACAGACGCTCAGGACATGATTGCAGAAACTAGCCATTGCTACGACTCGGGTCACGTTATAATAATATAATAAAAGTGACGATTTCTCACCAGTGTAGGGTATTGTGATACGAACGGAAGATTCTTCCGCTAGTCTACGGAGGACTCTTCACTATTCCCTACAGTTGGTAAGAAAAGATATTCATCAACATTATGAAAATTTATTATTTCTAAACTATGAGGAACTTTGGAAATAAGCACATTGCCAGTCCAAGTGATCACATCGTATATTTGAAACTATAACTTGTTATATTAAAAACGAAAGAAGTTTGTATATCAGACGATATTCTTCCCTTAAGAATGCGACATTTGTCGTGAATATGCGTTATGGATAGCAAAAGTCGTGTAAATTTAATTTTTAATATACGATATTGGTAGAACATTGAATAAAAATAAAATATAGCTAGCCTTTAATTTATTTATAAGTTGATTGTTTGTTCGGATGTCGTAATTTAAAATACTCTTGCCAGGTAATAATAATTCAAGCGCTTTTGATGACTTTATATCGCCATCATCAGGTGCTACACAATGAGAAACATAGATACATATAGGTCAATCATTAAGTTAAAAAAAATCAGATTAAAGAACTAAAATTCATTGCCAATCATAATTCAAAGCAGTCATATGAATAATATGTAAAGTTAAAATAAAACAGCAATTAGAATCAAATAAATAGCCGTCAATTATAAATTCATAGAAATAGTTAAAATTAGTTATAAATAATGAAAATCACAATAAAAATTTTAACCCATTATGCTCAGTGTAGATAAAATATGTATGAACTTTAGAAACTATAAAATAATATAGAATTCACACGAAAAGAGATGCCACCTCCACGTCCGTTACCCTCCGAGTGACGGGATTAGTGCGGGTCTGGTGCGGGGGCTCACACACCGCCGGTTCAGTCGTGAGTACTAGTTGTTTTGAGCATGCGCTACAACTTCTCTTAAACACACGGGTTCACGATAAGGTAGCAGCGGTCCAGTAAAACTCTGTCACAACTGATACTGTAACAGTGACAAAATACCACTACCCACTACACCGCTACACTGGACAGTGACTAAACTCTCTTAGGCGAGTTTTCCTTGGAAGATCAAACAGCTACAAATACATTTTTAGGAGCCAAATCTGTTTTCGATTTTGCTACATAAAGTGAAAGCAACGGTTCAGCAAAAATATACCAATATGAGCTGACCCATTCCAGCTGAATCAAAATTTCAAGTTTCTTAGCTACCGGTGATTCAATTGCCAGTCTGCAATATATATTCAGAATACCCAAGAATAATATCAGCATATTTTACAATTTATTTATTTTTCACTAACATTCCTTTTCGCGGTACAACTTGACAAACTTCATAACCTCCATAACTGCTCATTATGAAGACCAACGTGTTGTCACCCCTGCAGTTGTAAAACTACTGAAGAGGTCTTGAAATCTCCAACCAATCTGAGATCACATGACCCACTTGCTTCAGGGCGGGGACGATCGCTAATTCCACTACCAACGAGGTAGTGAAAACATGACCGGATGGCCGATGAGGGCTCTCGACTGGTTCACGACTTTTTCGTGTGTCTGTGTGTGAAAAGGAAGTTGACTGCTTCCTAATGATAGTTTTGGACGCTTTTATGTCTGTTTTCGTTTAAATGTTTTATATTTTCTTTATCAGTTTATGAACGTTACCACTATGCACTAGACTTACGGCGTGGGATGCATCTCTGAGGCCTTCAGAATTTAAATGTTGGTAGGTCTTACCCGCATACGAGGACATTTCCCACATTTCATACGGTACACCGCCGATTGTTCCTCTATAGGGATTTTGTCTTTGGTCCTGGAAATTTTGCTTTTCAGTGTTCCTAGGCTTTTAATTTTAAGCTAGTCCATGGTATAAGCCGACCTGCCCAACCCAAATGGTTTCACGGAGCACTTTGATGACGTGTAACTTTACAACGGGCCGCACTTAAGATGAACATGCTTTAAAAAATGTAATACAAACTGAATAAAACTTTATTGTTATACAATCGTTCAATATAATTAGCTATCGAGTCATAATTAATGCAATATTTTGCATAATGTATGGATAAATTCTTTCACTTAATTTTTGTAAATATTTATCTACGACGTTGCACATCTTAGCTGGATTTTGAAATTGGCATGAGATAATGAAGCACGTGATGAACTATTTTTCAATTCGCCTTCTTAAAAAAATGTTCACTGACAAACTCGTTGTTCAATATAATATCTTAAGTTGGAATAACTCTCAGATCTAAAATAAGTATTGTAAAATATGCTTGTTAAAAAATTAATTTTTAATGTGGGCACAAATGTTTCATAGATGCACGGTAAATCATTTAACTCCATTTTCAGATTTTCAAGAACACTATTCACGTCAAAATGAAATGGGCACGAAAATATCTCAAATATTTTATCATATTTATCATGCTAATTCTGAAAAACGGCTATCAAATTCAGTTGTAATTCTCTTTTTTTCATTAGCATATGGTGAAAAATTCTTTGGTTGGGTTTTTGGGAAGTTATTTAACAGAGGAAAATGTTGAGCTTTATTATCTCACCCATTACAAGATTTACAGTAGTAATCACTCAAATCAATCAATGGACAGGTGGACACTCAAAAGTGTGACAGGACTCTATACAGGTCACTGTCGGTTAAATAAACACCTCTTTAATTTGGGGATAGTGGGATCACCAATCTGCAGATTCTGCAAGAAAGAGGGAGAAACGGCACGTCATATAATATGTGACTGTGATAACGTAGCTAGAAGGCGATACCTTCATTTGGTAGTGATCGCATTGTAGACCCCAAACTATGTGAACTGATCGATCCATTCAGTATCCTCAGATTTGCAAAGGCCGTGGGCCTGTCACATATATAGGACAGGGACATGGACGGCGCACAATAGGTCTCACTGAGGCCGTGGTGCACAAATGCCGGAACAAATAATAATAATAATAATAATCATTCAAATAATAATAATTTATAATTTAAAGCTTTTATGAAATTACAAGGATCGAATACTAATGCATTTTGCGCTTGCAGGTCATTGTTTGGCTGATTAAGTTTTTCTCTTATATCCACTAAAAAAAATAGGTCTAACAACAATCATTATCACTTAATTTTTTTTTTTTTTTCGATTACATTCTTTATTGTGCAATAATTACAATCTGCCTTTTATAAGGCAATAATAATACAGATAAATGATCTCATTCATACCACTTAATTTAGGAACAGATCTTGGTTTCTCGTTCATAAACATATATATTTCCTCCCGTAAATTAAACAATCTTTTGAAACATTTCCCACAAGTTAGCCATCTCACATTGGTAACTCTGGGTATAAAAACGGATAGGCATCTCCATTTCACTACTCATTTTCGTAACGAAATAAAAAAAGTACGACACAGGTATTATTGGCTTGACCACTTGCTAACTTCACCCAACTTGTCACTGCGTCTCAAACTAATGATATATGAATTTCTCCTCCGGTCAGCTCTGCTATATACTCACTTGACTAACAATACAGCTAAAAGTATCCAACAATTCCAGAATGGGATCATGCGAAAATTGGCCTAACATACCTCTCTCGAGAGGTTAAAGAACGCCGACCTGTACCCGTTGCTTGGTGTGCCATTGGTGGGTGAGTTCATCCACCGGAGACACAAACCCATTGTTTAACACTATGATCCCACCACCCTTCTCGCATTGATTACAGCATACTATCGGGGGTAAGATTGCAGGAAGGTCAAGATTTAGTTAAAATTTTTATTATTAGATGTAAATTAGTTTTAAGTTTATGATAAATAAGGTGGGGCCCATCACTTTTAATAAATTCAGTCCATTAATGCATAATTTACAACATTATACTTGTGTGCAATGCAGATCACTATTTTGTATACTAGAATTTGTATAAAATGTAGCCAAGCTACAGGAAATACAATGAAGCAATTGTAAATAGATTCGTTTGTAGAATCTACATTTTGTACATATATAAATTTGTAACAAGGGGATATGGGAGAAAAAAAAACATTGGTAACATGTACAATGCCACCATATGCAGAATACAATTCGCAAGGAAGGAATTCTTTGAATTGTCGATGCTGAAGAAGTCACACGTTCTTTACTACCTTTACTACCTTTATAACTACCTTTATAAGTACGTTTATAACGTGATTCCTGGTTAATATTCGAGGATATAAATTCTGTCGATGTATCAAACAGTGACTCGTAAAAATATCATTGGTTTTAATGCCCCTGGAAACAAGATTTTACATCTCATTATTGTTACATACCCAATTCAGGTGCAGGTCTGTTGCTAATTCGGAAAGAGCTGCAAAATTTAAGCTATACCCGGCTATATATTTTTTATTCACCTAGAAAACATCTTCTCGTCTAGTTGTGTCTTTTAAATTTAAAAGATATTTCTTCTGTCACTTTGAATGAAACATTCACGCCGCGAATAAATATCACAAGTTGAAATGTGCGTGAGATATCTGTACTTTCTTCAAATGCCTAACAATATGATTTGAATTGATTAATTTTATCTCGCAAAGTTACTGCTATTTCTGCTGAAATGACATTAATGCGACGACATATAGTTTGGCATGAAATACTGATGCCTGAAAATAATTTGCTTTTAACGGACAAAAAATCTTTTATAAATGCTTCCAAACAGTCTTTCACGAGTTTACCATCCGGAAATAGTTTTATTTTTTTATTGACTTTGGCAATGGTACTTGGCTGTTGTAATGATGAATATTGGTTCCTCAGCTTTCAGTTGCAGAAATTGTAGCATACTGCGGGGTGCTGATCTTGTGGTGCCATTTAATCAGTTATTTAATATATCATGCAAAGAGTCCATCACGAGGATCAATTTGTCTAACAAAATGAGCTGCCTATGATTTTATTAGATTTTGGTGAAAATGGGATGATTATGTTACAAAAATGCTGAAGATGATTATGTTATGATGCTGTTACAAAAAATCTTTCTTGTACATCCTTAGCTATTGTACACTCACTCTTTAGTAGGCTGTTTTGGCGGGTAAAAACTGCTTCTACTGATTTATTGAATCGCCCAAAAAGTTCCCTTCGGAGATGTAATATTTCTGTAAGAAGGACCTCTATTATAGGCAATAAATAGCTGCCGGCGAGAGACTCCTACACGAGGAGGATCGGAAGGTCGAATATGAAAGTTGACCTATCCTCGATCCCTGGCAAAGGTCGACAGATGATTCAAAGGCCTCACCGGTGCCGCTAATGTATTAGCCAGTTATTAGTTAGTCTGCTAACCACTCTTTTCGGAATAGGCAATCACCACACTGGCACAATGGCCTATAAATAGCCAATCTAAAAATGATAATTTAATAGGAGCCGATTACCTCCCTCCCTCTTTCAAAAAAAAAAAAAAAAAAATTGGGGCTCTCTATAAGGCTACGATTAAGGTAACCACATCATGATACGAAGGTTCAAATGCCAAGGCGCGCGTTCTTTTTCTTTTCTCTCAACGCTGAACGGTACATTGGGAATTGGCAAAATTATTGTCTGTGACATTAGAAATTCAATCCTGTGTCGCAAGACGAGGCGATCGTGGTTGCACACTGCGGTTGGTGCTGAGAAGCTCTTCACCGTACTTACTACAGTGTTATAAACGGGATTCGCTTCTAATTTACTCAAACAGATGCTCATTTTCCCTTGAGATATTTAGTGTGCATATGCCGTTATAGTAAGTTTTTTTTTATGCTGGGTTTTTCTACATCACGATATACCACACTTCGGCGAGAGCGTCAAAACAATACCTTAAAAAATAATTTACTCTCAAGACAAATAGGCCGGAGAAATACTTAAGCTCTATACTTGGATACATAATGATTTAATTGTTATGTCTATGCTAGTTAAACCTGTTAAATGAGCTATATATTGAAGCTGGAAGTTTTTGTAATTATTATTTATTATATATCTCGACTAATATGTCATATATTTATTTAAAACCAGTTGTAGCGCCCATCCGGATGAACTCGTTCGCAGGGTTGTTCGGTCAGGTGTCGATTCGTCTTGAGTTGATTTCCGCGTCTTGTCGTTGTATCATCTCCCGGGTGTCGCGGGTCGTCTCAGGTGCAGTGAGTAGTTCCCCGGGGTTTCGTGTGTCCTGTCGAAGTCGATTAGCAGGCGTCCGGGCAGGTTCGAGCTAGTGGATGAACTCGAGGCACTTCGAAGAGATGATAGTCGTTTTACGGCGTTACGGTCGTTAACCAGCCAGTTTTTAGAATGCGACAGCTACGGTGTAGCTTCTATGACGCCGAGGTTCGACGGCTCTGGCCATCTAAAGTCAGTCGATCTTAGTGAGTTTTATCGCATCCTCGCAGGCGGTGGCAACGGTCCCATGAAGTCCAAGTGGATGTCTTGTGTCTTCCTGCGTTGGCGAATTGTTGTTGAGGAGTCATCGGATGTCTTGCTTCGTGAACTCTGGTGGTATGCACGTCCGAGAGTTGGCGTGTACGGTTGTACAGCATGCTTCGTCGGACGAAGCTGGTGAGTTGGCCATCGTAAGAAGAGGTTTCTTCTGAGATCACGGCGGTTTCTCGCGGCGGGTTCACCAGTTGTCGGATTTCTCGTTCACATCAAGTTCACCAATTGTCGCGGTGTCTTGATCATGTTGAGCTTCTCATTCACGTCGAAGGTTACCAGATGTCGGGTAAGCTTCTTGTGCACGTCGTGGGTCACCAGATGTCGGGTATTGGTTGAACAATTGTCGGAGGTGAACAATTGTCGGAAAAGGTGAACAATTGTCGGAGGTCAACAATTGTCGGATTGTCTTACCCACTTGGGTATTGACCGCCTATAGGTGGTTTGTTCTATTATCCCATGGGTCCCAAAAGGGTTCCTAAGCTGTTTCTAGCATGATTTATTGCCGCACCCTCGATCCTCTGTGACTTGTTTACGACTCCCGACCTCTCTCTGATTTATTACCAGAAGTTTATACAGATTTACATTTTCTATTATAATACATTATGAACCAGAGTGTAGGGTAATTTACACATATAGTTAGCGGTCGGTATATATAAAAAGTACTGGTAACTACATCAACGCAAGTAACGGTAATAGGTTTGTAATCCAAATAAATATTTTTTATCCCCACTCGTATTCCCTCAATGGAAAACTTTCTAAGCAGTAATAATACTGTAGCCTCGCCGTAGTCAAAACTATATTTAGGCTTAAAGGAATCTAATTGTTAAATAAACTCCTCTCTCTGCTCTAGCTACAGTTTATTTTACACTGACACGAGCGCTTTTGAAGGCTACTGACAGCTAGAGGGCTTGTGTCAAAATAAATCGTGGGTAGACCATATAAAGGGTATTTTTATTAATATAAACAGCACACAACCACCCTTCCAACATAAAACCAATTGTTTGTTTCCCTTCAACATTTTCGTTTATTTGCTGCTTAATTTATTTGATAAACATTACTTAAGAAAATAATTTACCCTCGAGAATAAATTAAGAGAATAAAGAGGAACAGTATTTAAATTAATTGTAGCATTATTTTTTATAATTTCATATCTACACCACCCACGTGACACTAAAATAAGCTGCATAATGTTAATTTATCGTTACCGTTGTGGTGAGTGTCGCTTAATTTTATGTAAGATTAGCGTGTATAATAATTTTTGTAAGATATTTTACTCATATGATTATATCTTTAATTTTTAGCACTTTATTTATAATTTTTTAATAGGCATTCATTTATTTGTTAAATTTTAACTTTAATTTTCTATAAGATTGGTGTGTATGATATTTTTTGAACATATAACGCATATGACATAATAGTTTCTATATTCTAGTCGATAGGGTTAACTGTTAACCATTTTATATGTCATTTATAAATTCTTATAAATAGTTCTTTATTTATATTTTAATCATTTAAATTATAACTGTGTTAATTTTTTTATTTTAGCGCTTGTTTTATTGGATAATTGTCATAGCATGAGAACTACAGACGCGGACTGTCAAAAAATAATATTCAAGAGAAACAAACAATTGGTGTCTTTTATAGCTTAATTGTACGACATCTTCCGATCTAGCACCTTATAATACAAAAATATTTTTTGTGAAGATAAATTATGGTAGAGAACAGTACTCCTCTCAAAATCAAAATTATTATGCGAAATGAGCTTTAAAATCTATACTTAAATTATCTGAGATTCTGCAAAGTGATATATTTTAATGGATTCACGTAATATTTTTATGAATTGCAATTTTTTTGTATGTGGGCGTATTTTTCAGCATAACCGTGATCAATACAAAACCATTAAACGCTCTTGACAAAAATACTCTGTTCAGAAAAAAAAAATAGTATAAAGTACTTGACTGCTTAATATTAAATTAAGACCTTTTTGTATAAAAATATTATTTGTAAATATAAGTTACTGTTGAGAAAGGTCCACCCTCCCAAAAAATAACACAATGCTTTTACATACAATAACTAAATTAGCTAAGATACTGAAATTTGATGCCTTTAAATTTATTTGCACATTCTTTAAATAATTTCACAATACATCATCAGTGAGTCACTAAACGTAGGTGGATAAAGTTAATTATTGGATTTATTAAGTAACTTATTATTAATTGGATTATATAAAATTAATAGTTCGTTTCCCTTCAATATTTTTATTTATATGGTACCTAATATGTACATATAAACTATAAGATATTTCTTCTATTTATATTATATCTACATTGTGCGTTTTATTTTTCATTAATGTTGTTTGGTTTTGAAGAGAAGAACTCTTTTTACTTTCATCCCCTACTATACACAAATTGGCATACATGTCCAATTTTAAGCCCTTCTGAGTAGCATAGCGCTTTGGTTATTAGCCGTGGACTATAATTTGTTGTCTGAAACTTGTTGGAAATTTAACAACTAATTATTTAAAATATTTAATTCTACGACGTTCCGTTGATGAGATGTTAATGAAAAAATTCAACAACGATTTCGAAAAGTAGCATTTTTATGAAAAGTTTTAAGTGCGATACTGCGTAACTCTTGACATACTAGTTGTACAAAAAAACGTAGCATACAAATGTTGTAGAAAATTTAACAAACCACAACTTTGAATGAAAACTTTTCTCTATAAAATTCACTTGTGAAAAGATGTTATTGAAAAACATCCAAAATTTTAGAACGCCAGTGGTTTTTGGCTCGCCACGGCGATCGTTCAGGGGGGGGGGAGGAGGTCAAAAACGTTTCAACCAAGGGCTGAATCTATTCCCTGCACTATTATACCACTTCTGCTTTATATTGATGTTAGGGCAATCAAAGAATTAAAAAAATAAAGAAAGTGTAGTATGTTGACTTTCGCCGGAGAACAAGTCTGGAAGAGATCTGCATCGATTCTCTTCGCCAATTTCTTCTTGTTAGTTCCGGAGACATATTTCTCTGGTTTCCTCTTTCAGCCTGCTGCTGTGTTGGGGTACCAAAATCGATACTCAGAACTGACTCACACAAGACCAGTTTAGCACAATGGAGGGTTGTTCAGCAGCTCTAATGTACGACAAAACAACAAGCGGGAGAGTTCATTCATATAAAACGGTTCAGTCTAGTTCAGTAGTCAGTTGTCATTTTATTAAATCACTAGCCAGATTAGTACAATGACAATGGACTACTAAAGAACTCTACTAAACAGATATGTTAGGACCAGTACAGTGGAACTTTAGTGATAAGACGGGGGCTAGGGTACTTATCCGCTTTATATACATTTTACTGGTACATCAAGATGAACCAACGTAAAGGAGGTGCATGAAGAAAGGAATCAACTAAAAATTCAGTCGGTTATATTAGCGTATCATGGCATACAAAACTATAAGGTGTGCTTAGTAAATTTACTGTGAGGAGAACAGTAGTAAGTGTATGTATATCCCCATAATTTAGTGGTAAAAGAAGGGAAATACTAATTGTAAATGGGTTTCTGAGCACCCTTTAACAAAGTACAAAGCTCTTATAATGAGTACAATTATTAGCCCTCATCAAGGTGATTGCATTTACAAAACCCACAAACTCATTATCACAAAGAAAAATTTAAAAGTAGAAATACAATGATACCAATAATATATAGTGACAATGTTTGGAATACCATCACTGTGTCAATTAACTGTATGTGTGTCACTGTAACTCAGTACACTCACACTGATTGTGTGTATACACATTAACATAAATTTCATTTCGCTAACGGAGTATACTAAATGCTACCATATAATTAAAAGATCCCTTATACCATTGAACTATTGTGGATAGTTTACCTTCCTTGCTTTATCTAATCTGTATTCATCAAGAACTTAACTTACAAAGTCTATAACTAATATTTAATTATTACTTTATAGCGATCTCTCCCTCATCGAAAAAACCATTATGCTGCACATGTGACCCAGTACAAAGAACGCCCTACTACACTACTAGTTTCACCAGCATACAACCAGCGGCAAATGTCGGTTTACCTGTAATTTAGATTATCGCCGTTACAATACTCCCTCGCTAGAGGGAAAATACTTCTTAAGCTATGACGAAGCTTTGATTTCGATAGATTTCACCTGTGATCCTTCTGTGGCCATTTTGTAATTGCTCAATTCATGTTCATGATGGGTTTCTTTTGTTCATAAAGGGTTCGTATTCCATTGAACATTAAGGGCTGTGTACTTAAACATATTCTCTTCGGGGTTATGAACAGGATGGAAAGTAAATTTTTCCCCAGGAGTGTCACGGTATCATTATTAAACTAAACTGCCCAAAAATATTTTCACTCACAGGAGCAATAGTATCCGAGCCAAGTATACCAGAAACGGAAGGTCAGGAATATAGAAAAAAAATCCAGGGAATCGTTTACTCCTTTCAATTTAAACTGATATGATAGCTCTGCATGACATGACCCGCGGTCATGTGGCAAAATGGTAGTCGGTGCTTCTCTGAGCTCTTTCGCCCTCCAGTCGGTCCATTGCTTTAGTTCAAGCCATTAGGATTTAGTGGACCCTGCCTGTAACTAATAGAAGTCTACAAGCTGCACCTTTAGTACATGAAGCAAATACTGCAAACATGATTGTACGTCTCCCTCGTCTAGATAATGGAACAGAAGTCATCGGGTCAGGAGTATCAAAGCCTTTAGGTGATTGGGGGAGTCAGAGATACTTTCTTTTCCTTTCTCCTTTCCACTGCGACAGACGATGCAATAGAAATGCAAAGATACTAACCATTCTGCATATTCTCACGGGTGAAGTTTTTGGGAGAATGGTTTTTAGGATTTTGTTCATGTTTTTAAACCTTATGTTTTTTCAACTATATGTCTTTTAGTCTGTCGGTTATGGTCTTTGTGAGTTGTGATCTAGATACATGAAATTATATATGGATTTTTTATTTCATGTTGCATCGTCATGGAGAAAACATTAATTATTTGGCATTATTGCAAATATATTTTGTTCATGAATTTATGTACGGTATTAAATAAAAAATCTCGACAGTATTGGAAAAAGTCATGAAACAGTTTTATTATTTAGGTATGGTAAAAAAGTTGTTAAATTTCTTTTGAAGGATGATAAACATTTAGGCATTGTTCAGCTGTTCATGAACCTAAATGCCCAGGAAAGAGAAATTGAAGAAATGGGCAGAAGCCTTTTAGGGGCTCTAAATGGTGGTGAAGAGTCATTGGATGACATGAGGTATAAATGCTTTGCCAAATCACTAACTAAAACCAATTTGAATTTGGCTTCTTTGCCTCCAACACACGGTCGGTGCAAGATGTTATCATTCTTTTGGATCATAATAAAAGTTCAAACATAGAATGGAAGTCAAACACCCATTAGATTGGGGATGGAGAAGCACAAACCTTGTCTTACTTCCACTGACCACGAAGAGAAAACTAGCTTCTCAATCCCTGCTCAAATCAATATCATGCAGACGCACCAAACGGTGCCAAAACCGTTTTCTGCATTAACTGCAAAGGAACGTCGTGCACTAACTCATCGCCAACCATTCACAGTGAAACTAGCGTAGGACACGGTGACTTACCAAGTCACAATGAATGAAGCAATTGGAAACACTGAGTGAGGATGAAGATTACCCAGAGCAAACTACAGAGAGCATGTATAGTGCCGATGCATACCCACTAAAACATGCAAAATTCGGTGTTACTTGAATAAGTTACTCCACTGCCCTAATGTTCTATGTATAATATGTAATGATCTAGGTATAATAGGTCTCTTGTATTGTTCTCCCCGTGTTCTTTGGTTATGATTTTTTGTTTCTTATTACGACATAATTCTATTATTACTATATACTTTTACTTATTATTATTTCGTAAAATGGTTTTATACTCTTATGTGTTTATTTTCATATATTATTATTCATTCAACGTAGAATTGAACGCTCGACATCAATTAATTCGAGCTATTTTTTCTTCAAACATCTACTTCCCCCGAAAAACCACAATTAATCGCGAAAATCGTTACTTACTAGCAAAAGTTTAAAAAATGACAGCAAATTTGGGAGAAGGTACCTTATAACCGGAGTCATTTATATGAATTGATACTAATTTTATGCAGAATTTAATGCTCTAAAAAATTTATAAAGGAGTTTCCTTTGAATGGATGAATCATTTTCTACTTATTTAAAAAAAAACTGAAGTAACACTTTCACACCTTTTTCATTAAATTGTTTGAGCTAACCATCAGCGCTCACCTGAGAGGACGGGGAACTCAGGATATTCCGATTTGACATAAAATGAAGTTTCGAAATCATTGAGACCATCACATATGCTATGACTACCATTTAACTACTGGAAATCAATAACTGATAACAGGTCAAAGGCTTTCGATAATTAAGTGCTAGGAAAGATATTTCGACCCAGGCGAGGATGGAGTGACGGGTAAGTGAAATGGAAAGGGTGTTCACACGGCTAATGTCGAAATTGGCATCCTAATAGTGGTGCAGATAGTTTTACGTCATAGCGATCGGATTGGCCAGATAAAGTGAATGCCCGCTAACAGATACGGTTTAGTAAACGGTTTAGGATCCCTAGTGCCCATGTTGATTAGTGGTTTTATCTGTGGCTTTTCGCCGTTTCGCACTCCGGCTTTGAGAAACAAGGGCAGACTATCCGATCGGGGAACCCAAATTAAATTAAATTTGGAGCTAAACATTCGAAAAATAATCCGCAGCCTGTATTAAAATTTGTTAGCATGGCAGGGCTCATAGATTTGCTTCATTTAAGCATAGTTTGGGGAGCTAAGAGTTTTACATCACATAATTGATTTACTAAACTGGAGGTGAATCTGAGTTCAGAGATAATTAACAGTCCTCAACATAGATTTAAAGCTTATTAAACAAGGAAGTTTTTCTATTTTTTTTTTTTTCTTTGATACCTAGCAGGTTTGTTTGAAAACGCTGGGACAAGTGTCACATATTTTACGGCCTATTATCATCAAAAAAAGTTTCATTGAGATGGTTGATCCCTTGAAACTAGCCTCCCTGTGTCGGTGATTTTTTTAGGGGAATACTATTTACATGGTTATATGTTTTGATCAGACAAAAATAAAACCAATAATACGAACAAAAAATGAAGGGTCATTAATAAAAAAATGATTTAACACATTGAGTAAGGTGTCAAATAAAATATATTACCTTCCTTTGCAACAAATATACAATATGAGCTTAAGTGGAGGACTGTAATTACATAACAACTCGTTTCATAAAGAGGGATAATATCTATGCTGAAATCTTTACTTGATTCCTCAAATAGGCTAAAAATAAAAGCTATCTTATTAAAAATAAAGACGAATAAATTGCTTTTAATTAAAACATAAATATTTTCCATGATATTGAGTAGGATATTGAATTATAGATATTGTATCTCTTCATATTGTATCGTCACTTTATATATTCTATATTTTATTAATATATGCCAACAATTTTATATATATACGTGTGAATGTATTAGTAACTTATTTGTGATAGTATAATACCGAGCTTTTATTATTCAGCAATGCACCATTATTAAATACCGTTTATTACCTAAGTAATGTACTTGACGACTTAATCTTATATTATGTTTATTGCTGCCTTCATATATTCATTTTAAAACGCACTTTATCAAGCTAAATGACGTGAACATTTTTATTATAGCTATAACCTGAGTTGGAGCTCCAAATCGGACTCTTCGATGTTAATAACATCCACCTGGTAGATACGTTATCATCGTCATATATAATTAAAATGTATTTTATAGGGTTATGATTTTTTTTTTTTAAATTAGATTCCTGCATGGCTATTGACCGCGTGAGGTCAAGGCCCACAAAGAAAACAGTGGGTAGTGCCTAGGATCTGGTACGGCCCACTTAATGAGCTGTCGAAACCAGAGCACGTGAGTCAATCAGAACCAAGAGACCAGGCCAATTGCACTAGGATACTGAAAAAACAAAAACAACGGAACGGCTGTGGAAAAGATGTGTGCTAACCGTAAGGAAACCCGAGTGAAGTTAGCAACGGAAAGGTTAAGGAGGGGACCATTGTGATGTAAGTAGCGTCTCTTGCATCATGTCACTTTCTCCTAGCATCTTCGTTCATAGGAGAGGATCATATGGGAACCCAATGGTCCCGTGTGGAATCCTGTCCACTTGCTCTCCCCGCTGAATATTTAATTACCTCCTCTACATAAAATATAACTACCGCGTTGATCGAATTAGTATTTTGAATCGTTAGCAAATACCGTTGATGCAGATTTGAATCCCGATTTTATTTCGTTATGAAACGATCTCCCAATAGCGCTAATTTTAGAATATGATAACAACTGGTGGACCGTCTCAACCTAAACTCTCTGCTGACGTGATCCGTCTAAATTGAGAAATAATAATGCCCATGGTAAAGTGGAATTTTCAATTATTTGAAATTTAAAACCAATGTAGTATGGAAAAAGTAAATTTCATAATACATGAAATCGATGTGTATGTGTGAAAAATACCGTATGCGACATTAAGAATATAGTGTGTATACATTTTTGATTCAATATTTAGATAGTACTTACATTTCATGACACATTTCTTCTAATTATAAATATATACCCCAAACTACATCTACTAGTGTTTGCAGTGTTCGTTTAGCTAGCCAACGAGGAATACTCCATGTTGTTGTGTACTTTATCGTATAGTAAATTGTTTTAAAATTCGTTAGTACAAATACAAAGCACTATATCGCGTTCTTATTTTATAATAGGGTAAACAAACATATACATAATACATACATACATATAAGTTATGTCCGAGCACCGCTATTGCCCAGCCTTAATCCCCAAACTTCGGGATGTAAACATCCCGAACATGTGTATAGAGGATTATCGGATTGAATAAAGCAGTCTTGTGACAACTTTCTAACTGTTCTTATTACAGACCTTTTTCCTTTTTTTGAGTTTTTCGTTCGATAAACATTAACTTATACATAAGCATATACTTACACATAAATATATACTAATCAATTAAATTGTTATATTAGTAAAACTTTTTCTCATGTATAATTAAAAAAAACATTACTAAACACTAAAACTAATTCAGTTTTGAATTCAATAACTGGAAAGGAGGAATAAATCAACATACATTAGTATGTAAGTTAGTTTTAAGGTAGGATGAAGAGTCCTCTAACTTAATTTTTTTTTTACTTTTACATTTAATCAGTTTCAATAATTTTTGTCTGTTGTATCAGTGTGAAGTTTAAACGTAGAGAAATCCCACTTATCTATCTATCGGCGGCCCGAAAAAAAGGCTTTGTTTAGAATGGCCACATGTCAGATTAAAAAATGTTAAAAAAGAGTAATGTTTTGTTTTATTGCAGATTAGTTTATTTTTTATTACTTATTACTACCATCAATTATATTACATATTGTGTCTTTCCTAATCAAACTTCTGAAACAATGGTAAATGATTTCATTGATCGATTGAATTATTGTCAATTAAAATACCTATTTACATGTACTGAAATATTGTTTTTTAAAAGAAAAATTTTCTCATTTATTGTGATTGTATCAATTTTTTTCGGATTTTGTAGATGTTGCCTAGTGATGGACTAATAGAGTCCGAAACGTCACAGCAAATAAAATGATAAATAAATAAAGAACGTGCGTAAAAAAAAAAAAAAATTCGAGCAGAGAATCAACGTTTCCATGTCACACGGGTATGAAAACTCTTATGATGATCTCACGTAGCGAAATACTCATCGTAATTAAACAAGCAACTGGTTAGCTCGGTCTGGATTTGCTGATGATCGGAATCAGTAATAATATAGATATTGTCAGTATAAAATGGAGATCTTTTTCGTATTTTAAAATTACATGATTTATGGTTAGGTCGTATTGGGCAAAAGGTGTGATTGAGATTTAAGTCAAATGCCCGGCGCAATTAAACTGCGAAAACGGTTTTAACGATTTTTTGATATCACAGGACTACTACCTCCCAACGCATACTAGATATTATTAATCTCGTTGTATGTTATACACGGACGTCGAGTTCTTAAATTTGACACCCAACTGAGTATAAAAGAAATCAACATTTGGAATATTTAAATTACTAGTTTAAATCAGAGCGAGTGCTGTGGCTCCAAAGTAGTATGTAACGTGATGTTATCAATCGCAAAAAACAGGAAGATTGTGTTAAGTTTTTTTCACTCTTTGGGTTAATAGGTCAGAAGTTAGCTTTATTGACTGTAGGTACCGCTACATGCTCCGAAAAGGAAGCTTAAAACGCCATGTAGCTTCAGTTATGATTCACAAGCTGAAGGTGAGCCTCATCACCTAGTGAGTATATGTGTATTGGACTTATTAACAACAATCTGAAAGTATTATATTTTATACACTTCTTAATATGCATCTGCGAATGCAGCACGAGGAGACAACTGTAACTCCAAATTTATTTATTTATTTTTGTCATTGTATATATATTATCAATAAAGAGGTGTTTAAAAAAAAGAAAAAAAAAAGTTTTGATTCTCATGTGGATGCAGTTGTTGGTTGGAGTGGACGGGATTGAGAGTGTGCAGTCTTTACTGGAATCTCATAAAACTAAAGACCATTGCATTTATCTTTCATTTCACGACAGAGCTCTTCACAATTTTCGTAAATATCCCCAGTGAAATCGGAAATTGTCATGTGATTACAAACTTGCTTCCGAACGTATTTCGTTTGACTGGTTCATAACGGCTGATGGCGAGGAAACGAGGACTGAGGGTATGCCCTACCAATCAGAACCGTTTTGATTGTACAGCTTCTAATTTAACACTTAGTCAGTTATAAGTAATATTTCTAGTTTCATCACTTTGTAAGTTTTTTAAGTAAAAATTGAATTTTATGATCAGCGCAACGAACTTTTTATTTTCAATCCCCTTAAAAAATTACAAAATTATTATTTACTATAGATTCTCAGGCGAATCTATTTAAATATAACATTCTATATGTCCTTTGCCATTGGTGAATTTCTATACAAGGTCTGAATTCGGTAAAGTTATATAATCAATACAAGTAAAATGATGACACAATGTGCTTGGCTTCATTGACAAGACTCTACAAGGTGATGGTGCTCACTACGAACCTTTGTCTTTCAGTACCACGACCCCAACGTCTCAGGAGAGTCTTCCTTTTCTGGAGGGAGCTGTCGTAATGCAACGGAAATCATAAACACTGTTTACCACCAATAAACCGTTGGGTAGAGGCGATATAGCAGATAAAGAATTCATTGAAAACTTGCCTTATAACAACAGATTATGAAAACCTGCGATAGGATAAAAAAAACATCGCTCTAACTATGTATGTTTTGAAATAATGAATGCTCCACAAGCAATGAAAAATATATTTTATCATTCTTTTAAAAAAAAATAGGATTTTAAGGTTTGGGTGGGTTCGTATTTCAGGTGTATTGCCACACGATAATAATTGATAAAACTCGGTTAAAGATAGTTGTTTTACTCTCTTGTGATATCCACACTTAAGCTGTTTCTGATAATCATTTTCTCTTGAGTATTTATAAATATGATAATATACAATAGTTTAATTATTTAACTCTTTAACGATAGGAAATAATAACTATAAATAAAGCGATGATTTTAGATTCGGCTTGATTACAATTTAGTATACTTAGTGGACACAAGATGATGAGTTGGGCGTTTGTAAAGGGCTTAGCATGATATGTTTGAGTTTCTTGAGAATTTATTAGATTTCAGTAACTCATTACTTGGTACAAGATACTAGAAATAGTTAGTTATGTTTGATAAATTAAAAGCTATAAATAACAAAAAAAGCTAAAATAATAACATAAACCTTAAAACAATTTCTATTGTGGGTTCTCTTTTTTGGGTTATACTATTTGATATGTAACAAATAAAATAAGCAAAACTTAAATGCACTAACAGCATCTGAACTGTGGCATGAGATATCTTAAAAGTTAGAGATTATATCATAGACAAATCATGGTAATTTCAGTTCATTGGGATCTGTTTTATTGCCATTTGAAACACCTATTAGAAAGGACAGATAGTCAACAGTCAATTAGCTCTTAGTTATTTTATAAGGGCTATTATTTAGGTCTTCAGTTGAAGTTCCATGAAAAGCTTATTGTTTGCGATGATAATAATGAGTTTTACCTATCCCGTGTTGCCACTGCCATTACTTAGTGACAAAACTCTTTGATCCTAATTACAACTTTAACGTTCTAGTTTTTTGTTACCCCTTACAATCACCGACTCAATAAGCTAATTCTATTGTTGCATTAAGGAAATCTTAGAGCACACGGTGTTGCATAAGTCATTCATAAGATGCTCGGATGCTCAACGCGGATGTGGCCCCGTGACCTTTTGTTGCATTATCCACTGCTGACTCCTTAGACGTGACATCGTGACTACCTCTTCTTTGTCCTGCGGTTACCAATGGTAGGCACACTGCAGAGGATGCGGCACATATCCTCTTAATGTAAATTGCAGTCTGGACCCAATGTATTTGTTTATTGGATGTTGGAGTTCAACTCATAGCCAAGATTGCAAAACAATAAAATTGTGAAAATAAGTCTCAATGCCTTGCTTAACTTCATTAAACCTTTTAGAAAAATCTTGGTCGAGCTTTAAATTAATAATAATTATACCCTCACCATGACCAGTGGAGACCGGGGAATTTATATGAGAGCTAAATGTTTATTGAAGACTTAGTAAACAGTTGACCGCTCACTCACACCCTGCCTGTTACGAAAAATCAGTTATGTGTCTCATGAAACGGAAATAGCGAGTCCTATTGGGCCTGATCACCGGTCTCTAGCCGTCGTGGCTCAACATTTATTGTTTTACATCACTCTAGAAAGTTGATAAAACAAAAACTAGTAAGTGAAATAGTATACCTACACATAAGTGGTCTCGTCTTTTATTATATTTTTTTATTGCGTCGAATATTAACTTATTATTAACATATTTTGTTGTCTTTTATTAATTTATTCCCAACATGTGAGTGGAATGCAACTATTAAAAAATGGCATGGAGCGCATTAAGTGATTAGATTACTCCTTTATATCATTAAATCTATTTTTGATTAATTCGGTAGATCTCTGATTCGACTTCTAAGTTGTACCAAATAAATCAGGGGTGCAAAGACAAACCTTGTATAAGTCCGTTTGGGTGTCCATACAGGTTATCGTCAAATTTCCCCAAAATATTCTATTGTTTTTGTAAACGATTTTTCAGGTTAGTATGATGTCAGTAAATATTGTTTTTAAATTTTAAATTGTACCTAAATAAGCATGTAAACAGAACTATACAGTGGAATCTAGGTTATAGAAGCAAATAAATATCATCTTGGCATGTACTTCGTACCAGCTACAATCTAAAAAAAAAAGTAAGCGATGATGCTGTATATCGTAATAATATTGACAAAAACAAACAAGTTCAAATCAGGCGACATATATATGTAATGAAAGTGATCTCTCTTTCATTTGAATTTGCCGTGCTGCTTCCACTGGCCCCCACCAGATGGAGCATCAGTTATCAGATAGAGAAGGTTATGTGAGATAACAGAACATATAATAGTGTGTAAAATAAAATAGTGTAAATAGAGAATTGATAGTTAGAAACTGTAATTGTCGTTTCTTTGTTTACAGGTAAGATTGTGTAAATCAATATTAATAATTGTTATAATATAATATATAGTGAATAAAATTGCTAACTTTGTTTACAGAGAAACTGATTTCAGTTTATTCACCCCACCTTCAATAATTGTCTTACAAAACGACAATAGGAGTTACAATGGCGAAAAGACTGCAATTCACCATTAACTTTGTGGGATCACCGAAGGATAAGAAGACAAATGTTCTCTCAATTACCACAATTAAGACAGAGGAAAATGAAGAATATGTGTTGCCCCTAGAGAAAAGCTTTATGAGTGATCATGAAGAATTGACTAAGACACTTATTTATAAAAGATTGAGGAACAGTTTTACTCAAAGAGGTCAACAGAAGAGTGTGTGGATTACATTAACCGAGAAAATGAAAACAATATATTTTGATGAAGAAGGTAATGTAATGTTTGATAATTTATATTTAGAACAAGTAGTGAATAAAGATAAGATGGTTGAATCCACACAAAATAAAGAGAATGAGCTAAATTTAAAACATATAGCAGAGAAGTTCATGGTTGAGAAGTTTACATGTAAACACTCAAATGCTAAACAGTGGCTAGAGATGTTTGAGAAAGAATGTAGAAGATGTGGAATCAATGCAGACAGTAATATGATTGAGATATTAAGGTTGTTTTTGGAAAAGTCATGCTTAGACTGGTACTCAGCAACCCTAACAATATTAACAATGGACTCTGTGTGGTCTGAGTGGAAAGAAAAATTTTTGGAAACTTTTGAAGACCAAGGATGGAGTACAGGAATGCATGCTATATCATATAGGTTTAAAGAAGGTCTACTGATGGAATACGCCATGAAAAAAGAGAAATTATTGTTAGATATGGATGAGAATATTAGTTCACAGACTTTAGTGATGCTTATAGCTGCAGGCTTACCTGAGTTCATTAGAAATAAGTTAGATAAGGAAAAATGTGAGAATTCGACCAAACTACTTCATGAAATTAGAAAATGTGAGGGTCTAGCGAACAAAAATAATTTTATGAAAAAGAAAGATGAAAAACTTTTTAGTAAAAATAAATTTCAAGAAAAAAGGCCATGCAATAATTGTGAACAATTAAACAAAGGCATCAGATATCATCCAGAAGCTTCATGCTGGTTTAAAAAGAGAGACAAATATGAAACTAGAATACTGGGAAGCAACTCAGTATTAGAAGTAGATCTAAATACAGAACAAAAAAACGAATAATCACACCATTGATTAAAGTAAAAATATTATTAGAAGAGAAGTTACAGGTAAATGGGACATATGATCCAGGATCCCAAGTCTCTCTAATAAATACAAAATTAATTAAGATAAAGAAAAAAACAGAAGATGTTAATAAGATATATTTAAAAACAGTCAATGGTGTGACACAAACAAAAGGTTTAGTAACCATAAAAGTGAAAATTTTTGAGATAGAAAAATATGTTGATGTGTTCATTGTAGAGAGAGATGATTTTGAAGATTTTCTTATAGGATTAGATATTATCAAAAAATTTAGATTAATTCAAAATGAGAATCTACAAATATTACAGAAGAAAGAAGATGAAACAGGAAATACTGAGAAAAAGAAAGAAAAAAATGAAGAAGTTAAAGTGAATTTTAATGAACATATCGAAGAAGACGGGTTCAAAATAAAATTAGATCACTTAGATAATATGAGAAAGATTACGATAGAAAGACTGATAGAAAAGTACAGTACAGTATTTGCCAGGAACAAATATGATGTGGGCACGGTTAAGGATTACGAAGCTAGAATTGACTTACTGGTGGACAGATTCTGCAGCAAAAGGCCTTATAGATGCACTATAGCAGATAAGAAGGAAATAGAAGATCAGGTGGCAAAATTATTACAAAATGATCTAATTGAAGAGTCCTATAGTCCATTCGCAGCCCCCGTAACCTTAGCATTCAAAAGAGATGAAAACAAGCGATCAAGATTATGTATAGATTTTCGTGAATTGAACAAACTAGTTATACCACAAGCTCAACCATTCCCATTAATAGATGATTTAATAATACAAACAAGAAACTGCAAATACTTCACCACACTAGATATAAATTCCTGTTATTATATGTTATAATATAATATATAGTGAATAAAATTGCTAACTTTGTTTACAGAGAAACTGATTTCAGTTTATTCACCCCACCTTCAATAATTGTCTTACATATATATTATTATTTTGGAATAGAACAAGAAGAGCCCAGGAATTGGTATTTTGAATTTATGCAGTTTTATTTGCTGGAGCCAATGCTTATTATGCACTTTTATGTATTTTTGTTATCTGATTAGAAAACTAGTGGTCTTGCTTTGATCATGTATAATAAAAGGGTGAAAGTAAGAGTAGACTAGACATCTACTAACAGGATTAAGCTTTTTGGTCAATTCCATTACGCATTGAAGATAGACAGAAAACAGGATTTGTCACACAAGAAGGGCACTTCCAATGGACATGCCTACCCTATGGTTTAAAGACATCACCAGCTATTTTCCAAAGAATTTTATCCAACATCTTAAGAAAGCACAATTTAAAAGACTTTTCAGAAAATTATATAGATGACATCTTAATTTTTTCGAAATCATTCACAGAACATATAGAACATATAGAAAAAGTAATAAAAGCAATAGTCAATGAAGGTTTCCGATTAAAATTTAAAAAATGTACATTTGCAGCAGAATCAGCAAAATACCTTGGACACATAATACAACACAATACAGTAAGACCAATAAAGGACAACTTAATTTCAATAAAAAACTTTCCAACTCCAAAAACCCAAAAGAACATCAGACAATTTTTAGGAAAAATTAATTTTTATCACGAGTATATACCAAAAAGCTCGATATTGCTAGATCCACTGCATAAATTATTAAGGAAAAATGAAAAATTCTTATGGACGGAAGAGTGTGAAAAATCCTTTGCAGAAGTAAAGAAATTGCTATGTTCCCAACCAGTGTTAGAAATATTTGATAATGATTTACCAATAAGAATTTATACAGATGCATCTCTAGAAGGTATTGGTGCAGTTTTGAAACAAGTACAAAACAATGGAAAAGAAAAGCCAGTAGCATACTTTTCAAAAAAATTAAGCGAACCGCAAAAAAGGAAAAAAGCAATTTATTTAGAGTGTTTGGCAATCAAAGAGGCATTAAAATATTGGCAATACTGGTTAATTGGAAGAAAATTCACTGTATTTTCAGATCACAAACCATTAGAAAATTTAAACATAAGAGCAAGAACGGATGAAGAACTTGGTGAATTAACTTACTATTTGTCACAATACAATTTTGAAATTAAATACATTCCGGGAAAGGATAATACCGAAGCAGATAGTTTGAGCAGAAACCCGGTATTAGAACCAATTGAAAATAAAGAAGAAATCCTAAAAATAGTTAATTTGATAAAAATACAAGAAATTAAAAAAGATCAAGAGGAAAATAGAATATTACAAAACACCAAAACAAAATTAATAGAAAAAGATGGAGTGTTCTATAAAAAAGTAAGAAATAAAGAAAAGATAATTTTATCTGAAAACTTAAGTTTAGAATTCATTAAAGAAATACATTCTGAATGGTGCCATATAGGAATTAAACAAATGATGAATAGGGTATGCCCTTATTACACAGCAAAAAATATAACTGCAAATATAAAAAAAGTATGTAAAACCTGTGAAATATGTATTAAAAACAAATCCAGAGGGCAAGAAAAATATGGGCTAATGTCACAACTAGGGCCAGCAACAAAACCATTCGAAATAATGTCAATCGACACTATTGGAGGTTTTGGAGGACAACGATCAACAAAAAGATACCTCCACCTGCTTATTGACCACTTCACAAGATATGCATTCATTTCAACATCAAAAACTCAGAGTGCCACTGACTTCATCAAGTTAGTAAATAATGTGCTGGAAACAGAGAAAATAGGTATAATACTTACAGATCAATACCCAGGAATCAACTCAAGAGAATTCAAAGATTTCCTAAGGGAAAAGGAGGTTCGATTGATATTTACAGCAGTTAATGCACCCTTTTCCAATGGTTTAAATGAGAGACTAAATCAAACTCTAGTCAATAAAATCAGATGTAAAATGAACGAAAAAGGGAAGAAAAGAGCCTGGACAACAGTCGCTAAAGAATGTGTGGATAAATATAATGAAACAGAACATACAGTAACCGGTTTTCCACCCAAGTATTTATTGGATGGCACAGATACTAGCATTTTACCTGAAGAATTAAAAAAAAGAAACAATAAAGAAAACTGGATGAATGACAGTAAATTAGCCTTAGAAAGAACAAAAAAGTCTCATGAATACAACAAGAAAATATTTGATAAATCAAGAAAACATTGGGAATTTAACACAGGAGATACAGTATATATAGAAAATGGCAACAAATTGAACAGGAATAAACTAGATGAATTAAAAATTGGTCCCTTTGAAATAACAGAAAAGATATCAAATTCAATATATAAAATAAATACCGGAAGAGGAAAGCAAGAAACTGGATTCTTTCACATAACAAAATTACTTCCGATATTACCAGACTGAAAATTTTCAAAGAATTTTCACCTCAGAGAGGGGAGATGTAATGAAAGTGATCTCTCTTTCATTTGAATTTGCCGTGCTGCTTCCACTGGCCCCCACCAGATGGAGCATCAGTTATCAGATAGAGAAGGTTATGTGAGATAACAGAACATATAATAGTGTGTAAAATAAAATAGTGTAAATAGAGAATTGATAGTTAGAAACTGTAATTGTCGTTTCTTTGTTTACAGGTAAGATTGTGTAAATCAATATTAATAATTGTTATAATATAATATATAGTGAATAAAATTGCTAACTTTGTTTACAGAGAAACTGATTTCAGTTTATTCACCCCACCTTCAATAATTGTCTTACATATATATTATTATTTTGGAATAGAACAAGAAGAGCCCAGGAATTGGTATTTTGAATTTATGCAGTTTTATTTGCTGGAGCCAATGCTTATTATGCACTTTTATGTATTTTTGTTATCTGATTAGAAAACTAGTGGTCTTGCTTTGATCATGTATAATAAAAGGGTGAAAGTAAGAGTAGACTAGACATCTACTAACAGGATTAAGGTAGTGATAAGGTACAAAGGCGTTAACGAACACAGTGAATGATAGTAGTTTCAAAATACGTACCAATAACTCCTTCTATAGGATTGCATTGTTGTTTTTCAGGTAGAAAACAACATTGAAAAATTAATTTTGGTGACCGTAACATAAAATCACATGCTATTAAGAACTGCTTAACTACTAAGAACTATTACAAAAAATTCAATCTTGACCCACTGATACATAAAATAAAACTTTTATTTATTGTGTGATGATAATGTGACAAATTACTCTGAATTCACTTTCATTTCTGCGAATTAGGGATACTTGGTTCCCAAAAGGATTCCAAGTTTATTTTGAAACTATTTACGCTTATGATAAAAAATGATGATTTGATGATGAAAAATTGAAGTTACTACAACAGCTCGAGGCACTGAACATACTTTGTAGATAGTATTAGCAAATGCAAGACTACAATCCTAGCCTAAGAGTCATACCGTCTTCTCTCGGATGCTAGGTAGAGGCGAGCTAAGCGTGATGTCCGCCTGAATGTCAGCTCTCACAATAAGCGCTGTAAACTTTCACGACCGCTTATCACCTGATCGGTCCATTGCTTTGCCCTTGCTCCTTAAACAAGGGAATGCCATTTCTCAATCCGCAGTTCTTCTTCACAGAACTCCTCTTTCCCATTCCTGCCTCCTGAGAACCTGGCCTGGACATGGTTCCAACGGGAACCTTTTGCAATTTTCAACCTGATATAATGACTTGTTTGGTCGTTTTAGCACTAGCATCGTCGTTTTTTTTATTCAGGAATCTTCAGGACTATGATCGATATAATATCCCAATATCATTGTTCACACTCGTCACCTGTTACCTACCAGTAAACAAAAACTTTTCCACCCTTCAACAAGAAACCAAAAAATGTGAGATGTAAAAAAAAGCACGGAATGAGCCAAAATTACGAACAGGATTTTAATGAAAGTTTTTATTAGACGTACTTTAATCAACCTGAATAACAGTGTTGCTTACTCCGGATTACTACCAATTAAGACAATTCTCCAAGTAACGGGTTAAATTTTTTTTGTTACCATATTACTATATATATTAATTCTACCATATTAAATAGAAAATTTATCGTTTTTGACATTAATACGTATTTGCATTTAAAATATTGTCCTCAGTTGATCTAGTTGATAGTAGAGGGGGCTTGCACATTGAGCAAGGAAGTATTGAACAAGTAACACCTTTAAAAGATAAAACAAAGGAATCCGATTTCACTAATGATTAAAATAATAAACATGAACATATTAGGGAGAGAGACATTACAGATATTGTAATAAACAATAAGTAAGACAAAAAACGATACTTCTAAATTCTGAACACGGAAATTTAGATGGTGATTCAGATATAATGATTGAAACCAAATCTTTAATTCAAACTGGAATAATGGAGTCAGAATTGACTTTTCATAATCAGTACGGCTGGTATTTATTTAATAAAAAAGTGAAAAATAAATATATACATGTATTTATTTTCATAGACATATGTAACTATAAACCAGAAATATGTAACAACATAAATGCAATTAGTGTAAGTCCAGTGGTCAAAATATTATAAAAACATCCTATATTTTTTTTTACAACAATTATATACGTTGCAAATAGTTTTTCTTTAGAATGATTTAGTCATGTATGTTTATACCAGTCTACTTTTTCTAGAAACCCTTGAAATGAAAAATATTAACTTTATGAAAGAGGTTATAGACCATAAATAAAAAGCACTGCATAAGTCTATATTAAAAATTGATTTACATCATGGAGAATCACTTGAAGTTGCAGCAAAGACAATTTGTTGAAACCTTGACTTTCCTTCCTTGTTTTATTTATGTTTTCATTTACCAATATACACTGAACAACATAGAAACTTCGTGGAGAATTAAAGTTTGAAGGTAAAGGATTCTGTATACTTAGAATAGTAAACAATTACTTGTCTAGTTATCTAAAAAAACCGAAAATCCAACCAAAATTCCAACACGCAGGTTATCATTCTCCCGAATTTCCATCATTCAATTGATTTGACGAATCAATTTTAATTAAAAAAAAAATATGAAGAACTCCCAAAGAAATATCTAACACAAATGCAAGAGTATTTAGGAAATACTTAAAAACATGTGATTTCACGGAAATGAGTAAAAATATGCAATTTCACTGAAATACGTAATATATGTAAAATAAAATGCATTAGGAAGTATAGTAATTTATGGCTAATATCCCACCAGCTTGGTAACTCAGTAAAAACGGCGAGAAACAGTTATGATCCAATCCTGATGAAGAAATTGAAGACAATTCCATACCGTTACCAGGGCGGTCTTGACGATTCATTAAACTGTAGTTCCTTTGGGAGTTGACTCGATCAGATTCACCTTTCGATTTATACTATGGTGACCCTAAATTGACAGTCTGGTCTAAAGTTATCTAATTAAAATTTGGCATGCTAAAATTACCTATCCAAAAAGTCTTGTAGAATGGAAAAGGAGCGAATTGATCAACATGGCTGATTATTTTCTATATGATTATTTTTAAGGCATTAAATGTTTGTAATGTAGTAATGTAATAAACTGTTTGTACAACACAGAATGATTTAAAATGAGGAACACGACTTTAATGACTATTATAATTATTCTATACAATTAAAGTTCTTTAATAAAAAACTAAAACCATATAAAATTAAATACGAGGTCTTAAATTTAATTATGATTAACGGAGTTCTAAAATATTTTTTAGAGGTAGTCAGTCAGCCTCCACTGGCTCGTATCCAGTGACGCGTCTGACGGAGGAGCGTGGGGGACTTCCCAAGACTCCGCATCTTCTTTCGTATGCGAGGGATGTCTCTGGGCTGTTTCTAAATATGGTATGAATGAGAACATTTATCACAATTACTTATTGCCTTATTAAAGCAAATTGTAATTTTAGCACAAAGAAGTAGTCGGGTGGTCAAATAGAATATCGATATAAATATTTATGTTCATATGTCCAACAGGGGTTACACAATCGCCAGGACAGACAAAAACTCTGCGTTTTTACAAACACACGGGTGAAAACATCAGGGTTTCTGGTTTTGAAAAATAATTAACGAAACTAATAATATTTGATGTGTTTGAGGGCCCTGATAACATAGATTTTATTACCGATACTGAACAATAACACTACTAAAAAAATTCTATTATAACAATAACTATTTATTAACAATAACTCTTTTAATAGATGTTAATTTAACAGATTAATGGAATATAGATGTATCCTCTGCTTACAATATAGATATTAAATGTAATTTCTAGAATAGAATATCCAGGCAACAGATATGCATTGCCCCCACCCCTCAGCAATATAACGCTTAAGAACAAGCTGACAAATTACCGAGTTATTGATTTCCACCGTAACTCAGTTAAACCGGTGTTTTGTATTATTTTTTTATTGAAAGTGGAAATCCATTCTATATCTCTGCAACCAGTAAGTAGCTTCAGCTAAAAAAAAAATATGCAGAATTATTTTGATGGATGTTTTGATATGTTCTCAAAAACGCATATTTGGTTCCAATATTTAAATACGTTAAATAAATATCTATGGACCGATTCAGGCATCACAAATTTGCTCACACTGATTTGACGTTACCATATCACCTTTTGTTACTCTTTATTCACTATGGGTTATATATATTGTGCACTGTTGTGTTTCAATTTAATATGGATAATATTTGTGTGCGCCCACGTACCGTCTAGGTGCTAAAACGATATATGTCAAGAAAAGGATTCTATACATTGCAATTAAAGACAGTTTAAAATATTTTCTTATTTATTGTTCGTAGAGAAAGGAAATGAGTTTTGATAAATTGAACTAATTAGTTCAAATTTAACATTGTAGTGATTTTTTTAGTGTACAATCTACTTCTTTTGTTGTGGATAAATAAATAAAAAATGTATAGCAGTATGAGTGATTAGAGATAACAGGTAACCTAAGAAAAAAACAATTGTGTATATATAGAGATAAAACGGCCGGATCGCAATAGATAACATTTATGTTTATCAATAATTAATATAACTTAAATATTTTCATATAATTTACATTGTTTTGAATTAGACAAATGATCGAGGGTCTCCAAATTGATAGCAAATACAAAGATACAAACGCCTGTTTTCCGACTTACACAAGTTTACTATCTACCGCACAGAAAATACTCGCATATCTGTGTGTTCGAGGGAATAAGTACCTATTATGTATAAAATGTTATATTTTCATTTTTTAAAGTAAGACTTTTCTACTCGATCCTCTCGTCGTCACAGAGCCGTAGAGCGAAGTCTGAAGAGACAGCAAACTGTATTTAAACTCTAAAAAATTATATAAATTATTTTAAATGTATTAATGTTTTTCACACCACCAATCGGCACCTGAAGATGACATCTCAGAGCTCTCGAAAACATTATTGTTGAATAAAAACATATTGGAAAGGGACGGAAGCTTTATTATTTAAGCCCAGTGGACTCTCACCACTGTACCGTAACAATCAACCTCCACCGAGGGTTCCCACACTCCTTACTCCTCTCACACCACCTTCAAGCAGGTCCTCCTAGTACAAGGATCCGATCACCCTAAATATTTTATATTTCTCCCTCATCCTAAAATTCTAACTAGAGAGCTTAGAAAAAAAAAAAATAATTTATTATTTAATTTTATCCTTTCACAATCGGTGCTTAACATATAGAGAATTGATTGTATTTGATATTTAAAAATATTTGTATTTAAAATCGAAATTTCTAAAGTTCGAATAGTTAACACGTTGGTGGGAATGTTGATACTCTACACTTGGGAATTTCTTAACACGGACACTGCTATATTATATAAAAATATATAACAAAACTTCTGACATATTTTTTTTGTAATTATAGTTTACTAAGCCTTCAATATATTATAAATCTGTGGTGGTCGTGAAGAAGAAGAAAGTGCAGGCGAAATCAGTTATAAGTAACAGTGTGTTCCGACACACCTCCCCAGTGTTCGGGAGGTTTCAGTTGGTTAGTAACGTGTTACAGATATCTATACCATTGCAAAGACCTGTGTCTCATGTCTCTCATATTTTAACGCGTGTTGTTTTTAATAAACTATGTATTGTTCAGTTAATCATAATATGTGTCGCATTATTCGGCCCCTGGTCACAACAAAATCATTGTACAAATAACAAAATATTGAAAACCATGCCTCTTTATTAGTCTATTTAAGGATTTTTCACAGTTTAAAACTTTCATTCAAACCACCGAAAACTGGTACATGTCACAAATTTGATGTCTTCAAGATGAAAATATCAAGTTGAGAAAATGTAGATACTAAAAAAAACTTTAATAGGCGAAAGAGATCCTCATCACAATCCAGCTGAAAAACCCCTTAAATTAAATTAAATGGAATAAAAAAAAGACAAACATGAAAATAAATCATTTAAATGACTGGATTCAGCTGATGTGCTAAAAGAAAAATAGGTTCTTAGTTATAAAACAGTTTTATTGTATTTTCACAACTTATTATATGTTACTTATAACAATTTATAAGTTGCGGAAAGACAATAACACTGTTTTATAACTATACCATTTCACTACCCTTCAGTAATTTTTATTAAATTCTTAGTTACTTCAATGGTTTTAGAGATTTTGTTTGATTTTGAAACTCTAGCCAAACAAGGTGGACCTTTTATTTTAATGAAATGTGACAATGGGGAAAGACTTTATCGGAGGAGTACAATGGCTCCAGGACAGACTTGAATCTCCGTACGACCTTTTAGTAATAAAGAATTTTAAACTCTTTCTTTTGTGCGACGCGGAGAAAGCACTCAACTCAATCAATTAAATAATATATTATACGTAATATAATTTCATACGTCAATTAAAGATTATTTTGGAAACCCCAATTGCGAGCAGTACAAAGAGGATCTTAAAGATTTGGTTACATTGATGGATTGTCCGTTCCATGAATTCTATAAAAATTTGTCAGTCGTCGAAAATGACACAATTGATTCTGATTTAATAGAAGAAGGACGCCCGGTCGAGACTGTTGACTAAGATAATTGTAACAATATTTTTAATAATATTATAATAAAATGTATTCATGTTTATTAATTATGCGATGAGACATCAAATTTCTCCGCTATATTACAAAAATTAAGGTTATTTTGGAGACTCATTGCCCATCATCTTTTTCCTTGTTCACATAAAATTTGTTAAATTTAATTGTTTGTTAAATTTTATTAATTTACTAACTAGTATTTTTGAATTATACTATCCACCCCTTAGTTCAAATTAAAACTAAAAGTTTATTAATATTTCCTACGGAATTTTTATTCGGCAAAAGATTATCATTGCTATGCTGTATGTATAAATGAAAAAACTCAACGGAATTGCAAGAAATACAGTTGCTGTGAAAAATAAGGTGTCATAATGTGGCGAAGTGTGATTTAAAAAAATGTTAGAGAATAGCAGACATTAAGCTTATGTAACCATCAAAACTAAGGAATAGGATCTACTTTTATCAATCCTTTTTTTTTTGTATTTGGTTATATCTACGTAATTTTTTGTAATAATATAAAAGAAGTGCTTGATTAAAATTAACCTCCATGGTATGGTACCCTTTCATAACGCTGAACATAGACACTACAGCAAAAAAAAAAAAACAACCTAACAGTGTAGGTAGAACCGGTAACATCAAGTGCAAATAGGGGAATATTGACGCAATTACAATTGTGCTTTTGTCCACTGCAGGGAAGTTCCGTCGTCACGGAAGTTAGAGCTCATTACCCCCTCAAGTAAGTGGATCATTGTCATCCATGGGTGTTAGTTGTCTTCTAGAAGCGAAGGAAGAAGGGCCAATGTCCACTGCAACGTTATCCTGTGGTATAAGTGGTGTTTGTGACAAACATTATAACAAAGGAAACCTCTGAAAGTAAGAGAGTTTTGCAGTCTCCGTATATTTCAGGGGTTACACTCTGAAATGAAGCTTTATATGGTTAATTACAGGGATGGTAGTGCATGTATAAAATATCTGATCTCAAACGATTAATTTTTGAAAAGGCTAGTGACTTGTTTAAATACATGCACAGCTACAAACAGTTAGAGTGTGAAATTAAAAGGGGAACTTTGGGGGTGAAAATCTTTTTACGCCTCTTTTCTTCTGGTTGCTTAAAATCATTTTGCTGATTTTATTAAACTTTTTTGTTTCAAAATGCAGTGTTTTATTCAGATTTGTTTCCAATTTTATTTTTGTTTATTTCTTGGCATTTTTCTTTTTTTGTGTCATTTCTATAAATATATTGTTACTATTCTCAAAGAACTATTCAGGTATTGGTTCTAATCAGAGAAGAACAATGACGGATTTCCATTAGGGGGGGGGGCTTGATTGACGATTAAAATGCCTCAAAGCTCAGTAGGTTATAAAATTAGCACGTGTCCAAGCTCCTATTTAAAGCAATAATGATTTCATTATGCACCGGGTAGACAAAGTGCTTGTTTTTCTCGTATAAAATTGACATTTCTACAGTTACGTCAATGTGTTTTGGGAGCAGTGGTATTTTCTTCACCTTTGCCCAAGATATAAATATTTGAAAGTCATTTTAACCTACCCTCTTAATGAATATATATATATATAACTAAATTTAAAAATAACTTGATAAAATTAAATTTAAATTCTACAGATAGTATTGTACTTAAGACTGTACCTTGTTGATAAACGCACTTAAGATAAGGTAGGCGTAATTGAAGAAATTCTTCGCTGATGAGCAATTACATACAGATGGGGGCAAATAAGGCTTTCACTGATTGTAATTCAGGAGCTTTCATTTTGAAAATTGAAAATAGACGACTACGAGTAAACGGGCACGAAACTTCCTCGTTAGAGGATTGCAGTAATAATCGTGGTTACAGCTTATCTTCAAGCGAGGTTTCTCATGTATGATTTAAGGCGTTTCCATAATAGTATTTTAGATAGAAGCAAAGACGCTTTCAAAGCTTGTCATATTCAATTATCTAGGTTTTCGCGTTTGTTTGCAGGTTGGAACACAGTTTGTGAAAGCAAACTGGTACATTTCGATATCTAGTATATTTTGGTGGTTAATATAAAAATGTTTGTTCAAGTGTTAAAAAGTGTACAGGTCAAATAGTTTAGGGAAATTTCTATTAGAGTTGGAATTAGTAATCTACTGTTTATTAAAATTTTGTTACATGTTCTTAAGTCCATAGTTATTTCTGTCGCCTTCTCTGTCTGGTCTTTTCTCTTACATAATAACATATTTGATTTTGATCATTGCAAAATTCGTACTCCATTTAAATTTATTAGGATATGGTATAATAGATTTACATCAAATATCAGGGTAAAAATAAAGCGTTCAAATCAGTTTGACTCTATTTTATTTGACTAAAAATAAAACTGCTCATTTCTCCTTTGTTTTTTTATCTACCATTTTATTTTGGTACAATTTAGATTATTGTGGTAGGTGCTATATTTTACAGTAATATAAAAGCTCTATAGATACTCCGAGTTTGCAGTTTGACACAAAATTTTGAAGGTATTTTATTTTGTGAGTTATTTATTTATAGGAAAGTTTTTTGTTTCAAGAACTATGAAGAAAAATTTTATTTTTAAACTTGACCATTAGGAAACTCTTTTTCAACTCCTGTGAAGTTGAGAAAAACTAACAAGACCTGTTTTGCTCTTGTAATAGCAATTAAATTGTCCTGACTTTTATCGTTCTGTACATTATAACCCAGTTAACACACATTGGAATTTCAGATCAAATAATATTTTTTTTTTTAAATATTAGTTTTTACAGTAGTAGTTAATAATAATTAGCCTTATAAGCTTAATAACCTTTAGCATTTAAAAAATGATGAAGTTAAAGGTATTATCAGCAGATTATTTCTCTTATTTCTGTAATTTAAACTTATTTTTTTAAGCAATCCTACGGTACAGTGAACTGTATTGGAATAGAGATTTTCTTGTTAACATGATGCTTGTACTATACATACATTCTCCTATGACTACTCAGATGAAGACAAGCTTTATAAAAAGGTACACAACCTAATAAAAAGAATGAAGAGGAAAAAAAACGTTCTTTAACAAAACTTAGATCATAGAATTTTTAACTACGAAAACGTATGTTGTGCCAGCATCACCATGGGAAAAAAGAAGTTACCCTATTCAAGGAGAAGAATTTTTTTTTTTTTCTAAGCTCTCTAGTTAAAAATTCAGGATGAGGGAAAAATATAGAATATTTATATATTTATATATCGGATCCTTATACTAGAAGTACCTGCTTGAAGGTGGTGTGAGAGGATTAAGGGGTGTGGGAAGCCTCGGTGGAGGTTTCGGTACAGTGGTGAGAGTCCACTGGTGGTTGGGCCTAGAGTCTCTCCAGGCAGACAGGAATGCAGTGTATTCTTATTTAGTCTGATTTCAGTGATAGGTGCCCCTTAGAGGCTTGTTGTTGGCGGGCCTAGTGCCGTGATGTCCACCAATGGAGCAGAAAAAATACAGCTAGTTTTTCATAGTTTTGTAACAATAAAATTACAGCGACAGGGTAGAGACTTGGGACAAATTCAAGGCTGTGGACGATGACAGCGCTGAGACTAAACCTAGTGGGTTAAGTAAAGAGGTGAAGAGGATATTAAATAAGAAAGCAATGGCTCTAGTAAACCAGCCAGCGCAGAAAGAGAGCAATGCTCTCTTCAAGTGTCTAATTCCAACTGAATAAAATAAATCAGAATTTCAGCCTTCCAATGGGCCTTTCACAGCTAGCCTTTTTGCATGAAACGGTAGCCACGAGCGCTGACTAGGGGTGCTGGAGTAGTCGACCCTGAATGGCAAGAATAACAGCCTTCCTAATCAGTAGGGACACCTCACATTGGCCTAGTCTCAGCGCTGTCATCCTCCACAGCCTTCCCTGTGCAGTTACATGGCTTCTTCCCACTAATCTACCATATCTTTGGAAGGGAGACCAGGCCGACGACGGCTTTTGGGGCCCTGCAAAATGTACCAAGTAGCGTTTCCCATATTAGTCCAGTCTGCCTATTTCCGGTCATTTCAAGACCACGTAAACTACAATAT
Source organism: Acanthosoma haemorrhoidale (assembly GCA_930367205.1). NCBI lineage: Eukaryota > Metazoa > Arthropoda > Insecta > Hemiptera > Acanthosomatidae > Acanthosoma > Acanthosoma haemorrhoidale. The sequence continues at coordinate 115,301,867 of OV884011.1, read as the reverse complement.
AATAACTAGACTGTACCTCTTCTACTGAACATTGGGGCATACCTTCTAACATCTTATGGAGTAAGATCAATAAACAAATTCGAATTAAGCTACCCACCGGCTGTGGTGCCAGCATATGTCAAAGACCTCAGTTTTTCTCTTTCTGACGAACACCAGGCAGTGGCAAGATCGACGTGACCTCCCCCCTGGTGGGTGTGCACTACACGCAAGTTTTGTTTTTAATGGAAATACGAATCATACAAAAAATCTGGCACGTTAAGATAAGTGAGAAGCAAACCCACAGAAAAAAAGAATCGGTGCTGGGAAAATGAGGAGCTTGAGAAGGTACAATAAAAGAAGTAGGTATCGAATTCCGGAAATGACAAGATTGATAGATAGCAGAACTCGTATTAAGCTAGGGAGACGAAAGGGCTACTTTACTGACATAAGTTTAAAAGGCCTAAGGTGTATTGTTTTGTGTTAATTAATATTTAACTTTGGGATCTCATTATTACGAAATTTTTGTATCTTAATGTGTCTAATATTTCCACGTGATATTTTTTACTGTATATATAGACATGCAATTTTATCACAACAAGCCTCTAAGGGGTACCCATCACTGAAATCAGACTAAATAAGAATACACTACATGCCTAGAGAGACTCTAGGCCCAGCCACCAGTGGACTCTCACCACTGTACCGAAACAACCGACCTCCACCGAGGCTTCCCACATCCCTTAATCCTCTCACACCATCTTCAAGCAGGTACTCCTAGTACAAGGATCCGATTAACCTAAATATTCTATATTTTTCCCTCATCCTGAATTTCTAACTAGAGAGCTTACAAAAAAAAAAATCAATATTTTGTATGGCTTACTTTGTTTCTGGTTGGGTTTATTAGAGCGTTTGCATTTATTAACATTATGTTGTTGATATGTTCATTATAGTCATTTGTGTTTCTCATGGCTTTTTTCTTTGTTATTATAGCTCGTAATCACGGATGATTCTCGTTGCGAATATAAATTACATAACATTGCGATGATGGTGATTGATGTTATGGATGAATAAGTTGTTTACATGATATACATATGTATGAGACAAACAGAAAGAAACTGATCTTCAGTCTGGTATGCTGCTTGGAGGAAAACAATTGTTACTCAGAAATAAGTTCCCACTAAAGAACACAGAATCATTTTTAACTAATTAATTTCATCTAATGATTACCAATTTAAAACTGAGAGAAAATTGAGTGAAAAATGGTTATCGATTAAGCCGATTCCTCAACAATTATTATTTATTAAATGTGTTATATATTTTTTTTATTAGGCTTTTTAACTCAATCTGATCATTTGTTTCGTTTAATTATTCATGCTATGCGTATAATAGGGAAAGGCATGATACAAATGTGATAACTTGTCGAAAACACGGTCGCGAGGATGCGAATCCTAACAAACTTTCGCGGCGACATGTTCCTTTGAATAAACCACCCAAGAGTTCGCCAAGAGAATGCCCCTGAGTAGTGGGGTACGACTATCTAACGTTCCCGACCGATCTATCGTATACCAACCTTCCAACGTCACCGCCATTCCCTTAACAAACTAACTGTAGTTAATAGGTGGTTTACGAGACTTAATACATTTGAGGCGTCAGTTTCTTAAGTTCGCAAGACTCAATCACATAGCAAATGAGCCAGAACGGAACATAGGCCAGACTCACATCTTGGAGTAGATTATAAAAATTTACAATTAATATTGCGAATAACGCTCATATCATTACAATTATAGATTAATCCCGGCAATTCATAAAACATAACACTTCGAGGTAGCGTTAACTCGTCCATGTAGTTGCGGAAAAAAACATTAAAAAGGCACGCTTTAGCTGGCTGGAACAAAATTGTATATGCAATAGAATATCCGTATATGACTATTCAATTTTAATAACGAAATTTCCATACAATTATATAAAAGGCAAGATATTTCAGTTAGGAAGAGTATAGGTTTAAATGGACAACGTAGGGAATAAAATCAATGTCAATAAATAATATTCTGCCAACAGAATGTTTACTTTACAACAAATAGCTTTTTGAAATGTAATTATTATTCGCTGTGGTTATAAGGTTATATATGTGTTTATAGAGCGGCAACATATGCGACGATAAGATCGGAACACAAGTTGTACTCACTTTATGAGGTGATGAGTAGTGAGGAGAGCACATCTGCAGGGAGAAGGGAAACGGGTTCAAACATACTCGTTTTTATCGGACACTGTTATCCCTACTCTACACAATAGATGATAAGGCCAAGTTTAAGCCAATTAAATTAACATTAAAATATGTGGTAAATTTTGTCTTCGTAAACCGATCAGTAATCATTTTAAATACAGTCAATTTCTTATCGTCCGTTAGGGTATCAGCTTATAAATACGACAGAGATACGGTAAAAAAGTACGTACATATGCCTAATTGTGATCTCAACGTCAATTATAACCAGCCTTAGAATATCCTTGAAGCAGGATTGAATAAAAATGCATGCAATTGTAAAAGATGGTTCCATCCAGCATGATTTTTCCATCCATCCAGCGTCCATCCATCTATCCATATACGCTTTCCGACCATTGTGCCGGTATAAAGTGAGAAATTTCTTCTACCGTAATGTTGGACGATGAAACTATCATTTTGTGCAATTGAGAGTGGAAAGCCTGCAATTTCTCTCAATGGCAAATATAGTTGTCAACAGTGTACGCTATACTCCTCTGCCTCATTACAAACGTATGTGCTAAACTTAAAAATGATGATCCTGTGACAAGATACATGAAATAATTATAACAAACTATAATTATGATATGAAATTAGGAAGATAATCATGCACTTTTAATGTATATTGATATATTGGTACGGCACAGGTAAACATGACGTGATAAAAAAATCAAAGATTCAAGATTTTAGAGTTGAAAATACTACAATAATACTCATGATGTCTGGACGTAATAATTAGTCATGTTATTATTAATTATAAAGCGTTGCCAAATCATTAAAAATAAAAATAAATTATTAGTTCGAAAAAATTCCCGCCATGTTTCGGAACAGAGCTCAGCGGTGAATACACATCTCAATTTAAATTCTCACATGGTATATGAAGTGTACATGATGTATGGAATATTCTGACAACTCAGATAACACTTATGCAAACATAGATTTCCATACATAATATAATTAGCTAGGCATTCAGACTTTACCCCCTTACTTTAGACTTCACCAACACTTTACCCCGAAACTGTAGGAAACCCCCGTCTCAACAACAGAGTAAAAAAGAATGATGAGATGATTTAAAAAATTAGTTACACTATTATTACGCATATCTTTTCAAAAATAAAACAGGTTGCTTCTACAAGAAAATAAAAAAGATAATGTTTTTTTACAATTATGAATGGAGATGTATTTCTGTTCAGTGATACGAAAAAAACAATGCAGTCTCGGATAGGGAAGTGGTATGTCAAACCAACTTACTGATCAATTTTCAGTACGAATAAACCCCTGCTTGATAGAAAATGCCGAATTTCAGATCTGAGTCCAGAATGTGTTCTTATGTATTTTATTGGTTGAAAAAGCAGAAGAGACTATTGCACTTTGCCAAAGTCCTTGCTCAGATGTAACAAAATACTCAATTATTAAACCTAAACAAAAAATTACAACACTAATTATCACACCATAAAGTAATTAGAATATGTGGCGTTGAAAGGACTGGGAGATGTACAGGCGGATCGCCAGTGGCTTTACTAGAGCCGAGAATGAACGGTTTAGGGAACGGCAGAGCAGCAAACGGGGGGTCGTGGGATCAGGGCTTTCACCCGAACAAAGCATCGTCGCGTGCAGTGAAAGCACCATCCCATTACGACCCCGTCCCACGGGTGACAAATAGCCCGCCAATAATGGGCCAATTAAACGGCCATATCATTAAATTAAATGGCCATACCGCCATTTAAATGCCGCGTTTCCTGTGGCACAGAAGCTGTAAATGAGGCTACGTTAGCTCTAAATAGCCGAGTTACAGTAGACTAATCCTAAGCGATATCTGATAGTCACTTTCCAAACCGAGGGACAGATCTGTTCAACAGTCCTCAGGCACAAAGGAAGCACTAATAACGAGAATCGTGTGCCGTTCCGACGTGCCACGATCTCGAGTGTGGGATCGTGTTGTGGATCTGCAATCTGGATCTGGATCATGTTCTCACAACCGCACAGTTAATACGTCTGAGGAGACTGGGAACAATGAAGAGACTGTTTGTTAAGCATTCTCTTTATCTAGTGCTAACATCGTTCAGCAAAAGGATTCGCTTTTATGTAAATTTTTTCTTTCTTTGAGTTTAGCCTCATAGGATAGCATATCACTTCAGTTGTAGCAGTTCTGGCAGGATTTTACTGATCTATTCATGTTATAATAAGATCACTTCGAAAGACAGGCTTTCGAGCATATTTCAGTATTAGACGCCGAAGTAGAAAAAATAATGATAAAAGTTTTAGAAAAGTACAAGAGATTATAAGGAATTTAATCTAGTTTTATTTATTGCAGGGCTATTTATCATAACACATCCCATAAAGTAGTGGGTTCAGCAACAATTTTTAAGAATTTGTAACTGCAAAAAATTTGTGTAATTTGTTTTGTATTTTATTAGGGATATCCCTTAGTGCATTCTGATTCGAAGAGAGAGTGACTGAATTACGGATTTTAGTCCCATTATACGAGACCCTTATTTTTTTGGGGGGGAGGCTTTTTTCGCCGGCTGTCATCTGTCAGACAGTTTTATGTGTATTGTGGTCGGTGACAGAACTCATTAGATAAAGAACCAGGACATTTCCATTCCTCTCTAGGTCAATACACATATGTGGTCCCTTGTTTATATTTTTATATGAACCTTGTAAGAAAAAGTCAACACAACTAGTCTTTGACTAGTCCTGCTGTGAGAGCTGTCTTGTTTTCTAGTTGAGTGATTGGTTGTTATACACCTCGAAGTTGAGGAGCCCCACACACATGTTTCTTTTTCGCTGTAACTGCCCACCGCATTGACTGGGATGGACTGCTGGCAATTACTACTTTCAGGTCATATTTCGTTGGGACTTTTCGGCAGTCAATGGTTGTGACTTCATCAATTTATGTATCCCTATCGCTGCGTTTCGACCCTTTCAGAAGCGGCCTGACTGCCGCGTTTGCTACTGCTGAACGTGTAAGCTTCTCTAAAAAATGGGCGTTGTTAGGCTCACGTTTTTGGTTAATGCTGGAAAAGTGCGCCGGACGTTCTTTCTGTAGTGTTCCACAACAGGGTCCAACTAATATTGAAGGACAATCAACTGATAAATTATTATGGTTTTTGTTACAGTAAAATTTAAAAGATAGGAAATAGGAAAAAGAAAAAAAAAGAAATGTGCCAAAAAATTAGGTGATACAAATAAAATTTTGTGGGTAAAGGTTTTACTCCAATTAGTAGGTAAACAGAAGTGAATAACACAGGCAGGATAAAAATGGTAATTAAAAGGATTAGGATAATACCATGTATGTATAGGGTTAGATATGCTTGTATAGTATATTCACCTGGCAGTAGCAAAATTATTAAACACAATTTGGTATGTTTAGTTGGAAGTGTAAGGAGTAAAATTATCGACCCCGCGTTCTCACTTTAGTACTTATTAATTCCACCCCTCCTCTCCAATCATCAGTAATAGAATTTCCGGTTTTCATTAGTTTCGCCGAACAGGAAACCAAAATAACTTGGCGTCCAAAATGGTGATTCTAGTTAACCAAAAGTCAATGTATGTTGCGGTTTAAAATAACACGTAACAGAAATGGACAAACTAATTAAGTTGAAACAGAGCGGGAAACTCCACAAGCTACTGCTTCCCTGGTTGCCAACAAGTAACACGGTCAACCTCTGACTTTTCTTCGTCTACAGCTGTACACACATGAAGGAAAAAATATTCTATCAGCAATTCAATCAACTAAAGGGAACAACAACGGTCGGAGTTGTAGTACTTGGCTAAGAACAAACAGCGTGGAGATGATGTTGATCATTTTATGAGAACCTTATAGACTTCAGTCAAGAAATTGCCACCTCATTAATAAGGCGAATATGGTCATATTAAGATATGTCCGAACATGGGGGGATTGCTGTTCAAAAAAAGGTTTTATTGGACCAGCAAATACGGTCAGTCTTTCTAGCTCTTCTTTCAACTCATCAGCTCTTGAATGAGCAACAAAATAATTGGATGATTTGTTGCTTACAGCTGAAAAGTGAATTTTGGCACCATTAAGATGTTGAATGGAAGTCGCGGGATACGGTTAATGCTATTTTAAACAGTTTTAAATGTCATATGCTGCTTAAATGTAAAAATAAACAAGAAAAGCTAAAAGTACATAATCATTTATTTATCAAATATTTTTCTTGTTGGGAATTTATTTTATTCCTATAAATGAAAACGAACATTGACACATACATTGTCTTTGATATAGCTTGTTATCATAAAGTGACAGCTATCCTTTTTCATCAAACCTAAAAGAAAATCGAACTGAGATGAGTTGAGTCTGAAAATGTTACAGAACCTCACTTTAACACAAATGACGAGTTGATACGTTAGCATAAAATCCTTCACTTTTCCGAAGTGCCAGAACATGTTGCAAATTCGAGTGAACAATGGAAGAGAGTAGGCCGTGACGAGCAGTTTGAGTAAAACAAAACCAGTATCGATTAGAGCTTACGTTAGGCAGTCACTTTCAACCAGTACGGTTGGTAGCGAAAAGCCACCTTTATTACTCGGACGATCTCAGTATTATGGTTTCGCTTAGAGCGAAATAAGGACTCAATGTTGCGAAGATTCATGAGGAGTAGAAACGTTAAGAGTTATATAACCAATTATTCTGACTAATGAACGTAACAGCTAATGAATGTTACAATTACAGACCTATAAGTCATGCTACTAACTTGTTTTTACTGTAGATAATAACCCTAATACACTAATATATTAATCAAGCGCTAACCTACAAATCATGACACTATTTTAATTCTACAGTAGATAATAAATGTTTAACCCCCACTCTTAATATCCCACCCTTGCTTGATATAAACATCGTTGTGATATTTGATATGATAAAATTTGTATATAAGAAACATAAATATTTAATACAACCTTGAATCAAGAAGGCTATGAAAACAAAAGAGGGAGAATGAAAAACAAAATGACTAATTGTTAGTTGTTGTTATGATGAGAACACAGCATTACTCACTCTAGTTTTGGGATCAGCCCGTGATATATGTATCTGAATTCAGTGATCATAGTAAAAAATTTTAAGTTATTTGTTGTTGGCTTTGAAGCGGAACGGAAGAGAACCAGCACCAGGAAGAAGTGTTAATTTTGTTTAAAGAAAGAAGAAAAAGAAAAGAAAAAATAGACAAGTAATTAATATAATTTTTTTTTGTTTAGTTGTAATTAAATACAGCTTTTGCCAGAATTATTTTTGTTAGAAGAACCTTAAACATCAGATAATAAGTAATAAAATAAATATAAAGTTACAGAAGAAAAATAAAATTACGTTATCTTTCAAAGAACGTAATAATATATTTAAGTTGTTTTATGTGACATGATTTTTCGTAAGTTATTACAAAACTAGAGTCTCTATTTGTCGATATTTGTGTTACTGTCCTGTGTACAAAACTGTAAAAAAGTATCACTTCCTGGCCTGATTAGGGAGTTTACAATAAAGTGACAAGAAGGTCTGAAGAATTAGGTTATTTTGAGCCAGACTATTTACAAGATAACTGAATATTTGAAGGACCACTTAGTGAAAATATTACATGAAACAAAATGTAGATTCATGGATTTTATTGATGGGACTCATCTTCCGAAATTCGTTACTGCTGATTTTCGACATTCTATCCGTGGCCATTATCAGAATACATTGTTTTTTTTTCAATTATTTTTCCTCCTTGTCAAGAAAATTTATTATTGTGTATGTAGTCCCAGTCCCACCCCAAAATAACATTTATTATTATAATGATTACATTTTCTGTCAATTTTTCGATTTTACTTTTTTGAACTTAACCGCAGTATGAACAAGAGCTCTACCGGAATCGTATGTACTATAGGCTCCTCCGTGTCCTCAATTTCGAAACGAAGCTGCTTCTTGTCACGCTTCCTGGCAAATATTTACATTGGTATAGGAAGGGGACAGAAGGTGTTCTATATTGCATAAGACCCTGCCGTTTCCTAGCTGCACTGACGACATCTTGCCTCCGCCAAAGTTCACCGGGAGACAGTGTCTCTAGGTCTGCGGTTTTGCCATATATCCAATGACCCACCGTCGAACTACATAGCGTCAATGCTCTAGAAAATCTGATTCTGCGGAATAGTTTCATGTGTGGGTATTGTAAGACGAGATCTGGTTTCCTGTATATCCTTTGTGTCTCACTATTAACCAAATTGTGACATTTCAGGCTCTTAAGTTATCACACACAAGTTGCGGTTGAGATTTTGTAAAAAAGTTCGATTACTAGGGCTAAGCACAGTCGCACTTCATCAAATAACAGCACAACTGTTCATTTTATTGATACCAGATGTGATCCAAACGGTACGAATTCAGATTTCCGGTTCAGCGATAAGACAAAAGTGAAATGTTTCATTGGCCTCTAAGCTGGTCGGTCCACTTCATATAATTGATGCATACACGGGACTTCCATGCAACGACTTATTTCTATCGTGGTAATAAACCTGTTGCAAGTTTATAAAAACCTTGCCCGAACAAGAAATGTTAGGCAAGTGTGCTGTACTACATAATTAAGGATTGTTGATACTACAACAACTACCCCTTCATTGATACTTCTAACAAAAAATACGCACTATAATCATTGATGAAGCTAAAAAACAATCTACGATTTTAAGCACTTGACGTAATCATTGTCTTCTAAAGTCACAAAACTCATTTGTAAATTTTAATGATGACATTGAGATCTTTGGTTCTAGGTACTACGATATATTATATACATGTATTTACTTATTGAACTGAGTAATCAATTTGTCTCAATAACGTACTAATCAATTAACAATTCTTAATTATGTGTTATGGAGTTAAACATATGTTTCTTGGCGGCAAGTAATCAAATGGAACTTTGATTTAATGCCATATTTAAAAGTAAAACATGGAGTCACGATCTCTAAGACAGACAAAAAAAACCTTGATTACCATGGTATTAATGGATACAAAAAGTACTTCTATTTTGATATGACTAGGCTGCTACTTAATCAGGGTATCGCAGGTCTTTGTCAGCAGAACCCACTTTAAAGCAGAATCTGAATACAAGTAAGTATATAGCCGATTTCCGGATCCCTGCGTTAGAGGCCCCTATTTTCCGATAATTTAATGTCTATGTTCATTATAAAAGCCTATAAGTATATATATATCATAGCCTAGGGGGATCCATAAATCTAAAAGGAAATGTTCACGAGGCCCGACTGATCCCGAATAATAAAAGCTAAATAAACCAGTCGAAATACCCCAAAACGCAAGGCAGAGCGGACTGCTAATTAATATGAGCGCAAACATAAAACCTATTTTATTGGAGTGATTCGTTAAAATATTGTCGCTCAATATTCTAATAATATTCTAATATTCTATCAATTACTAATCACTAATCAATTATGAGAAACAATATCTGCAGTAATATACATTCTTCCTCGAGTCCCTAAAAATATTTCAATATTTTAATAAATGCTTGCTCACTTTATCACATTATTTATTCTTGTTTTTCTCGTGCTCATTTACTTTTTCTCTTTTTACTGACATAACCTAGCATTTTTTTTTGTGATTATTCCAATTTTTAAACTACAATTTCTTTTATTTATAATATTTCTTCTTTTTTTTTATATGAAATAAATATTCTTCTTTTCTAGAAAAGAATAATAATAATAATAAAATTGCAGTACATTCTACCGATGAGAACCTGAAAGTGCTTGGTCGTGGGGGTCTTCGGGTTCCTGGGGGCCGAAACTCTGGGCTTTTGATGGTACTTCAGGTCTTCTCACACAGCGCTCCAAGGACTGGGAGGTGATTTGGGATTTTCCATTAGCACTCACATTAGTTAACTACGCTACAAGATTAGTGCTGGTTGATTTGTACCTCTCCACAACATAGTTTTTAGTCACCAAGACTAGAGAAAGCCATAGAGTCTGAAGAGTTAGCAAAACCTATTTTAAAAGTCTAAATTATTTCAAATTTAATTGGTTTTTCATCAATCGGCAACGGAATGTGAGAGCATAAAGCTGTCAAAAACGTTTGTGTATACAAAGTGTAATGTGGAGAGACGGAATGTCGGGTCGTCACTAGGGGGTGCCTGATCACCTAGCCCTGGTGACAAGTGCGGATTGTTCGAGTTTATAACCTGGACAATCGTTCCATGACGGCGTTACTATCTGACTACATTTATGATAGGTATGTGCCCTGACAATGCACTATGTTAAAGAGAAGAGGTACAGAGGTTTCATAAAGAATTAGTCAAGTTTTCAGAGTTCGAGCGGAAACCAAGCAAGCGTCACGAGTAAAGGCCACGAGAGACTAATCAACAGGGCCAGGAGCACTGCCTTAAGTGCCCTCTCCCCTTGCCTGCTGGGAGGCTGCAAGGGTCTAAGCCGGCGGTGAAAAGCCCCGGCTTCACCACACCTGTGGCGAGGAACGTGACCTGTGGTGAGGAACGTGACCGCCGCCATATTACCCGGCCAGGGGACAAGCCCTGGAGGTAGAGAGGGTCCAAAAGGGTTGTTACGTATATGACTGTTTATGACCTGTCTCATGTGACTTAGTTGGCTTCCGCCTTTTATTGCTTAACACATTCACAATGATTTATATTTGTTTATAATACATTTAGTTCATGTTATTTTACTTTTGCTTACAATATATATGCAATAGAGTATAGGGTGATTTATCTTATGTAGTTAGCGGTCGCTACACGGAAGATCTATTATTTAATTATGTAAACATCAGTGGGCAGTGTTCATGTAAGAAATATTGGTGGGAAAGATGGTTTATACCCATAATCCTCATTAAAATGGAAATACATATCCTGCCTACTAGACAGGTGGTGCTGGGGTGCCACATGCGCCCCAGTAGGTCTCAGGGTACACACTCGGGCCCATAATATATACAGTTGCTGTTATCAGTAGTAATAGAGCCCCAAAACACGTTGACGAATCTCCTTCCAAGCACTGTTAAATAATAATAAAAGGTAAATAATTTTTAAAAAACGCTGCTGTGAAACTCAAACCAAGAAAAAGGTAAATGTGCATTAATTTTGTTGACAAGCCCTAAACAAGCAAAGAAAAATAAAATAATAATCACTCTCGTCTTATTCATTCATAGAATTTGCCAGTTTAATGTTTCATTTAAATGTTTATTAGCCAAAATAAAGTTTTTACAAAGGCCTGTTGCTGCTTTCATCATTTAACTGACATTAAAAACAAGAGGTTACATTTAAATAACTATCAATGGTATCTTCAAATGTTAGCTTCAAAGCGCAAAAAAAAAAAATCAATAAGTTACGGGTATTAATTACAATTTATAATAAAAATAGTTATGTATTATTAGACTAGTCTCATGATATATTGAAATGCATGTACGAATGTCGGATAGAATACGACAGCTCTACAATGTTGTTCTTGAGGGTTAGCAAAGTATACATTGAGGGATAGCTACTTTAAGTGCGGATTCCAACTTAGACCTGTTGCTCACATACATTCATCAATTGAGGTTTCTAAGAAAATAAAAAAACTCTGTGGGCTGGGGTGATTGTATGAGAGAATTTTGTCTCCGCGGGCCCTCACAGGTTTAGCGATGATTTACTGTCAGTTTGATAAGTGTCTACTTCAGTAAATTAAAGATAATATTCTTTAGTAAAGACGGATAATCTATCATTACTTTATTATAATAAAATTACAATCTGCCTTCTATCATTACTAATGAAATTTTTATTTTATTTACTATAGTTAATAAATTAATAGTTTTCCAAAAGCGGAGTCAGATTCGACGGAATATGAATTATTTTGTATGAACATTGTTTTTAGTCTGCTTGTCGATTTTGTGAATATGAGTTATAAAACGAGCTAATGAATATGGTTGTTTTGGTATAAAAGCTATATTATGGAAAGACGAAATATTTATTATGTGCAACTCGCCCCATAAACTAAGTATAATTTAAATCTTAGGACTGGGTGACAATTTATTTATTAAAATAAATAATTTTTTTCCATTTTAGCGCATAATCTCATAAGTGTAGCTCGTCACGGAAATCTTAAGGGTGGAGATCGGGAGAAAGCAATTGAGGCTTGCTCGATATCCCGCCCTTCAATGAAGACAGCGATGTATTGTGAGATACTACATATAAATATTTAGTCTACAAGTTTAATGCAATCATTTATCTATTTCAATTTCAATTTAATTTTAATAATACGATATTTATCTTATCGTAAATTCTATTATACTATCTGAATTCCTTTCATTGAACAGTATGAGATTTACCTTTGGATTAGAATTAATTGGAACCAAATCAGTATTGATCAATTTTACCATAAAATAACTTTACGCAGTGTACACCTGCATGCGTACTGCATTACGCTCACAGTTTTAATATAGTAGTTTGATCAATTAAACGGCATCCCAAATGAATAAAGCCACTTTTCGAATTAAAATAATTTATTTATTCGACTTTACCGTAGAGGCAAGGTTCTCAGGTGAAAATATATATGTATCGATAAGGTAATAGTCGGTGGTTTAGCTTAAATAAAAAATAAAAAAGAGGGAAATGAACGACACTCTCGAACTTCTGTAAAGAGACTGCTTTATTGTCTCTAGTAATCCGACCTACATAGGATAAAGGGTTGTTTACATCCCATGATCGTATTAGTTTACAACATAAACTTGCCTCTTGCTTTAACTCCCCCCTGCCAGTTCCTGACCATCCCTCGGGAACTGATACTTAACACTTATGCTAATTATATACAGTTCTGGCATAATAATTTCCTGCTCGCCTAAAGCAGCACAACACTGTCTTATAATCATAGAAACAGAAAATAACTTTATCCGATGTGGTACACAGGTTAAAACAATAAAAAAAAACATGTATCAGGCAACGCTATACTTGTGTTCCGGCGACGCCCACGAAGTCCGAAAAGAATTACAAAGGGTGAGAACCCTGTAGTCGTGGGAACGGAATGGTTATACGCAATGACCACCCTAGGCATTGCCTCTGACGGCTCCAACCCTTTGTCGGCATTATAGACGCGGAGATGATCGAGCAAGGCACTGTGGAGACGCTCAATTCCTCCTCGGCTCTTTGGATGTTCTGGGGTATTGACATGCCATATCACGTCCAGAGCCTTCATCTCTTCCCGCACATCGGCGTTATCAAACTCCTTTCCACCGTCCAACGCTATCCGATCTGGGACGATGTAAAACCACCGCCTCAGCGCCCCTAGTACTGCTTCCGATGACTTTTTCCGAATGGGGTATACCATAGCCGTTTTGCTGAACAGGTCAACTACGGTGACCCACTTGTGTCCCCGCCAAGTGAAGGTATCAACTTGAAGGTCAGTGAGTAGTGTTTGCGCCGTGGGAGTCTCAACTTGTTGCCCGGTCGGTGGGTGCCTGTCATATTTGGTACGGTGACAAACCTCGCACGGAGCTAGTGTCTCCTGAATCGTCTTTCGCATCCCCCACCAGAAATACTTCTGCCTTAACGCGTGAGCCGTCTCTTGTGCTCCCCTGTGGTTTGCTTTACCCTGATGGCACTCTAGCGTGATCTTCTTCTGTGTTAGCTCAACCGTCATGGTCTCTAGAGAAGGCGGCCATATTGGAAGGCTGCCGATCAGCTGTACTAAATAAAAGAGTGGGGAGTCCGGCCAAACCCTCATAACACCCTGGCCAACTGCTAGCGTTGCAGGCTCTTAATTAAATTACGTGCCTTTGCGGCTGCCATTTGACACATATTTTTTATTTATAAAAAAAATACTGAATAATTCAGAAAAATACTGCTGATGAAACATGCGTTTCTATCACCAATTAATGTCAGAAAATAAGAAAAAGCTCAAGGTCCTTGGGACCAACACCTACTCCATCACCGGTCAAACGTAAGCAGCGGCGATCTAATAGAAATATTGCCCCTGTAAATTCTCCAGCTCCCAGCAGTTCTATGGAAGAAATACCATCACAACGTAGTACATCTAAAGAAAGAACAACTCATGAGTGTCCATTTTTCACGCCCAATTGTTACGAGGTGTTGAAAAATATTGAAGTAGAGGACATGGACTCTACACAAACACCCACACAGCCCAAGCCACCAGCGATATTTGTACTAATATCAGTAATTTTAAATTACTATGTACCCAATTGAATAAAATGGTAGGTACAGGCAAATACACGTGCCTCAATCGGTCCCGGGACACAAAAGTTTTTCCGGACACTCCCAACACATATCGAGCAATAATAAAATACTTGGAAGAAACTAAGGCCGACTTCCATACCTACCAACTAAAGCAGGAACGATCGCTACGGGTGGTGATTAGAAACCTGCATCCTACTACACCAGTGGACGAGATAGAAAAGGAGCTCTTAGGCCTAGGATACAAAGTTCACCAAATTACGAATGTGCTCCGTGAGGAAAGGCAAGAAGATGAAGCTATCAAGACACCACTGCCCTTGTTCTTTGTGGATCTAGAGCGAACACCTGCAGTGGAAAAAATCTACGAGCTTACCCACTTGTATTACACAAGAGTACAGGTCGAAAAGGCTTACCCAAAACGTGATGCCATAATTGCCAGGCATATGTGTACACGAAATCATACTGCTACCACCCCTCCCCAGGTGTGTAAAGTGTAGTGGGCACAAAAGTGAATTGTGCAAGAAGCCCCTAAAATCACCTGCTGTATGCGTGCTCTAGCAGCAAGGCCCTAAGACCTATCCACAAACTGCCTCCTTCTTCATTTATCAGGGGCACAGTTGATTGAGACCATTTTTGCCAGATTCTTACTCTCTCGACCTCAAAGTACATCTGAAAACATCTCAAGACCTAGATGACGCAGTGCATTCCTTCACTACTCTGATCCAGAGGTCGGCCTGGGAGGCATCGTCACCCCACCGTCATCTAAAAAATCACTATCAAAATGCTTTACCTCAGTATCTCAAAGACCTAATCCAATCCAAAAGCCACTCTTTTATAGCGGAGCTAATGGAAGTAGATGAACTATTCTGCGGAATCATTGTAACATCAAGTTTCATCAACGTTTGTAATATTTTTATCAGAAAAAAGTATATATATAATTTTTTTTTTTTCCTTTTACTAAAGGATATATATAATTGATTCTCAATAGTTAATTAACTGGTTTAGCTAACCTAAATAGACGCGAACTTATGAGAAAGAACATTAATAATGATCTCATCTACGACCTTCAAAATGTTTAACGAATGATGGAATTTTCGTGAAAGGAATTTTTCTTATACCTTCCATTTATTAATGAAAATAATGAAATAGGTTTATATATATAGCCTTGAGCGGAGTGTAATTTTCTTAAACCGATTTCTGGTTTTATTATGCATAATATAGTACTTTTAAAATAATGATGCAGATTTGATATCATTATCATTTTTATTATTATTATAGCAAACTCACAATTATTTATTAAGACCTAGGGTGGGTAACAAAAGGCAGTGAATTAATTCTTTCAAGTGGATTCATTTTGAGGACTATAACAAATTATGGTAACAATAATCTAGTCAGAGCAAAAGAGTTCTCTACCAGAGCTTGTATATCTGAGAGTACAAAAAACATATAAAATCATTATATAAATGCCATAGTTAAAAGCATTCTTAAATATAAAGGGGATGTGTAATTTACGATTTTTTTGTATAATGAACGAAAATCATATTTTAAACGCATAAGCCAACTTAGATGGGCTCGTCATCAACCACCGGAAGAAAAAAATTCGATTTTGCCGGAATATATACGTAACAGAAAAAAAATAACATACAATCGATGGGTAAGAAAAGCTCGGAAAGTCGAATTTTCGTGAAGGCAGTTGTGTATTACAAAGACGAATAATACCGTTCGTGTTGCTTAATTTATATTCCCACTTATTCCAATAAAAATATATATAATAATGTGGGGGTGAAAACGAGGTAAGTCAGTCATCTGTTTAAAACTTGGTACGAGGGTGGTCTGAAAAGTTTCCGACCTAACAAAGCTTTTTTTCACTAGCTTTTATTTTATTATCATCTTCATGTTGAGGTGGGAAACTTTTCAGACCACCTGTGTAAGTCTCAAACAAATACTAATAAACTGGACATATTTACGATTAATTTACTAAAAATAAAAATAGGCCATAGTAATGTTTGGGAGAAGTATGTACATTTTGCCTTGATAATTTTTGAGACACATTCAAACTATAAAATGCTCCCCTGCAAAATTTGTATAACCGAATTTTTCTATGACATCTTAAAATATTACCTATACCAGTGTCAAATGCATGAGACATACTGATGAATATGGGCACCCCCGCTTTTTATACTCAAATTGATCGAATAGCCTTAACTAGGACCATCTAGTAATTTTTAGAAATGTCTAAAATCCAGTAGACCCTTCTTAAAGATTGAAAAAAACAAAGTAAACTTATATGGATATTTTAGTTTTAGATATTAATTGTATTTTTTAAGAAGTAGTCTGGCGTAACTATATTTATTTCATTTGTCCATTTACATACAATAAAATAAATAAGTTCTATCTCACTAAAAAACAAAACAAAAAAAAGTAATCAGTAATGTAGTAATGAAAATAGAAATATTTTGAATTGCCACCACATTGCCCTAAACTACTTACTGGTTGAACTAACGACCAAGAATTTATTTATTATTGCTATTATAGGATAAAATAAATTTTTTGTTTATAGTAAACTGTTGAGTTAATATTATTGTTTTTTTTTCATTTATATACAGTACTTATACTTTTAATTACCTGTAAATATAATTAGCCTATTTTTCCAATATAGGTAGAATTCATCTCTTTTCCTGAATAATAGAAGATTTGGATAAATAAAAACGCTGGGTAAGGAACGTCGGTTTATAAGGGATAAACTCAGGAATTTCTGAAAGGATTTTGAAAATTGATAGTATTAACATCATCATATTAATGTATATATATATATGTGTGTGTGTGTGTGTGTGTTTTATGTAGGTTGGATGGTTGGTAAACGTAATGTTGAAGATAGCTGCAATGAAAATAGTCACGAATGAAAATTATTGTATGATTCCCTCACAAGCCCAAGCTAAGTCAGGTCTAGTATTAACTTTGTGAGCTTTTAACATTATTTTTAACGCTTAAAGCTGTTGATGGTGATGAAATTTGCTATTTTGTCTAAAAAATATGTTATAATCATCATTTTTTGTAAATTTAATGTTAATATTTAATTATATTCCTGTTGAAATAGGGCATAAGGACAAGGGGCCGTATTTATACAAATGAAATATAACCTCCTAAGTATAAGTTATGAGTCCTTCTTTACGTATTCTTAAACATTACTTTATACTCATTATATTATTTATCATATTAATATTATTTTTCAAGTAAATAGAAACAAACGTGTTCAGAAATGAAAATCAGCTGACAATCCCCCCCTTTCTTGTTTGCATCAGCGACTTCCTAGTGATCTACTCTTGATGAGGTTAATATTTTTACTGTGTTTTGTTTATTTTATTAGTTATTATGTCTTCCGAAACTGGTAATGATAGTGTCGATGCTATAAGCAATGAATTACAATTTATACCAGATGAGGTGGCTATGGAAAGGATATGGGAATTTTCGGAAAAATCACAAATCCCGGAAGTACAAAAAGATGTAAGCACCAGGCCAGGCCGTTGGGGTCCTTTTCCAAGCTCAAGGGTCCAAGGGTCAAGTTTGGTAAGCCACTAGATAGGGAAAGGTTGTAAAACAAATGAAGACTGAACTGTTGTGAAAAAACTGGAAACGATTAAGTTATTGGATTGGGAGAGGAAGTTATTAAAAGCTATGCAAGGAGAGCCCTATCCCACAATTGATGTTGTAGAACAAAACAGTCAAGATTTGTTGTTAACAACTACGACTCAATTTATTGAGCAATCTGAAAAAGCAAGGAATGTCCTTTTTGGCACAAAAAATAAAATAGGGACAGAAAAATATGAAAAAGAAGGTACTAAAAAAGAACTACTAGGCTTGGTTCTATTAAACCAATACCCCACAAGTATGGTACAATAAAAGTATTATGAAAAGAAATTGA
The DNA here is from genome assembly GCA_930367205.1 of Acanthosoma haemorrhoidale. Lineage (NCBI taxonomy): Eukaryota > Metazoa > Arthropoda > Insecta > Hemiptera > Acanthosomatidae > Acanthosoma > Acanthosoma haemorrhoidale. Next base: position 115,283,560 of record OV884011.1, on the reverse strand, counting down.
AAATAAAACCTTTAATGAAAATAAAACATATTATAGATGCTACATAAATCATATAATCCAAACGATTATAATTGTTACTACTAGTATTTAAGTTTCTTCTTCTATCCTGTCCTTGTTGACGAATAGGAAGTTCCTCATTGACATGGAGCTGATGTCCATCATCATCATTTTGTGGCACTTAACCATCTTGCTCAAAATCTAGATTATCTGCAGATTTTGACAAGACAACGTTGTAAAATACACTAATTTTCGAATTCATTTCCTTTGTTTTTTTTAAACACAGAAATGCTGATAACTCCAGAATATCACCAATCTACCCTAAACATTATAGATAGCTAGAGACCTTAAAGGGAACTAAAGCATGTAGTTTTTTTGTTAATTTCTTTATTACTGCTTATAAACACTTCAGAGCTAATTGCTGATGTCCCATTCTGAGCAAGAAAAAAATATGCTTTTCAACGGCGGTAACAACGTAATTTGGAGACAATTTAGGCTAAAGAGGAGGTAAATAAGGTGTTAAGTATGTACAATAAACGGTCTTGACAAAAAAATTGCTTCCCTGACGTAAAAATATTTCATTTTATAAATACAAAAATTTGTTTTTTTTTGGGGAGTAGAGAAAGAGAGACGTAGAGTTGTTCCTGTTAAAGTAGCCTTATCACACCCTCCCCCCCCCCCAGAAAAAATGAAAAATACAACCCAACAAATTAAAAGGGATCAAAATAAAGCTCGATCCCATCATTTCCGATAACTTATGCCAGAAAAGATTAATAATACGGATATGCTGGGAACACCCACCCCTCTCTTTCTGGACGAGAGAAATAGAACGCTAAGCTAAGCCTTTACAACAAACTCTTGGTGCCAAGTCCTGTACCTACCTTGTACAAAAAATGGATTTTACCCAGATTTTTTTTTCAACCAGACTAAAATGTAGCAATAAAACAAGTTTTGATAGAAGCAATGAGGCCCGGTGATACTTCACAACAAAAACCAAATATGATTAGAACCTCTCTCTCCCTTCTCCAGAGGTTATAGAATAGGGGTTGAAGGCTCTCTCCCTCTTGCTCTCTCAGTCTGCGTGCACGAGGCTGGAGGCACACCGCTCTGCAGTTCTTTCTAGAGTGATTCAGGACCGACGCTAGCATGCATCCTGAGGGACTCTGGACTCTCTGGGCCTTGGCTTTGAGTCTAGTTTCTACCGACAGTAATCCTTAGTCACCAATTGTTTTCAGCCAAGATCCCACATTGAAGATTCATTCAACGCTGGGGTAATCCAAGATTCATGTATTGATGAAGACTGCAGCGATCGAAAATCGTACACTTAAAACAAAAAAAGATGACGTAAGCGTGCAACCACAAACTGATTTTTAGAACAGGATTATTGTAACAGGAAAACAGGAATGTGACACCCATAAAAAAAACAAAAATATGGATTATTATATTAGATAAATATTTTTAAAATCACTTTGGAAGGTTGTAATATATATATATATATATATATATATATATATATATATATATATATATATATATATATATATATATTTAGTTAAATAATCTTCAACCGACTATCTGTTTTTAAAAATCACTTTATTGAGAAGTCGACACAAGGTTTCACACTAAGACTGGTCTGTATATGGACGAGTCTAATTACTAATATCTTGATAACAAAAAGAAAGTACGCTAGGAATATGCTATAAGAGTGTTAGGAATACGAACGGAATAAGAATAAGATCTTGGTCACACGCCGAGAGCGTATATATAGGAGAGGAATGTTGTTATGGATTAGCACTGTTAGGATTAGTTGAGGTCGTTTAACTCCTCCATGGTGAAAATTGGACATTACTCCTCTAATGTTGGGAATACGGTTTTTATACATTTTCTTGTACATAATTTAAACAAGTTAAACAAACATATGATCTATAAATGGCCTCTGTTCCAATCATAATCGTTATGAGAGATTCAAATGTACAACTAAAATCATACATTACTTAAACTAACATCACTGTGTCCTTGGATGGATTTTAAACAATGTACAAAATTAATAAACATAATCTTACTTAATCAGATACCTGACACAATTAGAGCATTTATAGTTGCTCTTACAGCGTAACATTAGTTGACACTTTCAATAATAAGTACATAATATTATAATTTATATGTATGTAAATTTTAAATGGATACCACACTTAAAGTTATATTGCTCTAGTATTATTAACTCTAAATTAATAATTTTTTATATAATATTTATTTAGTTTTCAATATGCGTATAGTTTCAAATGTATAATAATTTTACAAAAATGCATAAAGAGAACATAAAATCTCATCAAAAATAACCTAAGAAATGTAAGAACAAATTATACTTAACATAATATTATTATTAGTTCCTCGATTTGATAAAATATTAAAGAAATTCTCTTATATAAAATGTATCAAAAATATAGTCAATGGCACAGTACAGTATTCGGTATGGCATTATTAAGATATACAGTATAGTATACTGCTTGATAGACATTATCTGTTTTGCAATATAAATTATACAAAAACTGTACTCCCGTAATATATTTAATCAATTTTTTCGGATTTCCATCATACTGTGGAATTAATTTAAACTCGCTGGCGTTAATTTCTATGTTGGTATTCATTGTTATTTCGTCAAAATTTCTATTGCTGTTGAGCCTATCTGTTATAGACATGCAATTATATAAAAATAAAAATAAATTCGAACCTTGTCTTCCTTCTTCCAAAGAGGTGTCTTAAGTCTGATAGGGTTGAAAGATCATACAAAAAATGCTGACCTGAGCTATGTATTGAAATACTAGCAGGTCAGAGCAATTTTCAGTTCTTCAAAAGATGGATCCTCGATGATCGGTCTTTGAAGAAGTTTGCAGCCACTCTGTTCTTGAAAGATTCCTCGATGAATTTTTCAACGAAATTGCCCTCAGGCCCCTGTTCGTCGGGCGCCAGTTAAATAATCTTCAACCGACTATCTGTTTTTAAAAATCACTTCATTGAGAAGTCGACACAAGGTTTTACGCTAAGACTGGTCTGCAAATGGACGAGTCTAATTGCTAATAACTTGATAACAAAAAGAAAGTACGCTAGGAATATGCTATAAGAATGTTAGGAATACAAACGGAATAAGAATAAGATCTTGCTCACACGCCGAGAGCGAGAGAATGTTGTTATGGATTAGCACTGTTAGGATTAGTTAAGGTCATTTAACTTAATATATATATTTAATTATCGGTCATTTAATATATATATATATAGTTAAAGTCCGGGCACCACCAGTAACCGAAACTTCATCCCCAAACATCGAAATTTAAATATCCCGAACATATACACAGAGGATTACTTGTCCGAATAAACATTCTTATTCTGACACTCGTTTTTTCACGTTACCTTTTTTAAGTCTTAAAGTCGACGAACACTGACTGTTATATATATATAGCATAAGTATACGTAAATTTTTATTTTTAACTATATGAATACAATTTAAATATATACATAAGTACATTTTTTTATTAATTTGATGATGGTTGTTTTGTCTATCATCTATTTTATTATTATTACGATATTTACTAACTATTTTGCACTTAAACTATTCGAATTTTTTAATCAGTTGGCTATGTATAATTAGAACATGTTGATATTTGTTTGTATTAATAAGGGTAGCAATAAGGATGGCTGTATGACTGTTGAAATTGCTTTGTCAAAATATGACACTTTGTTGGAGAGGCACGAAGTTTTATTTCTAACACGTATTATGTTTTTTAATGAGATAGAAACTTATGGATAGCCAGTGTATGAGACTCTTCAGAATATGATTCTCTATAGGGGGTCATGGGTGATCTACTATATCATTCACGAGTTTTAGTTTTTGTTAGATTTTTAAATTTTATTTGGCTGAAATGAGTGAAACCTCCTGGAGTTCTCATTCTTGTTGTGAGGAATTAAAATAAAATAAAAAATTAGTTTATTTATCCCAAACTGTACCACAATGCTTCAAAATTTAAGAGAATTAATTTTTTTGCACTTCATTAACAATGATAATAATTACACCAATTAGGGAGTGAACGACATTTGTAAAACCTGTTTTTAAATAATCGATCTTTCAAAAGATTTTCAGCATTTATCAATGAAACCAAAAAGGTTAAAAAAAACAAACTTATTTAGGCCAAAAATTTGTCATATCGTTATCCTATATAGAAGAAAATCTTCTCCCCCATTGGGGGTTGAATAATTTTATGTCTGGTATGAAATTCATCATTTTTTTTTTTTTTTACATGCATCTTTCAAAATTGGGAAATCAGAATTAATAATATGATACTTATACTTTATAAGGGGTCAATGTGATATACAAAATATTATTGATCGTTCGAGAATTTCAGGTACTAACCAAAGTTTATAAGAAATGCAAAGAATACTAAAATCAGGATTTAAAATACAATTGTTACGTATCAAACTCTATTTATATCAAATTAGATGTAAAATGATAGTAAGGTATAATAATATGATATGTATAAAAAAATGACTCATGCAGCAAACAATTCATTCAATATTGCAACCAAAAAATAAGATACTAAATAACGTTTTAGACTATACGAATACATGTAATTATCAAATGTAAGGGAAAGTAATGAGGGGGGGGGGTATTACTGGAAAGAAACACGCTAATGATAATGAAGTGCTTAACTGTCACACTTGAAAGTTTACCTTGGCACAAGGTGTACGATGCTGCGTTTGTGAACACACTAAGAACACACTTGCTCTATGTTTCATTCACCTCAGTATCAGAGAAGACGACCCAGACCCACAGGTATAACCAGTTCTTCAGTGAGCTCAGAAGCTGTGATTTAAATACTGTCAGCGTTATGTAACAGCTTCAATACATTCTTGAACATTTGATTAACATTAAATGAAATAACACTTCACATCAAAATTTTGTGTACTATTTCTGTAGGAAACGCTAACCAGCATAACGTAACATAATATATTAATAGTATTTAAAACGTTTTGGACTGAGTTAGTCCATCTTCAGGCAGCATTTTGAATTTTGGTTTCCACAACCTGCTCGTTTACAATAATAAATATGTCATTGAAGATCACCTGTTGTGTGGTAGGCTCTTTTTTGTGGATTCTTGCTCCATCTATATTCTTCATTAATATATGATATTTCGAAGGATGCAAAGTTGAACATGATTAAAAGGGGAGGATAGTGCAAAAACCATGAAGAAGATGTACTGTGACATATGTGACTATTATAAACGAGCATGTTGTGGAAGCCAACCTTTTAAATGTTGCCTGAAGTTGAACTGGTATCAGCCCGAATCGATGCAAAAAACTACTAGGGTGGTCTGAAAAGTTTCCGACCTTACAAAGCTTTTATTTCACTAGCTTTATTTTATTTTATTATCATCTTTGTTGAGGTCGGAAACTTTTCAGCCCACCTGCGTAATAAAAAAAATTGGAAGGATATTAAGCAAATATTTTAATCATATCGTATTAAACTGTAAAATGCCTTCCCTAATGACAAAATACACTTTAAACTTTTAATTCGTTTTATTGTTTATGTAGTTGTGTTTAGTATAAAAGTTAAATTACAATATAAAACAGCCTTCTATTGTGCCAGCAGTAGGAAAAAAATATCAAAGAAAAATAGCTATGCACTAAATACAAATTGTATGTTTTATAAAATTGTTTGTGAATTGGATTAGTGACATATTGAATCTTGACACTTTATGTTACCTACCCCATATTCACTGCTACAAGCAGGCAAATCGGGTCTACCTTTACGATTTGTTAATGTCGAAGGAGAGTTGCTTGTGATAAGTGTAAAAATACTAAATCTATTTCCTGCTTCATTTGAAAAAAAAATCAGTCGAAAGGACATTTAAATAAGGACAAGGTATGATGTTGTATAGTATATCATACATATTGCCCATTAAATACATTTTTAACAAGTGAAAACATGGTATCCGGTGAAATTGTATCTAGTACATGAAAGCTCGTCAGCTTCCACTGCCTCGTATCTGGTGACGCGGCTGACGAACCAGCGTGGGGGACTTCCCAAGACTCCACTTCCTGTTTTGTATGCTATGGAGGGGACAAACATGTGGATTTGGGAGGCCTCTGTGCTTTTTATTAATATTGTATGAATGAGCTAGTCAATGGTGTATTGTAAATATGGCATGAATGAGAACAATTATCGCAATTACTTATTGCCTAATAAAGCAGATTGTAATTTTAGCACAAAAAAAAAAAAAAAGTGCTGCCTTTCTTGATATAGCCCAAGCTTTTGAATAGGTTTGGCACGCAGGTTTGCTCTACAAGCTCAAAAGATATTTACCACAGGCCCTTTTCCTAATCCTACAGTCTTATCTTTCAAACCACTTCTTCTAAGTTTCTAAAGCTTCTTCGTGCTCTAGAATATTTTAACTACTATCCTATAAAAGCAGGAGTTCCTCCGGGCAGTGACCTGGGCCTCATCCTCTATAACCTATACACTGCTGGTGTACACTCTACCCCCAATTCCTTCTTGGCCATATTTTCAGATGACACTGCAGTCTTGTCATTTCATTCAGCCACCGTTATAGCACCCTATAGCCTTCCAAAACCCCTTGATGAGATCGAATATTAGTACAACCAATGGCGGATCAAAGTTAATGAAGCAAAATCTTCCCACATTACCTTCACCCTCTGTCGCAAGTCTTGCCCACTGGCTTATTTTAATTCCCTGTGTCCAAGACAGTACGGTACTTAGGCTTCCATCTTGACAAACGACTGACCTGGAACCCACACACGAGACTAAAAAGACAAGAACTAAACAGACGCTTTGGACAACTGTACAGACTACTTCAAAGGACATCCCATCTCTCAATAGAAAATAAACTACTAATCTACCAAGTTATACTTAAACCAATCTGGACATGCGGAATAGAGCTATGGGGGACAGCAAAAAGTCGAACATCAAGCGTATCCAATCCTTTCAATCCAAAGTCCTAAGAACAATAGTAAATGCCCCTTATTATGTCAGCAACAAAACCCTTCATAACGATCTTAATATACCCTACATTCTAGAACTCATCCCTTCCAAGTTTATGAAATTCCACAGCAGCCTTTCCAACCACCCTAATCCTCTAGCACAGTCATTGCACTGCGCCACTCATCCCTATAATCCTCCTCAGAGACTGAAACGGCAGTGGCCTCGTGACCTACTATAAACGCGTGACAGTGGGAGTCCTGGCAATGGCCAGTTTCTCCAATCATGTCCTATTGTATGAATGAGCGAGTGAATGATGCTGTAAATATGGTATGAATGAGATCATTTATCTGTATTATTATTGCCTTATAAAAGGCAGATTGTAATTATTGCACAATAAAGATTGTTATATATAAAATACCCTAAATTCTGGAACTCATCCCTTCCAAGTATATGACATTCCATAGTAGCCTTTCCAACCACCCAATCCCGTAGCACAGTCATTGCACTGCGCCACTCATCCCTTTAATCCTCTTCGGAGATTGAAAAGAAGTTAAAGTGAATCAATGACATCTTGTTTTGGAGTGCCGGAAAAAGTAAGTAATTTTTTTTTTTTGTAGTCCCTCCGATTGTACACAGAAGCCAATCATCGCTTGAGGTTTTAGTAGTTCAATATACAGGTCAACCACAATTTCATGCGTATCCCTTAATAGGTTTCTTTATCAAACTTTTAGAAATCTGTATTACATACATTTCTATCTTTAAAAACAAAAAGACTTTATGTACTTTATAGTACATGATTCTACCCTATAAACATACAAAAGATATCTAAAAACTACAATAAGGTTTTACACCGGGAATCGATAGATGAATCCAAAAAAAAAATGTAGATAGTACAGTTATTTAAAGGTAGGCTAGGACATCATTGTCGGACAAACGATTTCCTATGTCCCTTTAGTGCAAACAATGACGCTATGAAACCATCCAAGCAGGAGGATCAACTTAAAAAGTGTCACCCTGATAAAACAGGTGAAGGTTTGAAATACTTCCAAATACTAATAAGGAATAAATAAAACTAATAACACTACTTATAATAAAGAACAAGTTAAAGAGAGACCCATGATGGATAGTATATTCGCTTCGCCTCCCCCAAGAAACGATAGTGGTTTTACAATATCACATTTTATTACATTTTACATTTTACAATATCACGCTACTTTTAGCAAAATCTGGAAAACCACATACTATCAGGGAACAATTAATTTAGCCAGCCATTGAAGAGGTTTTAAAAACTGTTCAGCCCAAACGTGCATATGGTGTAATTAAAAAATATTTTTGAGCAACATCACAGCTCAATCCGTACTGATGATATGGTTTATGATATTGAAAGCTTCTTGTTTAATGATGTGCAAACGACACCTTTTCTCTATAAAACCGGGTAACTCATCTTTACCTGGTGATAAATGCTTTATAGTTGCATACGTTTTGTTATGGAGCAAGAAATCTATGAAGAACTGCTCTTTGCGAGAACTTTGACTAGAAGCACTGAAGGCCAAATAATATTTTATATTTTGAGAGATTACTTCATGAAAAAAGGATTCCTTTAACAAATATAATATAAGTGCCAGCAGATGGAGCACTTGCCATGTTAATAAATTACTGACCAAGGAGATTTAAGTTTAAGCCTAACAACATTAAAGCCAATTGAAAATTTGCTATTAATGAATCAGGCATACCTCCCATCAAAATCATTTATTTTTTTGTTTAGTTATTTTATGTAATAATTTCATTATATTTGCATTTTGTGTCGTTTTAATTAATAAATGTGTACAATTTAACTAAATAAGTTTTCTACTTATAGTTAAACCTATCAAAGCGAGTAGCACTTTGTCAGCTGTCAAAAACACAGCTTATGTGTTTTATCAAATGTAGTTGATAAATTTGTGAAAATTCAATATTAAAAAGGCGGGGGGGGGGTTCTATACAAAACAGAAAAAAATATTTTTTTTAGCATGAACGTTTCATTTAAATACTTACGAAATTTCGTAAATTTAAAATACAGCTTTCACGTAGGTCTGTGCAAGTATACAATACGTTAATGATCGCACTATAATAACCATTGAAAATTATCTTATGTTAATGATTATTACTATTGTGAATATTAATGATTAAATAAGATACCCTGTTAATGATAAAATAAGATTTACAATTAATTATATTATAACTATCACAAATACTAGAGTAAGTGCCTAGTGTGCTATGAGTGAGTAGGATGAATAAGGACAAGTAGGATGTATTAGTTCAGACACAGTAGAATATGTTTCTCAAGAAACTAATTTGGCAACATTTTAATATGATAACAGGTGTACAAATGAAATTTGGCTATTAAGTAGAAATGAGTCAGACTAAATAAAGTAACAATATAATTTCGAAGTGCTTATGTTTGTGCCTTCTTGAAGATAATTCTAGGCATTATTGTTGGTCGTGGGCTTAAACCGAATAAATGAAACCTCTCTTTTCAGTCTTTTCACAAAAATGAATATTTTTATATTAACGAGAGCTTTCAGCTGCTATTTTTCATTACTGATAATCTTAATAATTAGCCTGACCTTGCCCGGGAAGGAGATATTATCAGTTCTTGGACGTGGTAGCGTGTGCTGCCAAAACCACTCTTTAATTTTAGAAATGTGTAGTCTTGTGGGAAGGTAACGGAGGAATTTTTTATTCATGAATATAATTTTGTTAAAATAATGATCAGGTTAATAACTGTTTTTTAGCATTCAATAAGTTAAGAATAATGAATTGATGCTTGTGGCAAGTTACAAAATTTGGCTTCAAAACGGTAAACCTAACAACTGGGGAATATTACGGGGAAGTTTACAATTTTCTTTGGAGAAAATCCAGAAGTGATATAGAATAAATAAATTAAATTCGAAGGTCAAAAGTTACAGCCTTTTACCAATTATATTAGCATAATTTATAATTCCATCAAAGAAGCAAATGATACCTGAACACTGTATAACTCCAGAAGTGACCGAATCCTAAGACATTATCGGAATAGCTGATCATTTAGTTTTTAAACCAAAATAAAGTTAGTTGCCTACCACTTGACAAACAAGTACCACTACCAATTTAAAAGTAGTTTTTTTTTTAGTTTTTCCACTTTAAATATTTTGCTGTTCGAGAGGTGTTAGGTATTCCATCACGATTGCCCAATTGAAAAAAATATCTACTGTAACGTGTTAATTAATATGGTCTTGACTCACATATTAATAATTTAAAGCCAATTGTTAATGTTTGAGTACCTTAATTCGTTAATAATTGTCAAAATAATTTCAGATCATATATGTATGAATTTAGCATGAAAAATTATAAATGATGGTATTTTGCAATTACAAAATAAAAACTAATTACCAAAATAACTCTCCGGCAATTTTCGTTTATTTATAATCGAATAACATGTACTGACCCAATTTTGTTTTTTAATGTCATAGAATGTCACATGCCGTAGGTTGAGTTCATACACCTTCTCTTATTTTTAAATGGAGGGATAGGAGGGGGAAAAGAAATAATCAGGATAGATAATGTAAACATAAGATTTCTTTATAAAAAGTTTTCTTTTTAAGGTCAATATTAAGCCTATAAGTATTTAAAACTATTCTTAGCACTATTTTTTAAGATATAAATTTTAAACGCCTTCCTGGGGCGTTAGAGGCTCGTTTATCTTGGCCTTGATGTGTACAGTCAAGACGTTTGGGTTTCTCTGATATTTTATTGTCTCTATGTAATGATGCCGGTGTTGGCAGACCATATCGATTCTGTTACTAAAGGAAATGAAAAGCAATGTAGTAGTTAGAGCTGACATTTGAACAATCATATAAACATGTGCAATATTGAAGATAGAAGAAACACAAACTGCCATTGCTTTAAAGTAACTATTTTTACGTCATGATACCTGGTGATGAGTCATTTTAGAGATAGTGATAGAGACCTGCGTTAAAATTAATTAGATTGTGCAATGTTTAACTTTTATAGAATCTTATTTGAATTAAATTGTAACTTAAATCGATATTTTAAAATGAATAATTTTTTGTTTTGATTAAATTTTTTTGATAGGAATCTCAGACGGTATAATCAGTATACTACAGTGAGTTTCTAGACTGTGTAAAATATATATATATATATATATATATTATTGTCTCCCGGCTGTAGGCGATCAAAAAAGAGGGAATAAGTATGGTAATATTACACACAGGTACGATTGCTAACTGGCTTTATTATCTTCACATCCTCTATCTATACACGGGCTCTGTTTACGTACATTAAGCCCGGTGGTATTAGGCTTAATATTGTCTTCCCACTAGCCATAACATAACATATTGTGTTTCATCCTGGCTTTATATTCTGTTCTCTTTTTTATTATTAATTTGTTTTTCGAATTGAGTAAATTATTATATTTTTTCATTTTATGTATCTACATTATTTTAATGTCATTTGTTCTTAAATAATACATATATATATATACCTGGAAGAATGAGCTATCAGAAATGGCCGGGTCAGGATTCATAATAGAAACGCAGTTTGGAATGATTGAGATAACTATATAACTATATATAACTATATAACTATATATATAATGCGCTATAAACAGTAGCGTAAGATAGCTAGGAGGTGGGCTCCATCGAGAACATCCTGATACCAACAGTGTACACGACGGAATGACCACAGAACTCCCAACAGACCATCTTAGTTTGAGGGTGCAACCTCAAAAAGACGCTGGTCGCATGTTCTTGCGTATCCAGCTTTGCTTATTGGCCCAGGCTTCCACGCCCATAGCAGTGAGACGGATTGGGAGACAAAGGGAATTCGTTTACACCATTTCATAATTTAAGCCTTTTGATAATTTTTAATGAATTGGATCTAGAAGAAAAATAATGCCTGGTTTTTTTTCAAAATGTTTTATAGTCTAAATATTATTAAACATAAAAAAATTATTAATTTAGATTTATAAATTATTTGTTTATCAATAACTAATCTGAGATTTATTCATCTGATTTCTATTTATATATGGTGTAAGTAGAAGCATCTTAATTTTTTTTCTTTTGATTTACCACTAATAAAAAGACATATCTGATAAAAAAAATATAGGATTTGTAGTTTCACACTACAAATCGCACAAGTTTTATTACATATTACAAAAACCACTATATCGCCACTCATTACTCTTATAACACAGCTTCTACATCAAAGCTTTCACATCAAAAAAATAATATCATTCTTCACTAGCTATCTTCAAATTGTGTTATGGAATCCAAAATGGCTGAAACCCCGACTTATCGAGCTATATAGATATCTATCTCGCTTACTTCACGGCAGACGAATGGACTTTTGGTTAATAACTGACGCATACCTTACCTCTAAAAGTTACTTCTATCTTAATTACATCACCTATAGAACGAATCACCCAGATAATACGGGAAGTCGGCTATACTTATTTATTATACATTCAACATCCTACTTACATCATACAACCTACAGCTTTTACTATTTATAGACAATCATAAATATATCAGAAATTATATTTCTAGAAGACATGAATCTAGGACAGGAAGAACTTACCAACTTCTTTAGCCTTACTCATCCAACATTCATCGCTTAAACACATGCATTGGGGTTGTGGGAGAACAAAAACAGGAGGGAGACATTTGCTAGGTGATGTGAACACTACCCCAAATGATTTCTCTCTTTACAGCAACTGACGCACTGTCACTGGCCTGACAAATCTGACTATTCACTAACACAGTACGAGAAGCTTACAACAAACTAACTAGCCGACTAAAAAACGACCTGCAAAATCAATATCAAATCAAACCAACGAAATTAAAATCTTTCTCAACTTTGGAAAAATGATGCTTAATTTTGCACTGCTATTAAAAGCATCCTAACTAAAAACACAGACCCGCCGTCCGATGACGATTAGGCTAAACCTGACGTAGGCAAATATAATTCGTTCAGCACCTAATTACCAACAGCCTTTTCAACTAATGACAACCTATTTGAAGACAGACTTACCTCATTCCTGAACCAGCCTTCCACTTTAATTAAGTTAAAACAAACTGACGAAATATAAATGCATCATTCACCGATTTGGACGTACCGGCCTGAATTATAGAGATCAGCCACCAAATCTAACATTAACAAAGTGCAGGTGTATCAGACCATTATACTCAAAAACATAACTAACAAGCCTTGGTACGTATTTAAAATATCATTATACAAGGACTTATATTATAACATATTACCCGCACAAGAAGTTATTCCTTATCGATATCGCACATTTCACGAAAGAATACAAGGTCATACAAACGTACCGCATTAACACTTTATCCTCGCAAACACTTCATGAAAATCCTTCTCACCTGCTAATCGACCAGCACAGGGACTAACCTCCATGAAGCTGTACCCACACGCTGCAGTTAACATGGAGCAAGACCTCTGCTCTAATCATATCATTTATTAGTGGCCGTTGTAAATAGTATATATTTTTTATATCTTTGCCTGAATCAAGAACATCTAACATGAATGCACCTGTTCAACCCTGAAGGACTTGAATCAGACAATAGATAGGAGAAAGTCGTAACGACTTCCATAAATAACTTTGATGACACTATAAAATATAACTTTCCTCTACCCAAGCCGATCGTTTCCCATCAAAGACACAAATATAAATCTATATTCACGATTAACTATGAGCTCCCATATTTATAATATTTAAAGCCTCGTCAGATTCTAAGATGATCATGTGCGATTCAGTTGAAATATTAAAATTTTTAATAACATGTGATATTTTGAAAGATGCAAAACTTGAGTAGTGGGAAAAGATTTACACAATATCATCCCCAATCTTACTAATTATTAGTATATACCAACGTTTTGGACTATTATCAGCACATCATCCTTTTTTTATCCTTCAAAATATTATAAATTACTGAAAGGATAGTGCAATAATCCGTGAAGAAGAACACATCACACAACAGAAGATCAGTTGTGGAATATTGACAATTGTAAACGGTGCCAAATTTTGGGAGCCAAACTTTCAAATTTTGCCAGAGTAAGGACTGATATTCCGAAGCGTTGTAACAAACTAATAATTAATAAAATTTGGTATTTTACCTATCTTTTAATAATAATCCATTTCCTTCAAAATATATAAACCTTCATATATACTCATTCTAAAGAAATTTTAGTAATGAACATTTTTCACATAATTACTTTTATTGATTAGAACAAACCCCACGCACCATTAACGTTAGAATCGAGTTGAAGGTATGTCCTCCACCAAGTCATGGACGACTCATAAACTTTAGCTGTTTAATATTTTCCCATAATTTTCTCAATATGGGATAACAAGTAAAACAATAAAACATTGAATTTTATCTAGGGTTAACGAGCTCCAATCTATTTGATTGATAAACCTTCAAAAGTTGATCAAACGGGTGAAGGTTGAAGCTCCCTAATATGTAAATATAAATCCAATGACAAAAATTGAAAATGACTTATATCTATAGGGTATTATAGTTAAATAAATATTACAAACTTGTTGGGCAAAAACTTTATTTTTACTGCAAAGTCCCATTCGGTGGCAAGGGTAGCCTTTTCAACTTTGCAATCATAACTCATAATAAAATATCAAATTGTGATTTGATTACAAACTAATAATTATTAAATTTTACGTCATGACGAAATAATTACACTATAGATGAGGTCACCAAATTACTTACAACTAAATAGGTGTCGTATTTGCTGAAACAATTAAGTAACTGACGTTCTTATAAATCGGTGAAAACATAATTGCAAGAAAAACTTTTTTTTCGGAAGGAACACCGTTTTAACAATAGTTAGCCCCATGTATGACAGGCGGTGCATTTATCACGTAAAGGTGAATGATAGTTAGTAACCCTCCATAAATAAGACACATCAAGTTCTCAAACTAAACCCTTTGCTGTTACGTTTTTGTCCTTCCGAATTTATAATTTGATATTATTTATAATGTAATAACCAATATCACAAAAATTATCGATACAAAATCAACAGTTTCTATTGAAGACAAATAAAGTGTGTAAATAATAAACGATATAAAACTCTATGCTACAGCAAGTATAAAATTAAAATAATTCACAGATGATTTATGAACCTGCACTATATTCTGGTTAAATTGATCAGAACATCTTATATAGCTGCAGGGTGAGGCATATTACGGGATCTGGAGTTATTTTAGTTAGTATTACTGATGGGGAAAATAATTATGAAAAAGTATTGATGGAATAACGGATTAAAACTGCGTTAGAGGCTTTAAGGTACATTAAGATGATTTAATAGATCTTAACATACGCAACAATTGTTTCTCTAAATAATTGAGTTTTTTTTTACTCTTAAAACCCTTGCCAGACCTCGAATAACTCGTAATGCGAAATTAATAAAGGAGTGAAGCCATGGAGGTCAAGAAATGACTGACTAGACAAAAAAATTAGGGGACATTGAGGGAATCACTCGCGAGCCATGTGTTACACTAAATTATATGAATTATTAGCAAATCATTGTCACTGGTTATATTGATCTATTATTTGTTAATCCACTTACAGTTACTCATCTTAAATTATTTGTTTTCCTCCATACAAAATTTTAAATATTACTTATATTTTTAGCCAATTAATTATTATTTTTAAAAGATTTCGGGTGTATAATATAAAGAATCATAGAGGTCGGCAATGCCCCGAGGACATTGAAACAATTTGAAATGACCCCCACCTCAATATCAATAACTCAATTCGTCTTAAATTTGGTAATCTCGTATCCTACATCGTTAACAAATGGCAACATTCAATTACAAACGAAAAGCATATTAGACTGCAATTGAAACAACAGTTTTCAAAAATTTCTGAACAATTAGACGAATATGGGAATAGTTACAAAGTTAGTTTAGTTAGTTAAGTTACGAAATTTCTGGAGTGTAAATAGTTTTCTACGATATATGTTATGTGTGTAGATGGCGATCGTATATTTTTAGAGGAGAATTTTGTATAACAAATATATAAATAACTAAATATATAGGCTTGGACACACATAATAAACTTTTTTTGTTTTTCTTTTTTATTGTTTAATGTTTTTTTTTTTGGAGGGAGGATCCCGAGTGGCTCTGATATTGCTTAACTATAAAGCAAGTATGTATATATTTATATAACTATATTTATTTATTTTGAGAATCAAACAGTAACTTTAACTATGCTGAAATGCACCATTACATCTGCCTGGATTTATATTAAGGGTGCCTTAACCCGAAAGCGATTTTTAAAAAAAATGGCCGTAGATTCCTGTTGTAGCTGTGAAGAATGGTGCCTAAAAGTGATACGATACCGACCTCCCACAAATTCAAAAGAAGCTTTTTTGAATCCACTTTCTGACTTTACCACTATCATATTCCAATAAGTAATATTCGATAATTAATTTATTTTTAGTAGAATTTTATCAGCGGAATCTACCAAAGATACAATCATTTGCACCAACGAACAATCAGACGTTTCCACACTTAAATTTCCAGGTTTCGTTGGTCGTTCGTTACAGATGTAACGAAACTTTTTTGACCTTATGGTTATCAGTGTACCGACTAACACACTTTCCCATTGGCACTAGGGAGGAAATTTCACAGATTATGCAATTATCTATGTCTTAATTACTTTAATGAATGCCCTGACCGTGGGACCAGGCCCTGCAGGGATTGGCCAAGTTGCGCAAAATCATTGTTTCACTTAGCTAGAGCTTCCTCTTCCAGGCAGGGAACGTCCTCCGGTTCTTAAGGGTCGTAAATCTCAACTTCTCCGTTAACAAGTTATAACCGTGAGGGTTAGCATTACGTCAGAGAAAGTTATATGAGTTGGAAGAGAGGACCAGTCCTTTGGGATAGTTTAAAACTCAAGGAAGGAACAAGGTGTTGAAGCATGAAGAGGGCTATTGTATCATCACTAAACCGACGGCTCCCACGCTGGCCGTCGAAACCATTTGACACGTTTGTTTGTTTGTTACTGGATCATCGGTGCTTTTACACCTTTCATGTGAGATATGCCTAATATACGCCATTTAATTGCTGTAAGACTTTTGAATTCATGAAATCTTTTAATCCCAAATGAAGGACTGAGAAAACAGCCTAGCCAGTGTCAGACCTCAAGTAAATATAACCCCAAAAGAAATATTTTGGAACCTATTTTAACAAGATTGGTGCAACCAATGGCGGATCATTGTGCCCGCATATTGCCTCTACCCTCTGCCCCAAGTCCTGTTTATTTTAATTCCATCCCTCTTCCTGTATCAAGGCTTCCATTCCATTGTATAACCCACCTCGGAGATTGAACATAGTGATATAGATCAAAGGTAGTGATCTTGTGACCTGTTGTAAATATGTGACAGTCATGGGAATGACGAATTTCTCCAATCTGAGCGTCTGTGGCTCTCACGGGCTTTGTCAGACTCCACTGGCTCGTATCCGGTGAGACGGTTAATGGAGAAAGGTGGGGTGAATTCCCAAGACTCCGCTTCCTCCTTTTCATGTGAGAGAGGTGACAAAGATGTGGATTTGGCAGGTCTGTGCTATTCCTAAATACTGTATGAATGAGCGAGTGAATGTATAATAATAATAATACGCAATAAAGTATTTTAATAGGCAGTATGCTGAATGGGACATACAAAATCCATGAGACACTACTCCAACAATGTTAACGTTTCTAGCAGTGCCGCTCGAGCAGTAACAAAGCTTGTCGAAGAGCAGGTAGTTCTCGTTTGACAGACACCAACAAAGGAAGAGTAGGGCCACATTTGGGTTCGTTCAGGATTTTAGGAGCATGCAATTGATTAGTAGACATTAGAACATTAATGAGAAACTCTACTATTTCAGTAAGACATAAAAGGCTAAATCCGCTATTCTATTGTGGTGTGAGGCTACAATCTTTCTTTCATATGTTTTTGAGTTTATTTATATTTAAATAATATAATTTAGAATTAATCGATAAATAAAATTTTGGTAGGTAAAAATAGTTACATTATTATTCGATATTGAGGTTCACTATTCTCATAAGTAGTAAATGCGCAATTGAACCATAAGAAAAAATACAGTCCCACGCCGTCGGCGTAACAATGGAGTGCTTGCTTTAGAAACCATTACTCCGGGGCATTACATGATAACTCAGTCCAACAAGTAACTAGGCAAATAACGCATGCTGAATCATACTTTATCATACCAGTTTCCAATATCTCACTGACTATCTAGGTAAAATTAACCAGGTACTAATTTTATTATTGCCGGGCTTTCCACCCTTCTATGTCTTCTGAGTTCCAGTCAAATAATCGTTCCAATCAACTGAGAAAGGTATTAAGGCTTAAGGAGTTATGTAAAACCATAGGCATGTTTCTTTGTCGGATGCTAACTTGCTTGCCGAACTTGATCTTCGAAGACAATGCCAAGCATGAACCTGCAGAGAAGGTAGTGCTGTAATGAGGCGAACAAATGAATCTGCTTCATATTTTGTAATGGTGAAGCGGTGCTTAAAAGTAAATTTGTCTATCTAAATTGGAAACTGTATTATTATTGCCTTATAAAAGGCAGATTGTAATTATTTCACAATAAAGTTCTAAATTATAAATTATAAATTGGAAATACGCCAGAGAAATATAGTAAAATAACAAAATAAAATACTATGTTCCTCTTTTATACTGAAAAGTGTCTTTAGGATAAAAATTCATAAAAAATATAACATTAATCCCATAAGTTTTCTAAAAAATAAGTATACTTGATAAAATTGTTTCCCCCCCCCCAATTCACACTTTTTATGCCTGATTGCATTGTATTCTCACTATCAACCTGGATATTGTTCGCTTCTGCTGTATAATTTATCTTGTTGCTACTCATTCTGTTTTTTGATTCTAAACTACCAATTTATTAATGTATGGTTAATGTGGAAGTAATCCTCCAATTTCGAAGAATGCAGTAGCAGTACAAAAATAACATTCCAAAGACTTCGAGCTTTTCATCTTTCTCAAAACGCCAAGAAATCAAAATATTTTGATGTGTACAGCTGCGCTAGCTCTCATTACACAGCCAAAATTACAAAAATATCACTATAAAGTAATTAGAAAAGTTGCAGAAGCCCAAGTCACTCGGTATAAAAGTGAAAGAGCAATGTCAACGCGACAATGTCAGCATAACGCCCAAATCTGCTGAAGTTTGCCTCTAAAATTCATTACACCACATTGCAAAACGGATACAACAAATAAAATTCTATATTGAGATAGAAACCAACAAATTTGTGGGCCAGGAGAGCCTAACGTATGCAGAAATTTTCGGATCAAGATTTCAATGTTTCACACTTAAATTTATTTATCACTTTAGAGATGACAGCACGCAATAATAATAGCAATCTGAAAATCTTCAAAATTGCAGGATGATATTTAACAGGTTTTTACAGAGCTATAAAATTTCAGTTTCTAGAGAATTTTCTAGAGAACCACAATTCATACGTGAAGAAATAATACTTGTGCAGTCACGCTACTTGGACCAATTAAACTAATTGAAAAATTAGATTTTGGTTTTTCAAATTTTGTAATCCTTCTCTTTGTGGTGAACTAGAACGCTGTATTGTATTATACGCTTATCATTTCATATAATTTCTTCAATAATTCTTGGTAGTTTCCAAAATCCAACAGTAATTGTTCTTATAGGAAAATCAAGGTATAGATATAGAAAGAAAACTGGTGGAAAGGAACTTAGAAATAAAGGAATGTGGTGCGTTTTCCTTCGTTGGCTTTTATTCTTCATCTTATCGTCTCAATCACGAAAAGATGAATTTGGAATATTGTGAAATGCTATATAAATCTCGCTCAATTTCTTTTACAAGTGCTCGTATAATCCTATCACACCTACTTGAGTCCAGGCAATCACGTTGGAGTGCATATTTTGGGTGAATAGGCTGTACGCGATTACTTGTTCGCTCACACGCTACCTTTAAAGAAAACATATGCGCTTACTACACTCCGTACTCATGTTTGATGAGAGGGTAATAGTGAGGCCTGCCAAGTGGCTTGTCCTACATGAGCAGTGGTAAAAGAACTGGTCTCGAAGGCGTGATATAAAAAATTACTGTTGTACAATTGACAGCGGTCGCTGCACAGTAATTATGTTGCAACAAGGGACGCGCGCTTCTTTGTCAGCGATCATCAATCTTCTCGTCTTCCACTATAAGGAGAAAGAGATTCCGCAATGAAAGTGCTCTCATTTTCCCATATGTAGAGAGAGGCCAGAGTATTTACAGGCAACTGGATCTTGTAGCAGATGATAGGTTTTATGTTAAATACATGCACTGGGAGTGTAAGACAATCCGGGCAGAGATTGTACTCATACAAAATAAGGCAAAGCAATATTTTTTGTCAGTCAAATTGTACTTTCATTAAATGATATTATTCGCAAACGGCCAATGAATAAATATCTTATTTGAAGTTTGTAGGATTAAAAACCAATCATTTATTATTCAACGACGAAACTACTGCCTAAACTGACAGGAAAAACTGATAAATAAATTTCAAAGTGAATAACTCTAAAATAACTACTAAATCGTGATATTTCTTACATATCCACCGTACTAAATATTTGAATCTTTATAAACCGTCGTGAGTTTTTATTCCTGACTGACTTATCACTAATTGCAAGTTTATGAATTGTGGTAACTGGAAAAATATCCAGATAAATTTTAAACATTAATTAATTATTTGAATAAAAAAAAAATTAAGTTGTTATTCTAATAATATTTATCTGTTATATAAAAATTTGGTGACACAGATATGGCAATGACAATAAACAGAATTGAGTATCCAAACAACGATTATTATCTGTGGCGAGCTTGTTATTTCACCAAGGTGTTCGCCTCTGTCAGCAGATGATTTGGGGGTGGGGGTAGTGGGGAATATGAGGAATAAAATATTGAAGTTCCGACCTGAAAAACTTTTTTTTATGGCTTATCAAACATTAATCGTACTTCATGTTATGCAAATTAATTAGGTACTCGATTTATGCATGTCCCAGCTATTTTCCTGCTATTGACGGGTTTTAGCTAATATTTTAGCCATGAGTTTATGGTATAGCTGTCGGTTGGAAAAGATTTGATTTTTTTTCAATTTTAATTTCTATGGTCTAAATCTTGACATATTTATTTCTATCATTCATTTACTCTTTATTTTAAATTTAATATTACTAACTATGGCACTAAAAAACTGTGATACACCCATCTTATTCATACAGTATTTGCATTATAGACATAGACCACGCTATTTCTGCAGGCACAAGGGCAGTGGGTGTCGGTAGCGGTTGTAAGGTTCGTACAGCAGTCTGATCAACAGAAAATCACATCTTACATAAGAAAATATAATACTCATATATAAAAACAGACTTGAACGACAGAGGACAGCAAAACTATCTAACATCAAGTGCATCCAATCCTTACAAGCTAATGTTCTAAGAACAACAGTTCAATTCGTCATTTTATGTTACAAACGTAACCCTCTACGCCTTTAAAACACTCAATAGGCAACATTGAAATTCCTAATATCTACCAAAAAATTTGACCACCGTGGTCACTTTCAAGCATTACCTATCCCTACAATCCTCCCTCCTATGAGATCGAAGTGGAAGTGGCCGGCTCTAGGACCTTTTGTAAATATTGGGAGTTCTGGGAACGGTCAGTTTTCCCCTCACTTCCCCTGAGCATCTGCGGCTCTCACGCTCTCCTTCAGCCTCTTATAATCCGAAGTAACAGTTATGGCTGCAGTAGCCTGGGAGGTTCCCCTCTCCTCCTCCTCAAAGCAGTTCTTCCTTGGGGTATGTACTCGTATATATGTCCGTAGTCCATGAATTCCTAGGATCTCCAAAAGCCTACCTGCCACTGGAAGTTCCGGCACTGGTTTTCCCCCTAATATCTGTAGCTCTCGAGCTCTCGTGAGCCCTCTAATTAATCAACATAACCGTCAGAATTCAGTTCCATGAACTGTAATTGTTGATATTATTGAAAACAGAAAATAACGTTTTTATAAATACCAAAATTTCTATAACATGCATATCCAGCTACAGTATGTTTGTTATAGCAACTGTTATTAAACCAGGTGAAGATGAGTAACAGCTAAAATTGTGGAAAAGTCGGGAACACAATTTTAACAGCATTTTCATCTGTACGTCTACCTGTCTGTCTGATCTTGCGATTGAAACCCCTGCTCACCCTAAAGAGCCATGACATTTAAATGAAGATCTCATAAACATAAAAAAACACTACTCAAACCATACCATAAACCGCGATTAGATGTGATTTAGGTTACGAGACCCTTCATTTATTTATGGTTCACACTTGACTTGAGTCGTTGGAATATAAAATAAAGCAAACATGTATTACTTCATGGTTCTAGGCTTTAACTGGAAGAAGAATGGCCCTGAAATAAGAAACACCTGAAGAATCTGAATATAGGATGGAAATTCTAGTGTCCTGAAAACTGATTATCGAACATTACCCTCCTTGAGTCAACATACTCCAGGGGGTAATGGTAAAAATGTCAAGTGTCTCCTTTTCTACACTTCGTTAGTATTCAAAATGTATATTTTTTCTTCATTTCTGCAAATGTATGAAGGGCAGAAAGATTTTGATACCCACTGGACATAATGGACATGCTGACTGACTTTATTGTGAGAGTCCGGTATGAAAAATAGTTATCTGTACGAAGTAAGAAGAGTTCAGAACGAGAAGAATTAGCGTTGTAGACTAACCTCGGTTCAGTCCACTCATTCCCTCACTGAATTTTTAAATTTGAGATTAGATTCACAACAACTGCAAGGTAGACAGACCTATTACCGCTAGGCGCTAATGGGCCATCCTAGTGTGACCAATCCTCCAGCAGGCCAATATCTCTTCCTCCCTCCTATTAGACATGAACAAGGGAAAGTTTATTTTCTTCTATAAGGCATGGAGTATTGGCTGGTGGTATGCAAATTGCCATGATAATTTTAAATCATTCCTATCACACAAAAGCAAATTGTTCAATAGACTAGGAAAAATAAAAAGACATTTATAATTAATTTTTAGAAGTTTTGACTGCAGGGTATTCTTTATGAAAGAATAAATAATATTTTTTGCTTACCTACAATTTTTTTAAATTTAAACTTCAAGTTTTTACTATTTTTTTTTTACTATTTTAATTATAGTACCTCTGCCCAATAGGACACACTTTATTTATCTTATAATGTGTCCATAAATTAAAAAACACTTTAAATTTTAATTAAAAATTATGGATTAGCTATAATTCATTTTCATTTTCACCTTTCATCTATCATCTTTATTATATCTAGCTCAAAACAAAAGCACGGTAATTTTTCCCTTGTTTACTAAGATTATGTCATGTTAGTCATGATTATTAAATTTTGGTAGAAAGTTAAGTAAAGTATTCATCCTTTTGTAAAATTGGCTCTTACAAAAAATATTCTTAAAATTTCACTGTTAAATGTTGCTTCACCAACTCAAAAAGAAGCCACATCAATGGAAGACGTGTAAGCGTTCAAATGGCTAGTCCCAACTAATTCTTGGTGGACCTTGCCTGATATTTAATGCTAAGTCGGTAAAGAACCTTTACATTTAAGTTCTTATTCTCAATGAATTATTGAATTCTTCATGATCTCAGGAATCCTAGATGTAATATTTTTCAAACTCCCCGTGAATAAGCGTTTCATATGAAATATAATTTGCGAGAATGTTGACAAAGATTAAGACGTCGGATTAACAATACCAGTATCCGAGTTGATTACCTCAACAGGTTTCCAGGTCTGAAATATTACTATTAGTTGAAAGTCAGTATTGAGAAGATTTAGAATTCATTTCAACTTTCTGCTCTTCACGCTGACAGAAAATCCTAAAAACATGGGGGGGGGGGGCAGTTTTTTTGGGGCCACGCTGGGCTCTGAGCTCGAGTGGGAGACACTTAGCGATTGCTGGCTAGCATACAGAATACTTATTCTTCATGAGTCAAGATAGAGTATATGAGATCATAAGATTTGCTAAGCTCAGCATCTGTAGGGTTGGGTGGGTGTAATCACACCGGGCTGAAGACTTCGTTCAAGACATCCTTGTACAATATTAAGGGAAATAATTGAGCTCAGATGAATTGTTACAATAATTTTTAATGTATAATATACATATATATGTGTAATGAAAGTGTCCTCTCTTTAATTTGAATTTGCCATGCTGCTTCCACTGGCTGACACCAGATGGAGCAGCAGTTATGAGATAGAGAAGGTTATGTGAGGTAACAGAACATGTAAATAGTGTAATTAGAGAATGGATAGTTATTAACTGTAATTGTCGTTTCTTTGTTTACAGGTAAGATTGTGTAAATCAATATTAATAATTGTTATAATATAATATATAGTGAATAAAATTGCTAACTTTGTTTACAGAGAAACTGATTTCAGTTTATTCACCCCACCTTCAATAATTGTCTTACAAAACGACAATAGGAGTTACAATGGCGAAAAGACTGCAATTCACTATTAACTTTGTGGGATCACCGAAGGATAAGAAGACAAATGTTCTCTCAATTACCACAATTAAGACAGAGGAAAACGAAGAATATGTGTTGCCCCGAGAGAAAAGCTTTATGAGTGATCATGAAGAATTGACTAAGACACTTATTTATAAAAGATTGAGGAACAGTTTTACTCAAAGAGGTCAACAGAAGAGTGTGTGGATTACATTAACCGAGAAAATGAAAACAATATATTTTGATGAAGAAGGTAATGTAATGTTTGATAATTTATATTTAGAACAAGTAGTGAATAAAGATAAGATGGTTGAATCCACACAAAATAAAGAGAATGAGCTAAATTTAAAACATATAGCAGAGAAGTTCATGGCTGAGAAGTTTACATGTAAACACTCAAATGATAAACAGTGGCTAGAGATGTTTGAGAAAGAATGTAGAAGATGTGGAATCAATGCAGACAGTAATAAGATTGAGATATTAAGGTTGTTTTTGGAAAAGTCATGCTTAGACTGGTACTCAGCAACCCTAACAATATTAACAATGGACTCTGTGTGGTCTGAGTGGAAAGAAAAATTTTTGGAAACTTTTGAAGACCAAGGATGGAGTACAGGAATGCATGCTATATCATATAGGCTTAAAGAAGGTCTACTGATGGAATACGCCATGAAAAAAGAGAAATTATTGTTAGATATGGATGAGAATATTAGTTCACAGACTTTAGTGATGCTTATAGCTGCAGGCTTACCTGAGTTCATTAGAAATAAGTTAGATAAGGAAAAATGTGAGAATTCGACCAAATTATTTCATGAAATTAGAAAATGTGAGGGTCTAGCGAACAAAAATAATTTTATGAAAAAGAAAGATGCAAAACTTTTTAGTAAAAACAAATTTCAAGAAAAAAAGCCATGCAATAATTGTGAACAATTAAACAAAGGCATCAGATATCATCCAGAAGCTTCATGCTGGTTTAAAAAGAGAGACAAATATGAAACTAGAATACTGGGAAGCAACTCAGTATTAGAAGTAGATCTAAATACAGAACAAAAAAACGAATAATCACACCATTGATTAAAGTAAAAATATTATTAGAAGAGAAGTTACAGGTAAATGGGACATATGATCCAGGATTCCAAGTCTCTCTAATAAATACAAAATTAATTAAGATAAAGAAAAAAACAGAAGATGTTAATAAGATATATTTAAAAACAGTCAATGGTGTGACACAAACAAAAGGTTTAGTAACCATAAAAGTGAAAATTTTTGACATAGAAAAATATGTTGATGTGTTCATTGTAGAGAGAGATGATTTTGAAGATTTTCTTATAGAATTAGATATTATCAAAAAATTTAGATTAATTCAAAATGAGAATCTACAAATATTACAGAAGAAAGAAGATGAAATAGGAAATACTGAGAAAAAGAAAGAAAAAAATGAAGAAGTTAAAGTGAATTTTAATGAACATATCGAAGAAGACGGGTTCAAAATAAAATTAGATCACTTAGATAATATGAGAAAGATTACGATAGAAAGACTGATAGAAAAGTACAGTACAGTATTTGCCAGGAACAAATATGATGTGGGCACGGTTAAGGATTACGAAGCTAGAATTGACTTACTGGTGGACAGATTCTACAGCAAAAGGCCGTATAGATGCACTATAGCAGATAAGAAGGAAATAGAAGATCAGGTGGCAAAATTATTACAAAATGATTTAATTGAAGAGTCTTATAGTCCATTCACAGCCCCCGTGACCCTAGCATTCAAAAGAGATGAAAACAAGCGATCAAGATTATGTGTAGATTTTCGTGAATTGAACAAACTAAGTTATACCACAAGCTCAACCATTCCCATTAATAGATGATTTAATAATACAAACAAGAAACTGCAAATACTTCACCAAACTAGATATAAATTCCGCTTTTTGGTCAATTCCATTACGCATTGAAGATAGACAGAAAACAGGATTTGTCACACAAGAAGGGCACTTCCAATGGACATGCCTACTCTATGGTTTAAAGACATCACCAGCTATTTCCCAAAGAATTTTATCCAACATCTTAAGAAAGCACAATTTAAAAGACTTTTCAGAAAATTATATAGATGACATCTTACAGATGCATCTCTAGAAGGTATTGGTGCAGTTTTGAAACAAGTACAAAACAATGGAAAAGAAAAGCCAGTAGCATACTTTTCAAAAAAATTAAGCGAACCGCAAAAAACGAAAAAAGCAATTTATTTAGAGTGTTTGGCAATCAAAGAGGCATTAAAATATTGGCAATACTGGTTAATTGGAAGAAAATTCACTGTATTTTCAGATCACAAACCATTAGAAAATTTAAACATAAGAGCAAGAACGGATGAAGAACTTGGTGAATTAACTTACTATTTGTCACAATACAATTTTGAAATTAAATACATTCCGGAAAAGGATAATACCAAAGCAGATAGTTTGAGCAGAAACCCGGTATTAGAACCAATTGAAAATAAAGAAGAAATCCTAAAAATAGTTAATTTGATAAAAATACAAGAAATTAAAAAAGATCAAGAGGAAAATAGAATATTACAAAACACCAAAACAAAATTAATAGAAAAAGATGGAGTGTTCTATAAAAAAGTAAGAAATAAAGAAAAGATAATTTTATCTGAAAACTTAAGTTTAGAATTCATTAAAGAAATACATTCTGAATGGTGCCATATAGGAATTAAACAAATGATGAATAGGGTATGCCCTTATTATACAGCAAAAAATATAACTGCAAATATAAAAAAAACTATGTAAAACCTGTGAAATATGTATTAAAAACAAATCCAGAGGGCAAGCAAAATATGGGCTAATGTCACAACTAGGGCCAGCAACAAAACCATTCGAAATAATGCCAATCGACACTATTGGAGGTTTTGGAGGACAACGATCAACAAAAAGATACCTCCACCTGCTTATTGACCACTTCACAAGATATGCATTCATTTCAACATCAAAAACTCAGAGTGCCACTGACTTCATCAAGTTAGTAAATAATGTGCTGGAAACAGAGAAAAAAGGTATAATACTTACAGATCAATACCCAGGAATCAACTCAAGAGAATTAAAAGATTTCCTAAGGGAAAAGGAGGTTCGATTGATATTTACAGCAGTTAATGCACCCTTTTCCAATGGTTTAAATGAGAGACTAAATCAAACTCTAGTCAATAAAATCAGATGTAAAATGAACGAAAAAGGGAAGAAGAGAGCCTGGACAACAGTCACTAAAGAATGTGTGGATAAATATAATGAAACAGAACATACAGTAACTGGTTTTCCACCCAAGTATTTATTGGATGGCACAGATACTAGCATATTACCTGAAGAATTAAAAAAAAGAAACAATAAAGAAAACTGGATGAATGACAGTAAATTAGCCTTAGAAAGAACAAAAAAGTCTCATGAATATAACAAGAAAATATTTGATAAATCAAGAAAACATTGGGAATTTAACACAGGAGATACAGTATATATAGAAAATGGCAACAAATTGAACAGGAATAAACTAGATGAATTAAAAATTGGTCCCTTTGAAATAACAGAAAAGATATCAAATTCAATATATAAAATAAAAACCGGAAGAGGAAAGCAAGAAACTGGATTCTTTCACATAACAAAATTACTTCCGATATTACCAGACTGAAAATTTTCAAAGAATTTTCACCTCAGAGAGGGGAGATGTAATGAAAGTGTCCTCTCTTTAATTTGAATTTGCCGTGCTGCTTCCACTGACTGACACCAGATGGAGCAGAAGTTATGAGATAGAGAAGGTTATGTGAGGTAACAGAACATGTAAATAGTGTGAATAGAGAATGGATAGTTATTAACTGTAATTGTCGTTTCTTTGTTTACAGGTAAGATTGTGTAAATCAATATTAATAATTGTTATAATATAATATATAGTGAATAAAATTGCTAACTTTGTTTACAGAGAAACTGATTTCAGTTTATTCACCCCACCTTCAATAATTGTCTTACATATGTACTAGTTATACTATATATACTAGTTTGGTGTAATATATATATACTCATAATTTTCGTTTAAATTCAATAATTCCTCACAATTCCTTTAAATTATGCTAAATTTTCATCTTCTTGTTATTTCAATCATGTTTTATTTTTCATATATACAAATATCCAACAAATCTTTCATTGTTCAATACGGTCTTTGGCAAATATTTATCTTTTTCACATGTATTTCTCAACCGGTGATTCAACGTAACAGTTTTATTCAACTGGCTCCGTAATGTCATTTGTAGTAACGGTTTCAATATTTGCATTATCAAGCTTCTTATGACTATGCAATATTTTATTTTATTTCAGTTGAAACTCGATCTGGATTTCAATAAAATAATAATTGCCTACAACATTTTTTTTAAGAAGCATGCATCAGTCAAGATATGATGAGCGAGGATTTCGTGCTGTATAATGCCTTTATGATTCATGACGAAGGTTTTGAGTTTATTGGGAATGGATAATTGTAGTTCACGATCAGGATTGGACCAAAATTCCTTCAAATACCAGGATTTCTTTTAGTATCTTAGATTTTGCTTCAATTAAAACGAAACTTTAATCTCTTTACCGTTTTCCTTTTTTCCTTCGAAGACCGATGCTTTAATTATATTGCCTACCACTTCATTACAAAAAGCCTTGAATCAATAGCGAAGTTCTGGCACGTCAAGTTTCGGTCGTAAAATAATTGGAGATCCCAATTTAAATAAATGATAATGTGGTGGCAATCTTAAATATTTCTGTTGAATCTATTCGTGCATACATCCAGACGGTTATATTAACACCGAATTTTACTTGTCCCTAAACTCTAGCATAAATGTTATCAGGTTTGTCACCATTCAGCTTAGCTACGCTTAAAAATATGGATTTAACACTAATGTCAGATGTTTAAATTTTCCCTTTCTCGTGCTCGCCTCCGAAGGAATGGGGGCTGAACTTGGACTAGAACGCCTGTGTCACTAATCATCAATATGGATTCGACATTTATAATAGTTGTTTTCGATTAGTTTTTCATGATACGAACCTGAAGCTGGTTATGGTTGAAATGGTAAGACAGGTAAGTATCCAAGGAAAGATTCTATAAAGATACGTACTAACTCAGTAATTCTGAAAGATTGTAAGTCATATTAGTGCCTAGTTTGGTGTAAATTATTTCAGGAATTCCACAGTTGCACACTTAAAGACGTCCATTTTTATAAAACAATGTTGACTTGTTAGTTTTCTTAGCTTGATGAAATACATATCAACAAAAGATAATTCTATATTATGTAATTATTCTATAAATTTGTTAATCTCAACTTGATCTTATCTAAAAGTAAATGATCTTAGTTTGTCAATAAATGAAGTAAACTAAATGGTTCAACACCCGTTTCTAATGTGGACCGGGACAGTTAAATAACTTACTGATGTGCGACGTAAACGGAACAGGACAATCAAGGAAAGGTGTTAACCTCAACCTACTGCCAGTTCTTTCACACGGTCACTGACTCCAGTAGCAGGTCAGCGTCATCACAGTAACCCATTCGAGACTACCATAGCATCGCAGCTGTCACGGTGACGGGTCACTGTTATTTGCCATCTAAGGCAGTTATAATTGCTTGTGCGGACGGCTACCATCAAAGAACATAATTCCCCGTAATTATCCTTAGCGTCGTGTTGAGGACAGATTTATCAGGAATATTTCCCCAATTATATCGTAATGCATTTAGCTCGATAATAACATCGTATAAGTTATGTAAGGAATATTAACTCTCAAGGAGCGGTTCATAACCTCTCTTCGTGATCACCACCGATTGGCTCTCGAAATACGTCCGCATACCTATTTAAAATAGCAACATGCTATATTCACAGATTAAAATTTGTTTAAATCAATAATTAACCTAGTTCTAATTTTTCTATTATGTTTAAACAAAATAAATGATATAAAGAATGAATAAAATCAGAAAAGACATATGGATAAACATTTGGCTCTGTGTGAGACTATTAAATACTTATGCAATCATTTCAAAGAATATACTAGGATTTTTTTTTATAATTACTTCACTTTATTTTTGAATTCCTCTGGCCACTAAAAATTAAAAAAACAACCGTAAACATCAATAACATTGACTAGGAAAGCCATCAAAGACGGCTCGAGCTGTATTATGAATGAGTTATTTCAATCGTGGGTTCACAAAACTATATTTTATAAATTCCTTCCAACTTTTTTTGTTCTCAGTCATGTGAAAAAAATCAGAACTTAAAATCTTACATAGTTTCTAGACAGTGATTTGGGAAAGCCTTAAATTTAGAGAGAAGCTAATATTTAATTTAATTTTAATTTTAGTTGTTAAAGTTTTTTTCTCATACGTCTCATTATTTTTAAGTACACTATGCCAGTGTATACAAAAATACAGAAGAAACACAAATCAAGGCAATCAGGAAAAATAGTACCAAACAATTTGAAGAGGAAAAAATAAAAGGAGGACAGTTGAATCAGTGGTTTGTCAAAAATGATAAATACAACATGAGCTAATTGAGGTCTAAATAACTACACTGCTATACTTTACCTTAAAACGAAAAAAAGAAATATGATATTTCATCCATTCTCAATACCATTTACAATCAGAAAAAAAATCAAGGTGATTCACTCTTTCTTAAAGGCTGGAAGGAATTGATGTCTAATCTCGGAGGCACTATTGCACTCACCGACAGTTTTAAGTGTGCCCGCCACTCTGCAGTCACTAAATAAAAAATTAATTTGGTTTTTTAACAATACGCACAATTGTTTGAAAATAATTATTTATCATTTGTTATAAACCTTTAATTACTTCAAGAGTGAATGGTCAATTTTTTAAAAAGTTTTTTCAAGTAAGAACAGAAGAGCTGGAACTAGAAACGTTTCATATTCGGAACGGTATTTCCCTTATACACAATGTATCAAATGAAAAGTTGGAAAAAATGGAATACAGATGGCAGAAACAAAGTTCGATTATATTTACAAAATAAAATCATTTTTCAGTTCTATGTACTTGTCTACTTATATATATACTTGACTACTATATATCTTATTTTGCAAGATAAACAATAAAGGCAAGAGCCGTATTTTTATTGACATCTTATTTACGATTCTAAACCTAGAAGAATATAGCTGTGTCTCAACCATCTTGAGTAGGCAATAGCTGTAAAATACGTGTGTTGAAAGATACAATACTATTCCAATTTAATGAATTTAAGTAGTGTTTAATATTCAAAGAATAAAACTTTATTTTATAAAGATCGTTTACCGGCTACGTCCAATCATTTCATGACTATCAACAAAGGATTTTGACAGCCACGTTAAATAGGTTTATGAGATATCATTAACATATTCATACATTTTCATGAACACAAATTGAGTTTTAAGAACACTCTTCGCAGGTAGTAGGCTGTTTGGCAACTGAATCTGTATACGAAGTTGAAAAACGCAAATGATCGAACGAATTTCGACACTAAGTGTTTACCATAATTAATCACTCTGAAAAAAAAACCCTGTCATTGTAATTAAAATGGCAGTAACTCTGTGAGAGAAGATAAGAAGAACTCAATAAACAGCCGTATGACCTCACGTGTTAAC
The DNA here is from genome assembly GCA_930367205.1 of Acanthosoma haemorrhoidale. Taxonomy (NCBI): domain Eukaryota; kingdom Metazoa; phylum Arthropoda; class Insecta; order Hemiptera; family Acanthosomatidae; genus Acanthosoma; species Acanthosoma haemorrhoidale. The sequence goes on along the minus strand of OV884011.1, from coordinate 115,251,333 downwards.
GAGACCCCATTAAGTGGAGGCGAAAACTCACTTTATCCGAAAGGACATCTGAAGGATATTAAGAACAATTAAAATTAATATTTACATCGATGGGGTTACATACCAAAACTAATAAATATTAATAGTTTACCCAAAAGGAAACACTGATACAAGTTAATAATCTTTTAACTTGTTGTATTAGGTATTCTGTGGTGTTAAATACAAGTTTTCTAATACGAGTACCCTGTGCGAACTTAAGGACAACCAAAAATCCTCAAACGTTTTGGACTTTTTTCAGTTTTTGCTTGTAGCTCCTAAACAACGGGTTTTAGCCGAAACACTCTATTATAAACGCTAAAGATCATTAAATTTCCTACAGTTTTCCTAAATACGTACCGAGATATAGCACTTAAAGTTTCAAAAATATCAAAAAACTTTGAAAAAAGCGGGGTTCTCCCAAGCAGCTTTTATCTTTCAACATTTCTATATGAATATAGTTTAATTCCCGTACATCTCAGCAATAGCTCCTAAGCTGAATGACACAAGGTCCTTAATTTCAAGGAACGGTGGATGTTCAACAAACCACTAACTAACTAGCTGGGAAGACCGCATATCCAGATGTTGTCAAGATGTTTCTGAACGAACTTCGGTGAACATCTCTATCTGTTCACAGTTATATCGGAGCATAACAACAATCCATCAATAAAGTATACTGACAGTTACGCCGCGTCCACAAGTCAGCCTGCCATAACTCTTCATTGCTCTCATCAGAACCTGCTTTATGGCCATATCCGACCATATGCCAGACTAAAATTTATCAGTTTAACGAATACTGAAATAGCCTCCAGTGGTAAACTTGTGATATTTATCATGCTCCATTTTATCTTCCAAGCTGAGATGTCTTGGATGTAGAGGTGTGACTCTTGACATAATTCAAATGACCTGCTGCATGGAAGTAGGGTATTGTATCTCCGACACATTTGAGAAGCAGGTTCTAGCACCCTATGCATTCAGCTTTAATTTTTTCATTATTGTACACGAAGGAAAGTACTGAATCCATAGCGTAGCTGTTGGGCTACTATTCTCAATTTTCTTCAGCATTGCTGAGAATTCCAGTCACTGTATGGAACACCGAATCATCATGTGCCCCCAGGTCTCCCAAGGTGTCTACACTCTCCTAAAACTGGCGTTAGCACGACAGGCCTATGAACGACAAAATAAGAGAAGCTACTACGAAGAAACAACAATTAGATTTTGCGCAGCAATCACCAATGACAAACAATGAGACGTGAATGGGAATTTATGTATTTTCAAAGGACCAAACAATACTAATGTTAGTAATGCCATATTTATTAAGCTCAAAACTGATTTCAATAGGGTTTTTATTACAAGCCAACCCTTTTTTACATAGTTGTAGCAGAGAAGTACGAAAAACTGCAACACAAATATATCTCCATTGCTCCTAAATTCTTTACTAGGAATGTGAAGTCCTGGCCGTTCAGATTATTACTGGCACAGTAAATTACAATGATCCAAGATTCAGTATTTATACCAATTAAACCATTTTATCAAAAAAGGCTTTATGGCAGAATTTGTTGGTTTTGTGAAGCAATGTCTTTCCTCATTACGATTTTCAAAACAGATATTTTTTTCCATGTATTGTCCATGGGCGTTCACCAATTCGGTATGTTACGTCAGAAAAATAAGATGACGTTAGTTTGAAATATTATACCATCCATAGTCCTGAAGATGAGTGAATAGGAGAAATACTGACTAATTTAAAAATATAAATAAAGATTTGGAGAAACTCTAAAGCTTGGAATGAAAAATATGTGTTTTTTACATAGTGTTATTTCAAAAAAAATAATATAAAACATATTAAATCAGCTGAAACAAATTAAATAAGCGATATCTACTGTTTACTCGAAACTTCATTGTTTGAAATATGTTTCAGATGTTTACCGTTACCTTCATTATTACCGGCGGGGTACACCAGTGCCCCAGAGAACGAATAAGGCTTCACCTCACAACAAGTTTGTTTACCTCGGTAAACTTGTAGCTACTTTTGATTAGACCCTAGGTGGCTTGGATTTGGTGGACTAGTTTTCAATGCCAAGATTATCTGGTGTACACGCAACAGCAGCGTAGGTAAATCGCATGATTATTCCTGATGTTTTGTGATTCCAAAACATATTGTGCACTGTGTTGAAATATACAGAGGTAGGAGTTCAATACCAACCAGCGTCAAAGCAGCTCAATGTTACATCGAAAAAAGGAACATCTCTTTCTATAGGACACATATTAATTTAACAACACATAATTGTTTTACATCAGTGAAGATATCTCAACAATTGCTGGAGATAAAATTAACGGTGGTTAGTACCTTGATAGAAAAAATAAAAAAATTGAGATTTAGCCGACGTTTCAGCAAGTAAAAACTATACAAATGAATTCTTCTGCTATGTTTGCTTATAGTGATGGACTCACCCTTCTGTCTTACCGTCAGAAAAAAAAGAAAAAAACTGTGGCATGTGCAGTAGTACAGATGCCAACCTACTTACGGAGATGTATGGAAACGCCACACAGATAAGAGATAATGGCCTAGATAGGTTTTGGACCCAGAACAGTGGACTGGCTATAGAAATGGGGGGGGGGGGGGCAAGTAGCCATCCAAGGGAAAGGAAGAGTCGGCAAGGACTATTACGAAACAGGACGTGGCATTCCGTAACGGGACGTCTCCGCTGACCTCCCGTGAATCTGCCTTTCCAAAGCGGGGGTGACGATGGCGTCGATGATGCCGGGTCGGTGTGGTCGCCGAGGAGTTGATCCGGGTCTCGCAAATGATGGCGAATGTCAGATCCACATGATGGATGCATGGCTTTATTGTCGTTACGCAAGGCTATTAAAGCAGGCGTCTTTGCATTGTTGGCGAAACAACAATGTGGTAGGGCATAAACTTTTTGTTTCTCTCATGGAGAAAACGCCATTGGATATAGACGCGCATCGAATCCTGATGATCAAGTATCAAAGGCACTGGCAGTAGTAGGCGTGATTGGCTCGTGATGAAGGTTTTGGGTTCAGATCATCACAAGTGAATGAATGGCTCCTCCGGACGGCACTCACTGACCTTCCTATCCTGGCAGAATATGTTTGTTGAAATTCCAACAAGTCAACACTAAAACGAGACAATTGAATTTTGAAATAACAACTGCATGAAGAAATAATTATGAAATAAAGGCTTTACATGTCCAAATTTTTATTTTACCATTTCCCTGCGTTTCGCCTAATCAGCCATCATCAGGACTGTGGTATTACTTGATTTCATTAAGGAATTCATTCCAGGAATCGCCTTTTCTCTGCTCGTTTAGTAAAATATTTTTTTAATAGAAATTGGCAGCATAACTATTCGGTATAAGACGTTAGAATAATGAGAATGATTACTGTTGAAAAATGTTATAGCATCCGGAGTTTGCCTGAATAGTCGAAACGTAAAAATAAAAAGTTTGGGAGACTGCAAAGCATTCTTGTGAAACATTGGTATTTCATTTCATAAAGTTGGTATTTCAGAACATTTTGTACAGTATAAATAAATCCACAGCAGCTCATGAAGAACTTTTGTTTTGATATTATAATTTTTTTTCAGGACTACTAGTCATTTATCTCCTATAGAAAAACTACATTCGTTTGTCGGAGTGTTCTATAATAGTGGTAGGAAAATTTATCAAAAAATCAATCCATAAGGATTAATGTGTATTCAACAACACTCGGAGTAACGTATATATTGTACTATATATTCCCATGGTTAACATTAAATATTTTATTTCAATACTGAACTCAAAGGTTAAATAAATTATTGTGAATAATAAATAGGAATCCTATACCACTATTGAACTTTTTGGTATTTTATAACTAATATTTTTTTGTTCTATATTTTATGCATTAGATATGTTTCATTTTTGAATAGGCAACTTTTTCTTATTGAGATCCTTTAACAAATAAATGTGTGATAATAAATGAACAATACACCAATAAACATTTTTTAAAACAGATATTGTCTTTTGGTGGCGAATAATCAAACATAAATTGGCGGGAACATGTAAATCTCGGCATACCGACAAACATACAACATATCTTTATTTATAATTAATTAATGCAAATAAAGGCCTACGTGCAGTACACAAAGTTGTCCTTTGAATTGACCTTTGAAATTTGGACACAATCACTCGTGTTTATATCACCATTGTGGGATCTAACGAAACAACACTTCCTATAATCAATTCAACTCCTCAACAAAGACAAAAGTAGTAGTGCAATCAATGTGGATTTGAACAAAAAAATTTAGAATGTTATAGAATAAAATAATCTGGAAATCTTGGAAAGGTAAAAAATTACATCATGCAGTTGGAAAATAGTTCTTCTGAAAAGTTGAGATAGTTCTGAGTCTCATGTAACAGTCTTCTTAATCAATCTGATTAAAACAATCGAAAACTATTTGAATCGAAGACCAATAAAATTAAAATGTCCAATGAACGACCATAAAAATATTTTTGTGCAATCAATCTTATGACATGTTCAATCAAAAGTAATAGACCATAAATGTAGTACAAAGTAGAAGTAGAATTTGAATAAAACATTAGTTTATATTATAATAATATTTTTTCGATAAGTTCTGTCAAAGGGATAACCAAAGCAACCTCATGAAATTCCAGAACATGAATGAGTCCTAGTTCCGGCCGACCCTGGATGTTTTAGGTGCTTTTAGGGCTAGCCCCATCGCCATACATACATGATAAAGCACTTGGGGTTAGCGTAAAACGGTGGTGTTGAAATAAAAATATGATTCTCTGAAGAGCTCAAAAGATGAAATATGGTTATAATAAAATAATGAAGATATCCATGAAATTTCTTTTACTATATGAAATGTCTTTTATTTTTCTCGTTCTCTGTTGTTGACTCCACGTACAGAGAATTTCTATTGGATTTTGTATTGAGTGGTTTTACTTAGAATGCATGATACGCAATAGTTCTGCCAGCTATCACAGGACGAAGAATGGAGGCTTCAACGTAATTCCAGAATAAGAAAATAACGTTAGAAAGGATACTAGAATTCCGTGTCTTAACAGCACTCGTCGTTATAGCAAGGCTCTATGCTAATACCATTGTGATTTCATAGTCATTCAAAAACTCATCTCTTTCTCGACTGACGGTCATTTCAAACGAGGTTATGTTGCCCAGTTCAGTTCCTTCCACCCATTGAAGGGTTTAACACCTCCAAAGAAAGGTTGAATTAGACCAAACCAATTAAGACGAGTAGTGCCAGGACTTATGTCTGAAGCCACTCTATAATACTATAACAGAATTGACTTTAATATCAAAATGTGAAACATTTTCTAATTTTGTGCTATAATCATAATATGGTCGTGACCAATTGATACCAGAAACTTACTATTGTTACATACAAACATAAATATAATATAAGTACAAAGAAGTCTAATACAAATTAATTTTAAATAATTTGTGAGAAATATGTGTCTAAATCCTTATTTAATGAAAACTACAATCTGTCCTAAAATGGCAGTAGATAATTGTGATAAATGATCTTACTCATAACATAGATAAATAATATCCAGGTCCCATTTATAACATAATAATACATCAAAAACATACATAAATTTGCTACAAAATAAGGTATTATTTTCCACCTTACATATATACGAGTATATATATATAAGTTAATGTTTATCAAACTAAAAACTCAGAAAGGTTGGTAATCAGAACAGGTAGAACGTTGTTACAAGACTCCTTTATTTACTCCAAATCACCTCTATCTATCCGTTTTACATGTAAACATCTGTACAGATAACATATGTTTGGGGATTAAGGCTGGGCACTAGCGGCGCTCAAACTTAACTCCCCCCACTAGTTCACCACGAACACCCGTTCGCAAACTTTGAAGTCCAACACTTGGACGTCTTAGTCTATCCAAATAACGCTCCGTTAATGTTACAAGGGAGCAAAGGCCAGCCCCGCCCGTACACAGCCTGTAATCCGTTACATTAAGCTCTAATCATATGAAACTTAAAGACCAACTGTCACTTGTAAAAAAAGATGTAAAAGAAAACTTTGACTTTGAAAAAAAAACAAAAAACAATACTTCTGTGGGAAAAATCGTATAGCTATTACTATTTACAATGTTCCTCGCGTGTATGGGGCGAGGACACTACAGCTCATTCTATTTAAGTTTTGACTGTTCTATGTGGACATTTCGCCGCTTCTTAGGGGGTCGTATACTCTCAATTGTCACGACGCTGTGTTCCCTAATCACGACCACTTTAAATAGGCCCTCATATGACACCAGATCTTTGCTCCTATTCGACCCTAGTTTTCTATAGACGATAGTCCCAATTTTAAATTCCCCCATTCGATCCGTTTCTTTTTTAATAATATACTGGCCATAAGAATAACTACTTATACGTATTTAATAATTTCAACCTTACATTCGGAACAACTATCTTTTTTTTATATATAATCTTCATAGGTAACTTTCATTATAATGTCAATCTTTTATTATATATTTTTATTTGATTACCTTACGTAGCAATAATATAATGATAAGGAATGATTCGGCAATAGCAAAAGAATGATTGGTGCTCTTAAGGACGTAGGTTAATTTACCTCTGTTTTTCATTGTTTCATCAATCAGGAAATAAAGTTTTATACTAGAAGCATGATTTTTTTAAAGTTAAGGTCGGTGAATCGAACTACCAGACGTATTTAATAATCTCAACCTTACATTCGAACAACTATCTTTTTTTTTATATATAATATTCACAGGTAACTTTCATTATAATGTCAATCTTATATTATATATTTATATTTAAGAATGAGGTGGTCTTGTGATTTGGATTACCTTATGTAGCAATAATATAATGATAAGGAGTGATTCGGCAATAGCAGAAGAATGATTGGTGCATCTAAGGACGTAGGTTAATTTACCTCTGTTTTTCATTGTTTCATCAATCAGGAAATAAAGTTTTATACTAGAAGCATGATTTTTTTAAAGTTAAGGTCGGTGAATCGAACTACCTATACGTATTTAATAATCTCAACCTTACATTCGAACAACTATCTTTTTTTTAATATATAATATTCATAGGTAACTTTCATTATAATGTCAATCTTTTATTATATATTTTTATTTAACAATGAGGTGTCCTTCAGATTTTTATTAGCTCACGTAGCAATAATATAATGATAAGGAGTGATTCGGCAATAGCAGAAGAATGATTGGTGCACCTAAGGACGTTGGTTAATTTACCTCTGTTTTTCATTGTTTCATCAATCAGGAAATAAAGTTTTATACTAGAAGCATGATTTTTTTAAAGTTAAGGTCAGTGCATCAAACTACCTATACGTATTTAATAATTTCAACCTTACATTCGGAACAACTATCTTTTTTATATATAATCTTCATATGTAACATTCATTATAATGTCAATCTTTAAATATATATTTTTATTTAAGAAGGAGGTGGTCTTGTGATTTTGATTACCTTACGTAGCAATAATATAATGATAAGGAGTGATTCGGCAATAGCAGAAGAATGATTGGTGCACTTAAGGACGTAGGTTAAATTACCTCTGTTTTTCATTGTTTCATCAATCAGGAAATAAAGTTTTTTCTAGAAGCATGACTTTTTTAAAGTTAAAGTAGGTGCATCGAACTACCTATAGGTATTTAATAATTTCAACCTTACATTCGGAACAACTATCTTTTTTTTATATATAATCTTCATAGGTAACTTTCATTATAATGTCAATCTTCTATTATATATTTTTATTTAAGAATGAGGTGTTCTTGTGATTTTGATTACCTTACGTAGCAATAATATAATGATAAGGAGTGATTTGGCAATAGCAGAAGAATGATTGGTGCACTTAAGGACGTAGGTTAATTTACCTCTGTTTTTCATTGTTTCATCAATCAGGAAATAAAGTTTTATACTAGAAGCATAATTAGGTCTTGTTCAATAGACAATATCAATCCTACGAAAAATTAGTTGATAATACATGTATGTTATGATGTAAAATGATAAGATTTAGAATATAAAATAATTTATATAACATAATGATCGTAGTAGTGGTAATTGACTTGTTACATAACAGATAGAAAAACAACAAAAAAAGAACTGCGAAACTTTTAGTCAATGATGAGTTGTGGAAATTTTGGCTACAAGCTTAGATTCTATGACGGAATTCCTATGTTTTATTTGATTGATTCTTTGACTAATTGTAATTTGCAGTGGTACTTCATGAATTTATCGCAATTTGCCAGGGTACTTCATGAATTTTATTTTGATAACTCTTCTGTTGTTTCAACTTGTAAGTCTTTGTGAAGTCGTTTGTATCTGAGAAACCTTGTGAAAACTTGTGAAAGGTGAAAACTTTTGCTAAGCATTTGTGTGGGTTGAGAATAATTGTCCTCTTCCAAAATCTAGTGGGACATAAGCCATACATAACATGAAAACATAACATTAATTAATAATTACGTATAGTAATGTGAGCTATACCATAGCAACAATTTCTGATTTAAAAACGATACAGTAAAATGTTTTTTGTAATCTCATAATAGGGACCTTATCATTGGTAAACTAGCTCTTGAGAAATTAATTAATTTGTGGCTAATTAATCTAGATTGAAAGCTTTACAGGATCCATAAAATAACCTTTTAGAGAGACTTAAAACTTTTAAACCTCACATATTCCTTTGGCATTGTAGTTGATTCCATAAAGATGACTCAGGTGCTGCTCAATAGAATTTATTGCTAAGACGTTTTCACTTAGAGTGTTTTAATGAATTATTTCCGAGAATTGTGTAAACACCTACTTGTGAAACTCTTTGGCTACAGTTGCACCTACGTTTGGTACAGAAGTTTATCATTAACACTTCTTTCGTTATCTTAAAAAACGTTGTGTTCGTAATGGGATGATTTAATTATAGGAGATAGTAAATTATATTTCCGTCCTAGACAATCGTTGCTGATTGTGATAACAACTAACAATGCGAAACACACTATCAATTAAGATAATTTCTTGAAGAACTGGTCAAGCAGTTAATGATATATATATTTTCCAAGGCCATAAGTTATTTAGTATTATATCTTTTACTTCTCTATTAAACGAATATATATATTTGCATAGGAGTTAAGGTTCGGACGTCGTAGGCAGCCAGCCTAATCCTTAAGTCATCGGGATGTAAACATCCCGAATGTATTTAGAGAGGCTTTAAAAGCTCAAATAAAAACAGTCTTGTGACAACTCTCGTTCAGTAACTACATTCAACCTCTTTCCTTTTTCTTCTCGTTTTTCGTTGACGATCGTTAACTGGTGCCGAAACCCGGGAGCGGAGTGGGTTCGAGTCATTAACGTGCGAGTTGGTTTTTGTTTTTTTTTTTCCTTCTTATTCACTTTCGTGTGATTTAATTAAAGTAGGTAATGGTGGAATTGCGGCCGGCAGCGTTTGAAGTTCCACAGTTACCTAAAGAAACCATGGCTGAAGCCCATGCGAACACACTGGCGTGGATGAAGGTGCGGGCAGTGACGTCACAGGACATGAGGAAAATGATCTCAGACCTCGAAAAATTTTCTGGGGAAATAGGTGAGTTAAATCATTTTCTCAAAGGTGGAGATAGGATTATGGAGAGGATACAAGCCAAGATGGACGAAGGGTTACTCGACCCAGGTGACGCTAAGTCAATAAAGGCAGACCTGGTGTGCAGGGTGAAAAGGAAGGTGCTGAACCTGATACAGGCGGACGAGGAAACCCCGTGGGAGATAGTAAAGACGAGACTGAAAAAAACATATGGGGGGGGACGATGGACCCCAGAGGAGGATATATTCCAAATGTTTCGAGAAATGAAATCTCCGAGACAGAATAGTGGACAGTATGCTGCAGTCCTGGTTGTCCGCTACAATAAAATAAATGAGAAAATGAGGGAGACAACTAGCGCCGATGAAGTGGAGGGCAGGATGGGATTCCTGTCAACAATCTTAAAGGTACAATTAGCGAAGGAGACGGGAAGGAAGGAAGGGTTCCCTAATGAGCGATCGTTCCTCGAATGCGCCCAGGCGATGATAGATGCTAGCGCAAGGGAAGAAGAAGTAAAAATGAACGAAGATGACAACGATTGGAGCCAGATCCCATATAGGAGAAACAGGACCCCAAAAGCAGTGTGGAGGAGACAGGAAACGCCGTTTGCCGGTAGAGACAGGGGAGCGACAAGAGAGAGAAGATTGGGAGTGACGAGGCCTAGGTACGCACCTCGGAAAGAAGAAAGGAAATGTCATGGTTGTGGAAAGACGGGCCATCTGGTAGCTCAGTGCCCTCGCACTAAGTGCTTTGAGTGTGGGGAAGAAGGACACATAGCAAGACAATGTCCATACTTGTTTCGTAGAAGGGAATTTCACAAAGCAGAACCAATGGAGGTGAACAACCAGGAAATCCGGGAGAGGCGGAGCGCGACACCAAGAGAAATTGGATCATCGGGCGACGAGTCATCAGGGACGTCGGAGACAGACGGAGAGGAGTCGAAGCGCAGCGGGAGCAGACGACGAGAGTGGCAGAAGAATCCCTCGCGCAGATGGGAGCGGCGTACGGAGGCCTGAGGAGAGTGGCAGCAGAGAGGCGACCGCATCCTAAGGTGCAATACAGTGCGGGAAAGGATGTGTGGTTTGCCAATTATCGAGTTCGGGAAGGGGGAGAGGTGCCTCATTGATACTGGCAGCACCAATACAATAATATCTCGTGGTGCGTTAGAGAGGTTGCGTAGAGGAGAGAGGGCACACCAGATCAAGGTATGTAAGTGTAAATTACTTACTCTTGGGGGACCCTGCGAAGTAATGGGAGAAGCGGTCGTGGGGCTGGAAGAATGGGCGAAAGTAATGGGTGACATAAAAGTACACGTCGTGGAAGACATGCCACGGGAATACCAGATAATAGTGGGGTGTGATTTACTGGGAAAAGTAGGCGCGCGCATCAAAAACGAGGGGGAGAACTGGAGGATCAAAATAGGGAAGCGAACCTATCGAAGCCGGGGGGGCGTAAGGGGCGAAACGGAGCAAATAGGAGCGGTTAAGAGAGTGGAGGATTGGAGGGAGAGTCTGAGGAGCGAGTTTAGGGATATTTTTTTCGCTGAAGGGGACAAGCTAGGAGCAACGGGGAAAACGCTACATGAGATCCCGTTAAAAGTAGAGCGGGTGACGTATGTGAAGGAGAGGCGGTATCCGCAAGCACTCAGACAACACATTAGAAAGGAGATCGAGGATCTCAAGCGCCAAGGTATTATCAGAGATAGCACGTCTCCGTATAATAGCCCTTTGTGGGCAGTGAAAAAGAAAAGTCGACCGGGAGAATGTGAGGAAAAATACCGAGTCGTGGTGGATTTTCGGAAACTTAACGATAATACCCTTGACGAAAAATATCCGATCCCGCGGTTCGAAGACATCCTAGACAGACTAAACGGTGCAAAAATTTTTAGCACATTGGACCTAAAAGCAGGGTACCATCAGATCAAACTAGCTGCGCATGACCAACATAAAACGGCGTTTTCGTTTGAAAGAGGGCATTTTGAGTTCACGAGAATGCCGTTCGGTCTCAAAAATGCTCCAATAACCTTTCAGCGTCTCATGGACGAACTTCTGAGAGGAATGGACGAAAATATGTGCCAAATTTACATGGATGACCTGCTGATCTTCAGCCGAACGGAATCGGAACATATTCAACACCTCCGGAACGTATTTGAGAGATTAAGGGATTTCGGGTTGAAACTGTCAATAGACAAATCGTCACTGGGGCAGGAGCAGATTAGTTTTTTAGGGCACACAATCTCACAGGAAGGGGTTCAACCAGACTCGACGAAAGTAGAAGCGATCCAGAGAATGGAGGTGCCAAAAGATGTAAAAGGGATTCGGAGATTACTGGGCACGCTCAATTACTACCGCCGTTTCGTGCCGGACATGGCAGAATATATGGTACCCATTAACAATTTACTACGGAAAGGAGCACGGATAATGATCACGCCGCTGATAGAGCAGAATATCCGCAAATGCTTGGCACGTTTGCAGGAGGCGCCGATTTTGGCTTTCCCTAACTTTGAGAAGGATTTCACGATCACCACCGACGCAAGCGACTATGCCTTGGGGGCAGTATTGTCACAAGAAGGCGAAGACGGGGAAAGACCGGTGGCTTATGCGAGCAGACGCCTGACGGACACGGAGGCGCGGTACAGCGCTCTGGAACGAGAACTCCTCGGGATAGTGTGGGCCATTGGGCACTTCCGTCCGTATGTATTTGGCAGAAGGTTTCGAATACATACGGATCACCGACCTCTTCAATGGGTCGGAAAACTCAAAGAATCCTCCTCAAGGGTAACAAGGTGGAAGGAATTCTTAGCCCAATACAATCTGGATATTGTATATAAGCCAGGCAAAGACAACGTCGTGGCAGATTGGCTGTCGCGCGCTATTATGGTGAACGCCATAGAAGAAGGGGAAACATCGAGCGGTATGAGGCAGTTCATTGAGGAATGGACGCCTGGAGAAGCGGGCAGGAGCAGCACGCGGAAAGATAGTGACAGGAGTGCGGACACACCATCAGACGAGTCTATAGGAGAGAGACCGCGTGATATGGAGACGACGGACGAAATTATCAATGATAAGCGGAGGCAGATCATATGGAAAACTCAAACATCGGGTGCTCTGAAAATACTCCATAGTACGTACGGTAGGAGTCAGATCGCGACGATTTGGTCACCACCGGGAGTTCGAGGAGATCAAATTTGTCAGGCTCTCAAGGACGTGTCCAAACCCGGCAAAACACACCATTTATTCGTGGGCAACGAGACTGTGTGGGACAAAATTAAAAAGCTGTGGCAGAAAGAGCTGTTGGGGGTGGATCGCTCGTTCATTCGGTGTCTTTCCGTGGTCCAAACCCTGCGGGACGAGGAGCAGCAACGCGAGGTAACACTGGCGTATCACCAAGGAAAAACCAACCACCGCGGTGGGCAGGAGACGGCACAAGCACTACGAAGGCGCTATTTTTGGTGGGGGATGCAGCGGACTATTCAGGAGGTAATCGGAGCATGCGAAGTTTGTCAGAAGACGAAATATGATAGACATCCCCCGCAGGGACTCCAGGAGGAATCACCCACGGCAGAAGCACCACTGACGGAGATTCAAGTGGACACCTTCACGTGGCGGGGTTTTAAGTGGGTCACTATCATCGACCCATTTAGCAAAGTGGCTATGGCCTACGCGGTGGGAGACAAGTCATCAGATTCCATATTACAAGCCCTCAACACATGGTTTCAGTTCTACGGCATACCAGAGAGGATCTCGTCGGACGGGGGACGGGAGTTTGACAATGCAACCGTGAGAGCCGAAATGCAAAAACGGGATGTGGTATGGCATTTTAATACCCCCGGGCATCCCAAGAGCAGGGGAACCATCGAAAGGTTACACAGCACCCTCAGCGACCACTTACGCGTGTACCAGGTGGATAAAGGCCTGTCGGCGAACGTAGCGATGCCAATGGCGGTGGCGGCATACAACCACTCGATACATGCCACGACGGGGTTAGCACCCTTCGAAATTTTGTTTGGATTACGAGTGAGACCGAGGAACTGGCCAGAGACGGTGGCGGATGAGGGAATGGTGGCACAGCTCCATAACACTCACATACAGCTCGGAAAGATGTGGTACAAAGTACGCGATAAGATTATGCGCGAAAAATCCAAGCGCGTGGCACGGGCAAATTTGAAGGTGCGTGATCGCATAGGAGCAATATCGATTGGGACCGTTGTGTACAGAAAAGTCGTGTCAAATCGTAGTAAGGAACTTGTTCGGTATGAGGGGCCCTTTAAGGTCATCATAATTCGGGAACATAATCTCGTGACCATCGAGAGTATGACCACCCCAAAGAAGAGGCGAACCGTTCACATTGAACAGTTGAAACTCCCAACACAGGGGGGAGGGTGTTGAATGTGCGTAAGATGGTGTGCCCTCGATCCGATACGGAGCAACTGATCCGGAATCATATGTTTCACATGTTCACATTCACATGTGCTGCTCAGAGAGAGTTTTTGTTTTCATTATTTATATTGTGGATGTTCCATTTTTTTTTACCTGGCAGCCACCGGGTCCAGGGCGAATGTATTATTTTTTGTTATTATTATTTTTGTTTTATTTCTGTATTATCTCTTTTCTTTGTTTTTTTGTGAGGACTATGAATATATTAGACCGTAAACGTGATGTAAGGGATTACAGGCTGTGTGCTGAGTGCGGCGGACCTTGGAGTTTACGAAGAGATATGCGTAAACTGGCAGGGGGGAGTTAAGGTTCGGACGTCGTAGGCAGCCAGCCTAATCCTTAAGTCATCGGGATGTAAACATCCCGAATGTATTTAGAGAGGCTTTAAAAGCTCAAATAAAAACAGTCTTGTGACAACTCTCGTTCAGTAACTACATTCAACCTCTTTCCTTTTTCTTCTCGTTTTTCGTTGACGATCGTTAACTTAGGTAACTTTCATTATAATGTCAATCTTTTATTATATATTTTTATTTAAGAATGAGGTGTTCTTGTGATTTTGATTACCTTACGTAGCAATAATATAATGATAAGGAGTGATTCGGCAATAGCAGAAGAATGATTGGTGCACATAAGGACGTAGGTTAATTTACCTCTGTTTTTCATTGTTTCATCAATCAGGAAATAAAGTTTTATACTAGAAGCATGATTTTTTTAAAGTTAAGGTCGGTGAATCGAACTACCTATACGTATTTAATAATCTCAACCTTACATTCGAACAACTATCTTTTTTTTTATATATAATATTCACAGGTAACTTTCATTATAATGTCAATCTTATATTATATATTTATATTTAAGAATGAGGTGGTCTTGTGATTTGGATTACCTTATGTAGCAATAATATAATGATAAGGAATGATTCGGCAATAGCAGAAGAATGATTGGTGCATCTAAGGACGTAGGTTAATTTACCTCTGTTTTTCATTGTTTCATCAATCAGGAAATAAAGTTTTATACTAGAAGCATGATTTTTTTAAAGTTAAGGTCGGTGAATCGAACTACCTATACGTATTTAATATTCTCAACCTTACATTCGAACAACTATCTTTTTTTTTTATATATAATATTCATAGGTAACTTTCATTATAATGTCAATCTTTTATTATATATTTTTATTTAAGAATGAGGTGTTCTTGTGATTTTGATTACCTTACGTAGCAATAATATAATGATAAGGAATGATTCGGCAATAGCAGAAGAATGATTGGTGCTCTTAAGGACGTAGGTTAATTTACCTCTGTTTTTCATTGGTTCATCAATCAGGAAATAAAGTTTTATACTAGAAGCAGGATTTTTTTAAAGTTAAAGTAGGTGCATCGAACTACCTATAGGTATTTAATAATTTCAACCTTACATTCGGAACAACTATCTTCTTTTTATATATAACCTTCATAGGTAACTTTCATTATAATGTCAATCTTTTATTATATATTGTTATTTAAGAAAGATATGTTCTTGTGATTTTGATTACTTTACGTAGCAATAATATAATGATAAGGAAGGATTCGGCAATAGCAGAAGAATGATTGGTGCATCTATGGACGTAGGTTTAATTACCTCTGTTTTTCATTGTTTCATCAATCAGGAAATAAAGTTTTATACTAGAAGCATGCTTTTTTTTTAAATTAAGGTCGGTGCATCGAACTACCTATACGTATTTAATAATTTCACCCTTACATTCGGAACAACTGTCTTTTTTTTTTAATGTCACATCAAAAACGATAAATATTAGCGAAAACCTCATTTATTTAAATCTGCTCCCTTCATGAAATAATTACTTATATTCAACAGGTCAAGTAATTTTGTAGTTTACTTTTCTTTTATATCATTTCTTTTTAGTCCTCTTGATGCTTGGCTCCCCGAGAATTAACCAATCTTAAATGATAATGAGAGTACTTTTATATATTCGGTAATAAACTTCAAGTCAATTAATCTTTTTATTGACAAAGGATCCTCTTAGTCAACGTTTGGCTTATTCAGGCATCACGAGACAAAACGCTGACTGAAAGGATGATATCCCAAATAAAAGGATTAATTGGAGATTTGTTAGCTTTCGAAATTTGAAGTCATTTTTATTTGAAAAATTTGTTAGCAATGATCTAATTTTTATTCTAATCACGTGTGTATGAATTATGTTTAGTGTCAATTACTCCAGGCATTACACAGTTATGCTAGAACACACACACACGTTACTTTCAGGAGGAATCTACCATACTTTACAGGAATATTCCCCATATCAAAATAATAATAAAAAAAAAATATATATAGTATTGTTTCTTAGACATTTGGGGTAAAAGCAAAGAAGTGTAGACAAAAACCAATTTTTGTTGTTTGAAGTACAATAACTTTGTTAAAAGGGGATAAATGTGTATATAAACTTTCATAATTTCCCTTACTCAGGTATGCCGTCGTACTTAAGTAAGCCGTTCATACTATTTCATCAGCGTCAGGTAACGGTCAGTTGAAGAGGATACGCGGTCGAGAATAGACCCATGACGAGACCACTTGACCTTTCATGAGCCCCCGACCGCCGACAATTAGATTTGATAACTAAACACTGTTATTCTTGAATCATCCAAGACCTTGGCATTTGCCACCCTTCTCTCATCCGTCAATTGTGTGGCTTAAGCCGTTATCGTTAACTCACCCTGTCATTCGTCTGAGATCGCATTTAATCGTTTAATCATACTTTGAATGATGAGGATTCACGATCAAACTCTTGGATTGTTTAAAAGAAATAAGAAGGCTGACTTAAATTGCAGATTAAGATTTGAAATACGAAATGAATTTTAAAAATATTTGGACTCTCATATGTTAGTTACTGTAAATGCCAGTTCTCAGAACAGACAAGCCAACAAATAACCCTTATGTTACTACCTCGCCATCAGCCTTCTTCCAATATTCTCCAAGAACTTCGAGAAAATCTTAAAAACCCTCCTTCCTCCTCTAGAACCGTGATTTCTTCTCCCAACGCTCCACCAGGAACATGGTATTCGCGTTGTCGCCACATTTCCTCAGTAGAGGAGAGTAAGCACTAGTAAGCATCCATCCAAACTTATCTATCTAATCTGAACTTCTAACTCTTCTCAGAATATTTCAACTAGTTTCCGATTGAAACTGAACCTTGTTCCCCAATGTTGCGTTCTGGAGTGGGCCCTCCTCTTCACCCTCTATACTGCTAACATGTCCACTATTCCCATTGCCCCTATGATAACTTACCAGTTCTTTCAGCACATTAGGACTCTAACACGCCATTCTATAACCTCCGAATACACGTCACCTAAATTGAGAATTCCTACATCCGATTTCCCCCAATGCTCACACTATTTTTACCTTTACTTCACTGATCCTACCCACCAATCATTTTCTATAACCTACCCCTCCCAACTTATATTGACTTCAATACATCCACTCTCCTGGAACACATTCCCTTCAAACTTTAAAACTTCATGTTAAACTGTCACGCTCCCTTCTAGGTAGTGTTCATCGATGTACCATCAATCAGTGGTATGGCTTTGCTGAGGAGGAAATCCTGTTGGTGAATCAGGAAGATTCCATCACTAAGTATGAACTACTTCTTTCTTCGAGCTACTAATTTATACACCATACCCCAAAGAAAAAAATCCTTAGGGCAGTCGGGAATTGAATCTGATTCTCCACAGTTAGAAGTCAGCATTCTTTGCCGACCCAAATAGTAAAAATGAATGAAACTCGTGTCAGCACCATACAAATCCGCTGTTGTCCTCTCTGCCATCCTTCTAGCATCTATGGCAATATGGTGTCCGGGAAACTTAGCTAAGCTTTTTAGTGTTTTAAAGTTTGTTTTAGCCCCTATCACAATCTTGAGTCCCCTTCAAGTCCTTGCATTATATACATGTATTTTGTATATAAGTAATTCGATTAGTATTATACAACTTCTTACATTATAAATGTTGCATAAGTACAGTCGACATAGGATGCACAAAATTAAACTTTTAGTTTCTTTGTATGTCGCTATGTAAAATGATAAGAGAAACTCTACTGTTAAATATAAAATAAATTTATTGAATAAGGTGTTTTGAGAAAAAAAAAAATATATATACATATATATGAATGAAATGAAGACATTTTGCAAAAACGTCGAATTATGCTGATGTTTGTTGGTTTAAATACGATTACAAGAAATATGTAAAACTAAGAAACCTTACACGTTAAAATAAGCAGTTCTGTTTCCCTAACTTTCAAGCATTACTAATAGCTCAGAAGTTATTCAAGATTCAAAACTCATTCTCTAAAATTCATGTTTTGGAAAATAATTTAGCAATTTAGTTTTTGTTTGTTAAAAGCAAAATTGAGTATATTTGGTTGAAATTAGAAATTTAGTTTTTCCACAATCATTTGATTTCGTACTTAACAAACTTAAATTGAGACGATCTGTCGATACTACCACATGCCTCCTCCGGTAGATGCTGAATAGAACCACATGTTTGTATCATCGAAGCAGCTCAAGGCGATTCTTCGCCGGTGTCAGGGAAACCAAGCACCAGGGCACGACGGGATACAAACAGTGCTGCTTAAACAAAAGCCGAGGAGAGGGATAGTACAACTCGCAAACTTATACAACTCTTGTATAAGATTGCGGTACTTTCCTGACACATGGAAACAAGCCATCTTCTTGTTTCCATTACTCAAACCAGCAAAGAGTGGAGATCACCCGGCCCACTACCGCCCGATCAGCTTGCTACCGCAAATGGGAAAGATTTTTGAGAAAATTCTATTGAATTATCTCAAAAATTACTGTGCGGAAAATGACATTAATCTGCCAGAACAGACTGGATTTCAATCCTCTTCTAAAGTTACAGTCAGAAGCTAGCCATAACTTGAATAGAAACATAGCCACGGCTATGATTTCTATTGACTGCACTCGATGCGGGTGCGGGTGGGGGATAGCTTTTCCGAAGCTGTGCCACTGACTTGTGGAGTACCCCAAGCAGCCGTTTTATCCCCTGTACTATTCAACGTGAACACGTCTGAAATTGTAGGAGCCCGATATAAAAACACAACAGTTACTGCTTTCGCTGATGACATAGTGGTGTACAGTAGTAGCATGAACGCCAAGGTTCCTCTTAGATAGGCTGAAGTAGCCTGTAACCAGTGAGAGATTGGAGATACTCAATATCTCTGTAAAAGCGGATAAGACTGACTGCGTAATTTTCTCTTACCAAAAGGGAAAAAGTCCGCTATCTACTAGTTAAATAGTAGGAACGCAGCAAAATTCACCAGCCAACAATGGATAGACACCTCCGTTTTAGTAACCATTTTGTGAAGAAGTTGAAGCAAACTCGCACGAAGTCTTACCGGCTTATGCATTTATTGACTTCCCCCAATCTGTCACTGCGTCTAGGGCTATTGATTTACAAGAGTGTACTCAAGCCTACTCTGCTGTATGGTGCACCGCTTTTTCGTCATCTGACGTATACGACAGCTCGACGACTCCAACAATTCCAAAACGGTATACTGATGAAAGTGGTCAGACATACTTAGTTCGAGCAGTGGAGCAACAGTGAACTTCACGAGATCTTTGATTTACCTAGGGTGGATGAATTTATCCAACGTAGACATATACAATTTTTTGACTCCCTACAGTATTTCACAAACCCGGTGTTTAACACGATAACCCCTGCTCCGTTTCCCTATCGATGGCAGGACGCTGTCGAGGCAGGAACGCTTCAGTCTTAGGTTCTAGTTTTTAGGTTTTAATTTGTAGTCTCCCATATTGTAAACTGAAGGTGAGCCCCATCTTCTAGTCCTGTACACATTGCATTGTTAATTTTAACGTCAAATAGAAAACTGTAATTGTAATCCTACCCTCCTTCGAATGCATGTGCGTATACAGAACGAGGAGAACATTGTAAATCGTTTTAAAAAATGTTATTAATAAAGGGGTTTTGGAAAAAAAAAATCTGTCGAAACCGTGTGGACTTGGGGGGCCCCTGGGCTGTTTGTAAATATTGTATGAAAGTGCGAACGAATGATGAATTGTAAATATGGTATGAATGAAAACACTTATCTCAATTATTTATTGCCTATTAAGAAGGAAGATTGTAATTTCATCATAATAAAGGTTTTATTGACTCTTAAAAAAAAAAAAATTATTTGATATAAGTAAATCAAACCTATTTAATTTAAATGAGGATTTCAGTGGTTAAAATACCACTAATTTAAGGAATTCGCAATTGAGGGAAAAAACAAAAACAATTTAATTTTGAAGAAAATTAAAAATCATAAAATATAAACGATACATCCCTAATTCAGTCCCGTTTAGGTTCAAATAAGTACATTACTTTAAGTTTCCACCTCTTGCACAAATTACTACAGCGATTAATCGGCATTGCATTTTTGATGAGGCTCTGAGTGGTTTCCAACTCCCGAAGAGTCATTGGCAAACGTCACTTGAGATGGTAGCAAACCTGCTCGATAAAGTTCAAGCCCGCGCTGCATAGTGGCCACTCCAGACACTGGATACAAATCTCCTTGAAATGCCGTGCTACGTTAGGGGTACCGTTCTCCTGGGTGTCTCCATACGAAAACTCGATCATCTGATAACTTTGATCTTGACCATCCTCACATTATCAGAAAAAATAACTCACTTCCAGTCCTGCAAACGCCAATCAACATGTTCCTGTGCAAATTGAGTTTGTGCGATCCTTTTATGGGTTCGGGTGAGGAATGTGCCACGTGACCGCTACGACCATTCAGTGATGCTTCAGGCAGTCTCTTCCTCACTGTTTGTCTAGTATATTTGTTAATGCCCTGATTCCGAATAAAGCAGACATCAGGTAGGTGAATTCAAATTCCTGGCTTTCTGGAGTGTGAGCCTGTGTCCTAATAATGCCAAAGAGCCCGGGCAATGAACAACCAGACTATTTTCTGACTGTACCATTCTTCTAACTGTGTAAGCCCTTACAATATCGCGTTCATTCAAATTCCAGATTAGAGGCATAAAAACTGTTTAAAAAACTGCTCACAGTGCGCGCGCGTGTGTGTGAAAGTAGCCAAATTGACACTGATGATTTGGATAGATTATTAATAAGAAAATTAAAGATATAATAGATAGTTAACAAGGGGTTTACCACTCTTCTCATCACTAAACCTTGCTTTAATCAGTGTAATTATACTTACTGAAACCCTCATTTAAATTACATTTATTTAAGATGTTTTAAATACAAAAATCTTGGTGGTGCGCTAATTTTTTCCACCAGTGAATTATCATTATACCAATTACCCTGAAAACAATATCGCAAATCCAACTGGTGCTTAGCAGTGAGCACCTCTCACTTGGTTCACGTGACAGTGCCAATTAACTCGGATATTTTTTAATTTGCGATTCAAATACAAAAAATATATTAGTAACAGAACCAAAAATAGTAAACAGGTACAGGTCGATGGATTTATGTACGTAGGTCCTGTGATAGCAGCCGTAAACGTATTCTAATAGACCTGAATTTTTAGTTATTTTCATCAAATACCTGTATGCGTTGGTTCACTCTGACATTTCAATCACAAGTCTGATTTTTCCCAACCATTAAAAACATAATAAAGAAAGAAAATATTGAAAATAAAGTCAAAGATGTTCCAATATTTTATTAACCTACAATATAAACCACGCATTTAATTTTTTTTTTCATGCTAATTCAAGAGTTATATTATTTTTTATACATAAATTTGCTTCAACTTTTTCTTTTAATAGGTGTTTTTCATTGAATGAGATAGAATATTCGATCAAATATCCTTACCTTAAAAATCTTGACGTCCTGTATGTAGACAAATCAAATTCCATAATTATAAGCAACAATGGTAACAGTCAATAAATAAAATAAATATATTAAAATTATTAAGAGTGCTGAATTGCACCTAGTTTGAAAAGGTCTCTCTATTTTACTGATATTATTATTTTTTAATTCAAAATTCGACACATAAGTAATAAATTAAAAAACACAACAATGTACCTATCTCATGGTCACGTGAATTGTGTGGAAAACTTAATACATTTAAACAATTGATATCACTCATTACTTTAAATTATGTGTTATATATATGCTCTTCACTCTACAACTGGCTTTATTTAGGTGCGGAATATACTTGTGTTTATTATTTTTTCCTTTTTATTTATATAACCTGATATTAGGGAATCTAATTTTATTTCAATACTTTCCAGGGCCACAAGATGACCATTTTTCTCTCCCTCATTAACATATTTCATGATATTCCACTAGACAGGGATAACTTTGATAAAAACTGAAACATACACACCAACCGTGTAGCGATAGCCAAACTCAAGGGACGAGACCGTCCATAGGAGATTATCTGTACTTTCTTATTACTATTCGTATATTTTATTCCAGGAATAATTAGTTGTATTATAATGTCAACTTTATATTGTATATTTTGTTTGCATTTGATTCAATATAATACAGTGTAGTATATTTATAAAAATTAGCATTTTGTCAACTAATCTTTCCCTATTAGAGTAAGGAATGTCCTTCAGAGGAAGGACGACACAAACACGCCGGCATTTTTTACCTTCAGTCACGAGCGAGTTAACTTATCCGTGAGAAAGTCTGCTTCACATGGTCCCCGCGACTATTATTAAGGAATAATATTTTTTTAAATCAGTTTAGCAAAATGAAATCGCCACCGTCACCCTAATCACAATAAATACAAAAACATATTTGGTTTGGTTGAGGAGGAATAAGAATTGCATATTATGACCTGATTACATTAACGATGATAGCGGCCACAAGTGGGCTACATTGTCCGGCAATATTCCCGAAAATGTTCACAGTTTCAACCTTTATTTTCTACTTATTTTTTTTATCGCGCCCAAGCAAAATATTACTGCCTGCTTTAGCCACCCTCATTAAAATCAATGAGATCTATTCTTCGTGTGACATTTTAGTGCAAGTACACGTGACAAGTAACTAGCGCGTTGGCAGGTAGACTTACGCCGTTTGCCCTTATTAGTCAGAATGAAGCTGACGCCGTTCCGGTCTTAAATACCAAACTGTACGGATAAAGCTGCACAATATGAACACATAATGTTCTGTTTTAAAGATGATGCATTGCATTATAATTAATTTGAACGGTAACGTTTTGTTAACGTTCTCCTCTTTTCTATTTTTGGGCCCAAAATTGAAAAAATAAATCAATACATAAATAAAATATTCGACAAGTCTGTATTCACTATGAGCACAGCCTTAACGATATTACTATTTTATATTAACTTATTTATTGTCTGTGCTCCTCATCTATAACAATTCGTTAGCTTCTTCCAGCTGTGGTCGCAACATCCCCAATGCTTTTATACTTGGGTAAAAAAATCTTCCTTTTTCTGATTCTAGGGTCCCCTCACTTTTTCGCTCAAAAATGTCTGTCCAGCTCCACGAATTCGGACACAACTTTATCATAAATACCATTTCCCTTGGACAATCGTCACAATATTTTGGTTGTGTTTATTTAATATTGAGGTTGGCAAGAAAGTAATTTCGGTTTTTTAGTGTGATATAAAACTCAATTTTTTCTATTAAAAAAATGAACTTTAATCAGCCAAATATCTTCCCTTTTGTTCGATGACCTCAAAAGGATCATGGCAAACCATATTTCAGGTAACTTCATGATCCCAAGCTCATAGAACTTCTGGTCCTTATCAATAAAAAACTCAACCAAGTCCGACTTGAGGTCATCAGTATTACTGAAATTTTTGCACATTTAAGAAGTTTTGTAAATTTCGAAATAAATGATAATCCGATGGTGCAAGGTTGGGGCTGTATGGGGGATCCGTCATCACTTCTCAACCTAGCTCCAATAGTTTCGTACGTGTTGCTAAAGATGTGCGAGGCCTCGCATTGTCGTGGCGGTACCCAAATATTGAGCTTCTTAACAATCCAAGACGTCTTATCTGATTTTCGATTGTGTTTGTGTGACACATTTAACTGTTTTGCAATCTCTCGCCCAGTTATATGACGATTCAATTCAATTATTCAGAAGGTCGACCAGAACGTTGGCCATCTTTCAATGAAAAATCTCCAGAACAAAATTTTTTAAACCAATTCTGACACGTGCGTTCTGTTAAACAATCAACACCATATACTTCACATTTATATTTGTGAGCCTCAGCTACTTTCTTGCCTTTATAAAAATAAAATGTGTCGATAATGCTTATTTTGCACTCAATGTTAAAACTGACCGTAAACTGACAGTTGTGAACAAAATTACACGGAATTTCTTTCAATAGCAACCTAAAAGTATCGATTACCAAATCTCAAAAGAAAAAATTCTAACATTGACAAAAGAATAACGGAACAAACATAACGCTATCTACACTGGTGCAAACCGAAATCACTTTCTTGCCAACCCAGTAATATTTGGGATTACTGAAACAAATAAATGAAACAGAAAATAGATCAGAAGAATAAGAAGAGTTAATACTGGAAAAAAAAAGGTAGTATCAGTAGACGTTTTTATATTTATTTCCGATGCACGAATTTTTTCATTCACCAATTAATTCATGAGCTTACTACATTTAAAACTAATGACAAGACTGTGTTTTATGATGTTGACAGTATTTTTCATGGCATCACAAAATCAAATGAGGCTTCCATGAAAAATTTCATGTCCCTCGGTCGAGCAGGATACTTAAAAAGACCTATGGTAAAGACCGGGTGAAAACTTGCAGGTTTCTGGCTATAAAAAAACTATCGAAATTATTTTAAGTCAGGCTATTAACAATATTTTTAGATACTAAATTACAAATATTTTGTTTTTAATGCCTTATCGCTTATTTTAGCTCTTATGATTGATTGTTATGTTCAACGTATGGATAGTAAATATAGTTTTTTTAATGTTCCTATAGGTTCCATTGTCTATCAATGGAATAACTTCCTCTCTTTTCATTTTATAAGTTTCTTAATATGACTATTTAGATGAAACGTTGAAAACATTTCGGAAAAATCTGTGTTTTGTTATCAATATTTTTATTTGTTAAAAAGGTGATTTTTATCATAATAGTTCCACACAAAAAAAAAAATAGGCGTTTTTAGTAAAAATGTTTATCCTATTCACAAAACTCCCTTCATCTACGCCAGAACCAATCGGATGTGTTCTTGACTACTTACAACCACTAGCATTATTTTGATTATGCATCCTTCAAGAAAGATAATTTAGTTTATAATAGACGTAACAGAATTTTGTTCGATTAAAATTAAATTTTAA
Organism: Acanthosoma haemorrhoidale; assembly: GCA_930367205.1. NCBI lineage: Eukaryota > Metazoa > Arthropoda > Insecta > Hemiptera > Acanthosomatidae > Acanthosoma > Acanthosoma haemorrhoidale. The sequence continues at coordinate 115,225,961 of OV884011.1, read as the reverse complement.
TCAATATAAGAGATAAAGATATTAATCTTTGATGTAATGAAAAGAAGAAATAGTGAAGCTACTGCTGCTTGCATTTATTGGTTTAACTCCAATTTCTGACTTGAACAGTTACTGATTTAAATGTTCCTGTAATTTAATATCGGAAAGTGTGCGTTTCTCATCTTAATTTTTGCTTATCAATTGCGCCTTCCACCTACCTCCTTGCCTTCGACTTCAATAATGGCACGGCTGTAACAATTATGAAACCTTCTGCCGCAGTTAGATATGTTTTGATTAATAATTTTCTTTTTACGAATTAGTCAACGTGCTTATTTGCTATTGACTTTTACAACAATAAATTTAGGCAATACTTAATTTATATATTAGTACACATAAACAATTGAGAAAATGTCGTTTAAAAGAATATCTTCACTTTTGGCGGGTAATACACCTTTTAGTTTAAATAATTATGCAAATAAGAGATTTTCATCCACTTATAAAGCTGCAGTATTAAGAAAATTAGAGGAACCGTTACAAATTGAGGATGTCAAGCCAAAAAAGCTGAAAATGGGTCAGGTAATTGATATAAAATTGAAATTGACTTAATAAATTGTTAAACGTTAGACAATATATATGTCACATAAAATTGTTAAAGGATGGTTTTAATCAATATCGATGTGTAAAATTGGCACCGAAACGTGCAATTGGAACCATGATTGTTGATGGATTTTTCATCATGACATGAAATTTTGATCAATTCAAAGTCAGTGTTCGCAGCAAGCACTGTTATGATTTAGGCAGAGAATTAACATCCCACGTGGTTGTTATATGGTGTTCAGTTTCTTAATCCTTGTTGATGTGTTTGACCATTTAATGCTGATCTAAGAATTTGGGCATTAGGTGAAACAAAACTCATAGTTCGATATGTCCTTTCCTGAGAGAATCTGTTTTTTAAACCAGTGCATTTTAAGTAATTACCTCCCCATGTTTGCCATTGGTAGCTGGGTAATTGATTAGGTTATCAATCATTTATGTTGAGCCACCACGGCTAAGGAGACATTTTTCAGTTTATCTTTAGAGTGTTTGAGGGTTGAATAATTTAGAGATATTTGTTTGCCCACAGTTTATTATGTTTAAAAAATACAAACATTTTTGGCAGTTTTAGCTATCAAAAAGTTTGTGTTTCTAAGGCTTAATAAACTGAGGGAAGACAAATGTCTCTTTTATTCATTAGTATTTTTCAGGGTTTTGGAATGTGCTTTCTTAGCTGTTAAGGGAGGATTGTTCATTTTTCACCCTCCCTTCAAATGTGACAACAGACCAACTGATTTCAGATCTTCCCTGGTCTTCCTCTATTTGACTGTTTGTGTGGTGTATGATGGCCTCTCTGCAAATCTCAAGACCTGACTTGCTTCCTGGGATTTATTCTATCTTTAATCCCTGGAGCCATGGCCTATCACACTCTTACACTGATTAAAGATGGTGATAGCCTTCTTTCTCTTTACAATACTTCTTCAGTCCCTTCCTTTACATAACTATCTTGAAGCAAAACCTCTCTTACTTTCATAACCTTCTTAAATTCAAATCCTCTACTAAATCCCATGATAAAACAGTTGTTTTTCCATTCCTTTCTTGTCTGTTTTACTAATCTGTGAAACTCCATTCCCATCATTATCCGACATTCCTTCACTCCCATCGTTCATATCTAGACTAAAAGTATCTTCTATCTTCTCAATGAGAACTATACTTAGGATGTTATTTCAGGCTTAACTTATTACCCAATTAGTATTTTTATTATTTCCTCATTAATAAGCTTTATGTATATTTTTAATCTATATAATACATGAATTAAATAAAATTCATCTAAATCCATCCAATATCAATTAAATTTTAATAAATTAAACTAATATTCAGTTTGTCGGCTATTCAATTTAAAATGTTAACGTTTGTTAGTCTAAGGCTACTTTGTTCTAGAATGAAGAGTGCTTTTTCATTTCAATTCAAAATGTCATTCATTTATATGTAAGGACTCGCCAATGTCCAATGTCTCTTAACAGAAGAAATTCTCACAAGTTCAACTGTCAAAAATATTTTGTTTTACAATATGCACTTGTCACAATGGAGATTCTTATTTTGCACCAAAATAATCTTGAGACATCACATAAATACTATAAAATGCAAAATGCACTCTAAGATCTAATATTGCAAATCCCTCAAATTTGCTTACAAAAAAAATCTTTTCTGTTCCAGAACGTTTCTAGCCCACTGTCGACTACTTATATTGTCTAATTTAAATGTAGAATCCAATTTTCTTTCATGTGTTTGGAGTTTTTCAAGTACTGTAGTAAATTTAACTTTCATATGTGTAGAAAATAAAATTTAAATAATTGGTTTTGAACTCAGAAGTTGATTTATTAAAAAAATTTGTTATCTGGAAAAAGAGACAAAAACAATTTTTCTTTCATTGAATATTAACTATCATTTAAAGTAAACAGTGTATAATTTTAAAGACAAGTGGTTGAGCTACACAATTTCGTTACAGAAAAAGAAAGCAAAAGGTAATGTAAAGAAAGACACTGGTATAAGATTTTAAAAGTTAAATTTTCCAAATTACCATACGAAACCTTTTTCTATCTAAAGCCTTAATTATTGTTTACTTGGGTTTCAAGCTCTCATGCATTCCAAATTAGAGTAGAGTGCTCCTCCTTACAGTAATCTATTTCATGGAGTCACAAGATAAAATCTGCTATACAGCTTCTTCTGTTTGTGCTATATAGTTTACTGGGTAAATCGGTGCACAACACTGAGGCAAACAAACTTCTGTTATACATTTGGATAATAGACGCAAGATTTATTCATTATATATTTTTAAAGATTAGCTTCTTAAAAATGATTAAGAAATATTCATATTCAACTTTCCATCTAACTGTATTCTCTGTAGCATTGATCATTGATTGAATAAGGTTGTCACCATATTATATAAATGGCACTCAGGTGCCAGTGTATCATTATGTGTGTTACCTCTCAGCCTTTGATTCATTTTCTTATCTGAATTCGTCACTTCCATTAGCTGCTCATTTATCTTCACGAGGCTAAACAGACCCATCCCCCCAAAAAAAATCCTTGGGGGATCCGCTGATCTGATATGAGTTTCTATGGCAAGAAGTCAGCATGCTAACCACTAGGCTATGGCGAAGGTCATTATACTGTTAAACATAATTGCCATTAACCAAGTACGATAATATATCCTTTCATTATGCATTAATTTTTACAGGTGAGAATCAAAGTTCGTGCCTGCTCTATAAATTCTTCTGATTACCTTTTAACTCAAGGAGCGAATCCGGGCAATTTCCCACTTCCAATTGTACCTGGCTATGAAGTGAGTGGGCAGGTACTTGAAACGCTCGATTGCTTGGAGATAGCAAAAGGAGATCGGGTTATAGCATTGAGCAAGACTGCCCTTGGTGGGTTTGCTGAAGAATGCGTCATTGATGAAAAGGCGAGTGGTAGCTGAATATATTTAAATAATTAATGATTGTTTATAAATTATTATGGATTTTAATGAAAAAAGGCTCAATACTTTCCCATACATTTTATAGTATCTTATAATTATTTGACTCCCTTATTACTTGCCTTAGTTAGGTGAAGACCACATATCATTAAAGTCAGAGAGACCAGTTTTATGGTAGTAGTTTTCAAATAAAAATTATCTTAACATTTAAGGGGTGGAAAGCCCCAGGGAAACAAATGAACAATCACTAAGACCAAGTTTCTTAGTCCAACTTTAAGCAATCTTCAATAAAACTTCCCTGAAGTGACTAGCTTAGATTAAATAATTTTTTTATTCTTATGCATTTTAATAATTAAGCACTGTTTTTCCCCCTTTCAAACCTATGCGCAGGTTCCAGTCATTGTTTTAAATGGTTAGTTATAACAGGGTGTAATTAATGTATAAATCTATTTCATGATATACAATATAGAAATTATCTTCCTCTGTACTCGAAATTGCCTTTATTAAGTAATATTTGCAAATTTTACAAAAAAAAAATACCAAATTTGCAGTAATTTTTTACTTTAGCCTATTTTTGATGAAATATAACGTAGTATGGGTTTGTTTTTTAAGGATGTGTGGCTGATTCCTGGTGGACTTGACTACAAAGATGTTGCTGCTCTCCCAGACTCATTCGGAACCGCAATTCTAGGACTTGTGCATAGAGGGCACCTGTCAGAAAAACAAACTGTTCTAGTTACGATGGCTGCCGCTCATGGATTTGCGGCTGTCGACCTTGCTGCCAATGTCTACAAAGCAAAAGTAATTTTATTTCTTTTTAAAAGATTTCGACAGCTCCATTGCATTTGAATCATGAGAACATTAATTTGTACAATCAAGTTGGTAAATGTTAAAAGCTATATAAATGTTTGAAATTTAAAAGTAATTAATACTTTATTATGAAGATATTGTCAACCCAGCAATGTAAAAACTTGGAAATTATAAATTTATGGTACTATAGTTAAAAGTTAAGATGTCTGTAAGGTACAATTACATTTGTGATGTAAATGGTTGAAATGAAAAATGTAAAATTTTCGTGACACATAATCTGATCTTGTCATTTTGTAATAAGAAAATGCAAATTGTTAAAGTGCTAAAAAAGTGAATAGTGAAATCAAAAGTTAAGTGGAATGAAAAATTTTTTATCGACAAGCTCAAAAAAATTTTAAATCGGAGCGGACCCGAATGTTGTGATATTAGATATTGTGGAGTTTTTGTATAATGTTTAATCCAACCTTGAATCGGGAAGGCAGGTGAAAACAAATGAGAGTGGGAAGAAAAAACAAAAGACAGTCTACTGTTAGTTGTGATGAGAAAAACACACATTATTACTCTCTAGTTTTTAGCCAGTGATAATAAATTAGTATTGTTGTGGTTGTGATAATAAAAAACACTCAGAGATACTGGTTGTTGTAAAGATAGATGAACACATAAAATTACTCTCTAGTTTTAGCAGTTATAAGGAGTTGTTGTTGTGGTTCTGAGAAAACATACAGAGCATTATATTCACTCTAGTTTGGAATCAGCCTGATATATGTAAAAAGAATACCATTGAAAAAGAAAAGGAATCAAATTAATGGACAAGTAATTATAAAATTAATATAAGTATATTTTTTATGTTTGTAAAATTAAATTCATCTTTTTGCCAGAATTATTTTGTTCCCAGAAGCTAATAGTATATAGTTAATAAAATATATTTAAAGTAACAGAACGTAATAATATGTTTATGAGCATTTGTATCCATTATTTATTTTTAATCATTAAGTATTAACCATTTGTGACCTATTTAGTGAAACATATTTATTCATTTAAAACTAATTAACTGATTTATAAAGCATTTGCATGCCAGAGTATTAGTGAGCCTTCTGTTTATCAGTAGTGCTGAGTTAGTAATTAAAGATAAGCGTTATAGTAGTTAAAATATTTGTGTAATACAAATTCATGTTCAAGCATAAACATTTATCAGTATTAATGTCAATATTTACATGAGTGTTAGCTGTGCTAGTTAAATTAATAATTATTTTTGTAAACTTTCATACGAACTTGTCTAGAACTGTGGTGACATTGTGAAGAGTGTTACTTGGTATTCACAGCCATCTGTTTGTAGTTGTTTTTGTGGGTTATTTGGTCTAAACTGCATGCAGTGATGCATTTCACAACAGTTTTCATGTGAAAATCATGGGTGTTGCATACCATTTAAACTCACTTCACATTTATTTGAAGATTCATAGCCAACTTTCTTTTGACAGAAATTAAAAATGCAAATGCACCCATTTCCCAGGTGCAGTTAATTAAAATGTGGGGTAGAATAGAGTGAACATCGCTAATGAGAATGACTTTTCTCAGATTATTCTGCAGAATTCCTGTTAGTGTAATAAATTCAATTACATTTCAATGAAAATTGATGCAGTAATCTATATGGAAGGACTTAGACTTACATCTATCTCCTTTTTGATGATGAAACGATCTTTGGGGAAAATCTGGCAGAGCATTAGCCAGTTTATTAAATTCTAAATAACTCACTCGAACTTTTTCACGTCATCAAAAAGTATATCCATCCATACTTTTTCAGTATACAGTGTTGACTAAAAAATCATGTAATGTAATGTAAGTTGGAATTCCCCTCTGGAAGAGGACTTCACTGTAGACTTGCGTGAGTACTTATTGGAGATGCCCTTAAAAAACTTTATTGTATCCTAATAAATAAAACTAGTATAATAATTGGTTATATTGTTGAAGATCATTGTCAGAACCATTACCAGATAAAGAAAATATTCTATTCAAATTATGGTAGATTGATCTAAGGCACCACACATTTAATATTATCAATCTTTTCATATCATTCACAATTTTATTCATTATTCATCATCCCTTTTTAATGTCTAAGTCTTGGATTCAAATGAACCTTTCCAACAGTTATTAGGAACTAGTATATTTAGGATAAATACTCACGGCATTCTCATTCCTGTGTTGGGTCCCTTCATGGCAACGAACATCACATGTTTGATGGAATACTCATGTGCTTCAGGATTATGTCCTGAACCTACAACTATTTTACAAGTGCTCATTTGCTATTGAAAGATACTTTTAATTTTTATTCTCCATTGTAACTAAACCGAAAAAATTGCTCTATTTTAGGTTATTGCTGTTTGCTTGTCAGAAAATGAAACGGCCAACCTTCGAACCAGAGGTGCTTGGATGGCCACCTCATTTAACGAAAAAGAAATTCTTAACGATGTAAAGGAGCTGACCAAAGATGTAGGTTTGAATGTAATTTATGATACTTTAGGAGGAGATGTTTTGCGCACCTGCATGAAATGGTAATTTAATTTAATAATATTTAAGTGTTAATCAAATATTGTTAAGTATGATATTGGAATGTCAGGTCAGATGTGAGTGGGATAAAATATGAGTAAACAGATTTGTCTACCCATAGTATTTTATAATTTCAAGGGACTATACGGACTATACCCTCATCTTCAGGTACAAAACATATAAATTCTAGTAAATAAAAAAAAAAATTAATTGTCTTCGATTAAATAAATTCAATGTTGGCTCTAATTTTCTGAAAGAATTTTTTATCGATTTTATCATTTCCTTGTTCTATGCATCTACTATGTTACAACTGACTGTCCTTAATAATCCCTAGTCCTAAATACCTGATGCTCATGTGCTTAGTTTGATTGAGTGAAAGTAACACAACATTCAGAGAAGTAATATGAATTATAGTATTTTAATAAGCTATTTAATTATTAACTGAGTTATATGTTTTTTTTCATAAATTATTATGGTTCAATTATAGTAAACAAGATGACTAAGATATAATCTATAAAATTAAGTTTATATTTTATTTAACTTTGAATATGGAATATGGATCTAGAAAATTTGAATCAAGTCCTAAACTTAAAATCCATTTAGAGGTAGTTTTTCCTTTGATTGAATACTGCAGATTACAACTAATTTGATGGTTTGCTACCATTATCCTTGGGGTTACTATCCTTAGGGTACCATGGAGATGGGGTTATTAGGATTTGTGACAATCTTTACCGTGTACCTATCTATATCTATTCTTAACCCTTGACTAGGCACGTGGGGAGGAGTCACGCTTACAGGCTGGGGTCATTCATGACTTTATGTACAAAAGCAGTTGAATACTTACTGAAGGTGTTTTATCATTTTTTAGACTAGGAGAAACTTGACTCATTTAGGAACAAAAATGTAAGCTGTTTTATTAATAATAATTAAAAATAAAAGTTTTACAAAACAGAATCTACAAAATTTACATGACGGCTTCTTTATATTTTATTCAAACTCATCCATATATTCTCCACATTTTATATTGGAATGAGCTTTGCATATGAAGTTTTTGCATCTTGAACATTTTTGTGAAGGTTTTTTTGTCCCGTTTTCTGGGGCACATTTTGCATCTCCCTTGACTGGAGTCGAGGTAATTCGGGGACTACTCCTGATGTAGTTTTTGTGTTAATTTCCTCTCCAAAAAGTAGCTTGACTCTTTTGCTTAAGGGCTTGGGAATATTTTCTCAAAACTGCAGGATTCTTGTTTGTTTTACGACTAATGAGTCTCCCAAAAACCTTAAAACTTTTCTTCCTACTAAGAATCATTTTTTGGGTCAATGTTGCCCAGCAAATGTGCATTGATTCCTGTGACATTTACAAAATTAAAAAATATAGCTAGTGGCCTTCTAGTATAGTATATAGCTAGTAGTAGTAGTCCTCTCTCCTCCTCTTCTGTATAGGTCCCTTCTACCTCTTCTTCCCTCTCCTGCAGGCAAAATTCTTCCCTTATTTCTTCAGGCAAGCAGAATACAGCCATCTGAAAATATTAGGAATGAAAATGAGTAGGAAGACGTAATTTTTACTACAATAAATCACTCATATCATTGAAATAAATGAAGACATAGTGTAAAATTGTATTAATCACATTATTTATGCTCATATTTATTAAGAATTATAATAGAGAAAAACACTTACCTCTGAAAAAAAAGATTCTAAGAAACAAAGGGGCGTGGGGTTGATATTGTCCTTTAATCTCACAGTGTCGAGATGGAAACACAGAGGTATAGTTGAAGAAAATACAGGAAGATGCTGAACATGTAAACAAAGAAGGGAGGGTGAAATTTGACAAAAATGATAATGAAGTATAGTGCCCAGTTAAAGGTTACATGGATACTTGATGGACTTGCCACAATTCTGTTTATTATTTAGAACATTTTTGATAGCTCTAAGCTGTTATTCTATTTAAAATGTACGGTCTAAAATTTCAAAATGATGTAATCTGTTAAAGTAATAGGAGAATTATAAAAGGATTGTTAGTGTGTATGGCTTAACTCTATAACCATACCAAACGCCCCATAAATAGTATTATGTTTTATATACCGTACTTTGTGTTTGCATAATTGTTAAATACATTATAAATAGTTATACTGGTCTATAACCATATATGGGATAAAAATTTATGAAGAGAACAGGAAAGTAAAACAAACATAAACTCACCCTGTCTTCTGGGCTTAGGTTATTTTCTAAAGTGTTTTAAGCCTTTTCTTCATTATTAATATTTTGAGTAGTCGTTTGATTCTGCCCCTCCTAGCTGTTACATTAAAAAATAACTAATCAAAATTAACATTTAGTGCTTCTTCTGTGGACTTTTAATATCTCCTAGGAAATATGTGTTTTATATTTATTTTGAATAAATGTGTAGAAGTAAAATCATCCATTTTTTTTTTATTTTCTATTAATTTTAATAATATTGCAGCATAAGCCATGAAGGTCATATAATAGTAGCCGGTTATACTCAATCAGAGATACCTCGCATAAGGATAGCAGAACTGCTTTCTCTACCATCTTTCAGTTTATCAGGGGTATCTCTCACCAGTTATAGAAAGCATGATTTCGCTGTTTACAGGTAAGCCATTTATAATTATTAACTATTCATAATTGGTGCAATCTTTAGTCTCTTTTGATATACTTATTGTAAAAATTGTTCCAACAAATCCATTTAAACATTCACAGACCAACTGATTTGAGATATTTATTGCTTATGCTAAAGACAATGTGTGGTGAGACCATTAACATGTTCCATGAGCTGAACTGTCTGTTCAAACTAGTCGGAATTCTCATTGTAAAACAAAGATTTAAAAAAAATTTACTGTAAAGTCATGTATGCATGCATACAGTGTTTATCGTATCATGAGGTGAGCACACCCCATGCGGGTTGACACTCATTTTTTTCTACTGCTTTTTGTACCAACTGCATAAACCAAGTTTCAATCAGTAATTTATTTAAGCGTCATTGAGACAATGACTTGACTAAACCTGGTGTTTATTCATTTCAGTGTATATCTAAAGTTAAATCTAACAGAGGATGTATGACATCTTATTTATGCATCACATTACAAATTTGCCACTCTCAGAAGTTAAAATGAAAGGCTGTATGATCACACAAATAAGCTCTGAAGATTATTCAACCGATACCTACTTCAAGTGAAATAATCCTTATTCATCATCTTTCTACATGCTGCAATATAGTATTTTCTAGCAGTGAAGAAG